>CAJOBZ010000003.1:1305000-1790000 GCA_905332375.1 Pieris macdunnoughi
CCGAAACAACACATGTTTGACCGCTATTTTCAAAGCTTGGGAAACAGATACATAAGTGGTGGGGACTGGAACTGTAAACACACTCATTGGGGATCAAGATTGACAAACAGCAAAGGACGTGAGTTGAAAAAATGTGTCGAAAAACACAAACTTATTACACTGGAAACAGGTAAACCAACTTATTGGCCAACAGATGTCAACAGAATACCCGACCTAGTGGACTTTTTTGTGGTGAAGGGACTGTCTGATGTGTATTTTGACGTGGCATCATCGTCTGATGGTGGGTCTGACCACACCCCTATCATAGCAACATTTAGCGTTTCCGCTATACATAGAGCACAGAGACTGGCGCTATATAATCATAAAACAGACTGGGACGCATTTGCTGAATACTTAGAAGATGAAGTTGAACTAAAGGTTAAGCTCAAAACAGAAGAAGATATAGATGAGACAACATTCTACATCACGAATCTCATACAAGTAGCTGCGTGGCGTACCACCCTGACACTGAGCTCTTCCAATCAATTAGGTAACATACCACTGGAAATACGCAACAAACTGGAAGAAAAACGGAGACAAAGAAGGCGATTACACACAGCAGATCAGATGTAGACAGGTCGGAATTCAATAGAATATCTAGAGAACTAAAAGAGTTAATTAAAGAAAATCAAAACACAACCTTCCAAGAAAAACTCTGTACACTCTCGGCTCATAAGAAGGATAATTACTCACTCTGGAAAATAACTAAGAACTTTAAAAGACCACATAACCATATACCACCTATAAGGATATCTACGAACGATCCGTGGGCTAGGAGCGGCAGTGAAAAAGCTGAACTTTTCGCTAGACACCTAAGCGAAGTCTTCAAACCAAACCAATCATCCATGACTGAGTTTGAAGAGGAAGTGGATAGAACGATCAACAGTGACCAGCAGTTATCACTACCGCTAAAACTTGTCCTCCACAAGAATTAATGCGCACAATAAGCTATCTGGAAAACAAAAAAGGCTCCTGGTTTCGACCTAATAACGGGTGAAATCCTTAAAAAACTACCTAGAAAAGCAATAGTACTTTTAACAATGTTATTCAATGCCATTTTTAGAATACAGTACTACCCAAAGCTATGGAAGATATCACAAATAATTATGATTGTAAAGCCAGGGAAACCCCCAACAGAACCTAGATCATACAGGCCTATAAGTCTTCTCCAAACAATATCTAAGGTTTTTGAAAAAACTCTTCTGCGGAGACTAAAACCAGTCCTGGACCAAAACAGAATTATACCCGATCACCAATTTGGTTTCCGGGAAAAACATGCTACTGTAGAACAAGTACACCGAGTGGTTTACAAAATAAGACAATCGCTAGAAAAAAAAGAATATTGTTCAGCAGTATTCATAGATATTCAGCAGGCATTCGACAGAGTTTGGCACAAAGGATTGTTGTACAAGCTGAAAACCCTCCTACCAAACTCATTCTATATGATCCTAAAATCTTATCTAGATCAAAGAAGATTCCAAGTAAAGTATGAGGAGGAACTTTCAAGGCTCTATTACATCACTGCCTCAGTTCCACAAGGATCAGTGCTTGGCCCAGTCCTTTATTCAATATATACGGCAGACTTGCCTGGAAACAGAAAATGTCGTAACAGCAACATACGCAGATGACACTGCATGCCTTGCAAGCGATGTGAACGCGAATAACGCTTCACTGAAACTACAGGAACAGCTCAATAAGGTGAACGTGTGGCTGCAGAGGTGGAGAATCAAGCCTAGCATAACTAAATCAATACAAGTAACATTTACACTGCGAAAGGGCGACTGTCCACCTGTGCATATAGAAGACAAACCGTTACCAAGCAAAAACAGCGTGAAATATCTCTACATCTGGACAGAAGACTGACCTGGGCTAATCATATAAAAGCCAAGAAAACAGAAGCCATCTTGAAATTCAAAGAGCTATCCTGGCTTCTAGGCCAGCAATCTAGGCTGACCCTGAGTAACAAATTGCTTGTGTACAAGGCCATCATACAACCAGTGTGGACATATGGAATAGAACTCTGGGGCTGTGCAAGCAATTCTAACATCGAAATCCTCCAAAGATTCCAAAACATTGCACTGAGAACTATTTCATGTGCACACTGGTTTGTGAGAAACATGGAAATACACGAATATCTGGAGATGCCAACCGTAAAGGAAGTAATCCGCAAAAACAGTAGTAGATACAGGGAAAGGTTAACCAAATATACAAATGAACTGGCTAAGAATCTGCTAACCCCAGGAGATGATGTAACTCGCCTAAAAAGATGGCAAATACTAGACCTAGACCAGAGAAACTGACCTACAATAAAAATCCAGTTTCTACCAACACTTACGTGGAATCGCACCCAACCAAAATTAACCTCAGAAAATATCTGATTATGGCTGATAGCCGATTGCAGATGAACAAGAACACAAAAAAAAATGTATATTATTTCGAGGAAATGGATTTTTAGTTCAATAAAAATAACTATCTACAATAATAAAATATAGCGGTTGATCGTAGAGGGGTGAAAATTAGGTGTTGTTTCATAAAAAAACCAAAAAGTTTTGTCTAAAACATAAAATAAAAATTAAGGGTGGCACCGCCTTTAACATTTAGGGGGATGAAAAATAGATGTTTTACGATTCTCAGACTGACTGAATATGCATAAAAATCGGTCGAGCCGTTTCGAAGGAGTATGGGAACGAACATTGTGACACGAGAATTTTATATATTACATATATGACATTCAATGTATGTCAATGATTTTTGCTTAATTCCAAATGACTTTTTATAATTAAAATATTCGCTACTACCAGGATCTTATAAACATGAGATTGTGAATATCACCTTGATCTTTTTTTAGTCCTATGTTTTAGACCTTTTTACAGTTCTTTGACATTCAATTGGCTTCATAAGAATTTAATATTACTTGATTTACGCCCTTAACTTGCTTAAAAAACATAACAACATTTTCCAACTTCGATTTTGTTCCTTTTGGAGTAGACTTCTTGGGCCGATAGGATCAAGTGCACAGGCGCTAATTAAAAATTTAAGTTCGGGCCTATTAGATAGTTCCGGTGACCCCGAGCAGGTGCTTTCCTCGCTCAACAAATAAGTATTGCAATACAGCGAGGAAATGCTGCCAGCGTTAAAGGTACACTGCTAGGACCAAACTTCTTTAAGCTTAAAAGTACTTATAAAATAAATACTTTATGATGGACAATTTATATTTTGGGTGACAGAGCCAAATGAGTAGTCAAACTCAATTTTTCTATGTATTTAAAAGCAGTGTGTTAAACATTTTAAAATTAACCCAGTGGGTGGGTAACTGACCAGTTAGAAACATTGGTAATGAAAACATTTTTTGAATTTCAATTTAAAAACTCTTTGGTAATCTAATGTTTTGAAAATGAACCTAACGCGAGATTATTTTCGGTCAATCATTTATTATGACTTTCGTTGTGGGCTTACTCAACAACAAAGATATGATAGGATGCAATTAGCATTTCTTAATGAAGCCCCATCTCGTGCCACTATTTACAATTGGTTTAATGAGTTTAAGCGTGGACGCAGCACCCTCAATGATGATCCGCGTGAGGGACATCCTTTAACATCGACTACTGAAGATAACATCAGTGCAGTGCGACGCATGATAGAGGAAAATAAGAGAGTGACCTATCAGCAGATACGGGCAAGCCTAGGCTAGGTATGAGTCAAGTTCAAACAATATTACACGAACATTTAGGCGTCAGGAAGCTTTGTACCAGAGGGATTCCCCATACTTTAACCGACGACCAGAAACACCTTCGCATGGACTGGTGTCGCCAAATATTAGATAAGTTCAACGGCGGTGACTCAAATGCTGTATTTGACATCGTCACAGGCGATGAAAGCTGGATATATTGCTATATCCCAAAACTAAAGATAAAATTCGAAGTATTCGCTTTACGAGCCCTAAAGATGCGGTGAAAGCGTACGAAAATGCCATAGAAGAGACCTCTAAGGAAGAATGGGTCCATTGCTTTTCTCAGTAGTTCCATCGAAAGCAACGATGTGTAGAGCGGAGCGGAGATTACTTCGAAAAACAATAAAAGTATTGGCAACTTTCTAAATTAAGGTGTTTTACATTTTCTAAAAATTTTCAGTGTTACCTAGGTATTTTCTTTAATATATGTTGCAGATTGTTATGAAATAGCATTAATGCATTTAATTAAATACAAAAGGTGAATTAAATACAATAATTATCTTTAGGATGAGGATAATGATAAAACATTTAATTAAATCTATGGAAATGCACCTTAATGCCACGTGTTTATGAATTCCGCACGTGAGAGCAACAATTCTGTAACCTTAGGTGCATTAAAGCTAATTGTAATATTTATTATTGTTTGTGCTTGCAAATGGAATAAGTGAGACTACAATCGCATCTATTGAGGACTTTTCTCACCTAATATAAAATTATTATACAATGAGAAATCAAACAGAATTTTTTTTTAATAGAAACAAACGGGCAGGAGGCTCATCTGATGTTAAGTGATACCGCCCATGGACACTCTCAATGACCGGGGGGTCGCGTGTGCGTTGCCGGCCTTTTAAGAATTGGTACGCTCTTTTCTTGAAAATATTTCTGGCTCAGTTTGATTCTAAAAATCTAGTTCTGTTGAGAGATTTTATAAAAAAAAACAGGGCTATACCTATAGCGAATTAATCTTATTAAAATATGTGAGTACAAAAATTAAATTGTAACATGTTTAATTTAGAAATGGGCATTTATTTAGAGTTGAATTGAGGGTAGATATTTCTCAATACTATAAAATTTTTAAAATGATTATTATAGTATCGTGATAGGTTTTTTTCACCAATTAGTAATAGATTAATAAATATTTAATTATTTAATGAACTATATAAATCTCAATGAACATTATTGAAACCGGATTTAAAAATAATTAAGCGTCACCACACACGTCATTGTTTTGTTATTATGCCAAGAGACATATTTATAAGGTAACGGAACTTGAAGATCAAGAAAAACTGCAATATACGTCACTTCAATTAATAAAAAATATAACTTTTTCGGAAATAGATGCGAGTATACATAAAATGCTACAACAGTGTTGGCCTAGTCCCCCCGGGTTCCCCTTCGGCTTTCAGCGTGCGCATTTAACTCATTTGACCGGTGAAAACGTCGTGAGGAAACCGCTTCGATCCCAAAGTCGGCGTGTGCAGGCACAATGGACACTTTCTTTCTAGTAATTAACGCGCGTTTAACGCGCTCAACGCGCGATCAAATTTAGCTTCGATGAGCGCTAACGGTGAAGAATAGACGTATCGTGAGAAAATCGACGTGGAAAGGCTATTATTTTGTGGTTATATTATAAAGAAAAATATAGAAAAAGAAAACGTAACATGGATCCAATGAAAAAAAACAAAAAATAACAATTTGCTATATTCCAAAGTCGATTGTAAGTCGATGTCAGTATCTTCAATTTCACAAAGGAACAAAACAGCATGAAAGCGCGCGCTCATCTGGACAGGCATGACATTAATATAAGGCGCGTCAAGGCGATCACCTCCCCGGGAAAATTTTCTCGGGGCCGGGGGGCGGGGGGCAGTGCCGCCCGGCGCGGGGGGATGTTTGGAGGAAAAAAACAAGACCTTCTCGGGCCGGGGTTTTGAAAACGCGGCGCAATTTTTTTGCCATCTGAACATGGCCTTAGATTTAAAAATGATCATGAAACAGATTTATAAATATGAGGCCAAGACCTAAAGAGGTTGTAGCGCCACTGATTTATTTTATCATACACAAAATGCACAGCAGGCACAAAATGGATGATTTCAACAAAATCCAACGACTGGCTTACTTTGGAGCCCCTTATCTGTAGAGGGATTTTTGCAGTATAATACAAAAAAAATCTATTTATTCTTGCTATAAAAACAAAGAAAACATACTAACATGAAATTTAAAAAACAATTACATTTTACAGATAAAGTTAAGTTAATCTATAATAAGTACTGTTTGTGTTTAAAGCACGTTTACTAAAACGAGCATACTTACTTATAAAAAATTAAACGACGACTCGTAGCAATTACAGCTCGTTTGAAATAGAAACCATAACTTAGAACTGTCTATTCCCCCCTCAGGAAGTACAACAAGTAAGGATGGCATGCCACGATTATCGCAAACGTATTAGTAGTTAGCTTTGTTTTTATAGAACAGATGGCAAACGGACAGGCACCTGATGTTAAGTGATACCGCCGCCCATGGACACTCTCAATGCAAGAGAGCTCGCGAGTGCGTTGCCGGCCTTTTAAGAATTGGTACGCTCTTTCCTTTTGGCGAATTGGTTCGGAAATACTTCAGTGGGTAGCTGGTTCCACATAGTGGTGGTGCGCGGCAAAAACTGATCTATAAAATCTTATTTTCATGGGCCTTTTAATTAACACTGGGTTTTTATATTAATTTAACTATGAAGTAGTCCATGACGTAAGTTAATACAAGAAGCGATTACAGGTATTCACACATTTCCCAAATCTGTGGTTTGATGACGTAGTACAACGTCTCGGAATGTAACTTGTTTTGACGAAGGCTAGTTTGTGTACACATTTAATACACACATCCTAAAAATCTTTTTTATTTAATAAGCGGAATTTTCGGATTGGTTTTTGCGAATGTCGGTTATCGATTTAAGAAGAAAAACTTTTTTGTTTGTTCCCATTCCGCTTTCTTAGTATATATTTGTACCTACTACTAATATATTTACTGCATATTTTTGTTTACTACCGTCTGAGGAGCAGACAGATAAACATTATTATGGTCTCTGGCAGAAGACCAGCACTGAGGAACACGTCTGCACCACATCATAATAATCAAATGAGAATGCCAAAAACAACCACAACACACCCACATTTACACACTTAAATGTGTGTTATTCCTTTATTTTCTTTCAGCATATTCTGGGTTCCAGCGCTTGTATTTCTTTTTGATTATATTATTATTTTGTGTGTTTCTGAGTGAAAATGTGTTATAACATTAGTATTAGGTAAATGTTATGTCGTGGGTAATAAACAAAGTCGTAGTAGTGTAGTTAGCGCAACACCACTCTCTGAAACCACTCTCTTCTAAATATATATTATATTTGAGCAGCTGTTATTTTAAGAAATAATAAATATCACCCTCAATTCACACTCTACAGAAAGCACATCAAAATTATAATAACAATAATCAAAATACTAACATATGTAATAAGATAGTATTGTTGCCATAGGTACCACCCCCGATTTTTTTTAAACCATCTCCCCACTGAACTAGATTTTTCCGAACCAATTCGACTTAGGGTCCTTTCAAGAAAAGAGCGTACCTACAATTCTTAAAAGGCCGACACGCGCCCTTGCGAACCCTCTGGCATTGAGAGTGACCATGGGCGGCGGTATCACATCAGGTGAGCCTCCTGCCCATTTGCCCTCAGTTCTATAAAAAAAATGTTTAATCCGATTTTTGATATACGAAAATCTAAAATAGTCTTAAGTCGGAAAACGGATAAATTCAACAAATTGTCGCAGCTTTACCGCCTAATTTCCTAAAAAATATTAGTAAAACAAATGCCGAAATGAGATGCAAGTCCACGCCCCAAAAAAAACTTGAAGTCCGATAACCGCCTACGCTTGAAAGGTCGTTTCCCATATAACCTGGTTCAACATTCTATCACAACCTTGACTTGATGAGGTACCTGGTTATACAAATACATATTTATATCACGAATATATTGAAATATCAATATTTATTAAAAAATTATGAATCCACCCTTGTTTACACGTTTCTCTGTAATAAAAAGTTAATTAAGTAGAGCCCTAAGGTATTAAATGTTTATTTGCCAGTCTGTGGGAACGTTATAATTAGGTCATTTTCTGCGTGAATTTTGAACCTTATGATTTTATTTATACATGTGTCTTTACTAAGACAGCACACATTACGATCTAGCCTAACTTAAGACTAATAAGTAATCTAAGTCTAAGATAATTTACTAATAAAGATTTTAAACATAAGACAGTGTCCAATAACACTACTTACAATCTCTATTAAGAGTCAGACGCTCTGTTCTTGCTTTTTATTTTTCACTCACCGTTTAGCACTTAATACTAACGTGCACTAACACTAATTCACTAGTTCAATTAGTTTTGTCCTTTTCAGTCTTCTCACTAGGCCCGTGGTGTCAAGGAGATGAATAGCCTCGACATTCACGTGATGGTGGAGCCTATGTTCGTGGGCTCCAGCAGTCTTTTTTTATTATTATGGCGACGTCCTCTATATTACGGTCCCGATGGAGGTGGTTATTGCGAATGTACCAGGTTGACTTTTCCCCTGAGCACTTTGTTTTGGAATCGTTTGATTATTTGGATGTGGCTATTACTGGTACAGGCCCACAGCTGGCAATCATAACTCCATACACTCCATACACCTGACACAACACCTCAATGATCATTAACACCTCGATCGTATTGTACTCTAATAAAGGATTAAATAAATATTTACTTTTCTAAAAAACATTATATTTCTGGAGGATGCTATTTGGGAATCCTTTTTCTTTTGTTTTTTTGTTGTAAAGAAGTAAGGAACTAAATGTTAAATAACTGTTTGAAAGCCCTCGAAACTCTGCGAATATTTAGATTTAGATTAGCATTTTTATTTAATTCATTATTAGAAGTAGTTGAAGTAGTTTTTCCACAAATGAGAGTTTATTAAAGCGGTTTTTGCCGCTTTTATGTGGAATCAGCTGCCCACTGAAGTATTTACGAATCAATTCGACTTAGGGTCCCTTACACAAAAGAGCCTACCAACTCTTGAAAGGCCGGCAACGCACTTGCGATCCTTCTGGCAATGTGTCCATGGGTGGCGGGGCGGTATCACTTAACATCGGTGAGCCTCTTGCCTGTTTGCCTCCTGTTGAATAAAAAAACTTTCCTAACATAGGGAATCCAAAATAATGTTTCCAGCTTTTCCTTTTAAAAAAAGTTATTTGTGTTTGCGTATCTCGTAAATACTGAAAATCTATTTGTTGATATGTGAATGCTATTTAAAAGCGAAACCGGATTACAAGTGTTTGTAGCATGCAAAAACGTCTTACATACTAGGGGTATTCAATAAAAAGTGCTAATGACAATGACGCAAGTATATTTTATTAAATGTTATTTTATTTTTCGACGTAGTCACATTTCAGGTTTATACACTTTATCTTTTTTCTAAAGTTAAAAACCTGATCCCTTAAAAACCCGTGTACCGCGGCGGCAACTGCGTCATCGTCTTCAATTTTAGGGCCCCTGAGATGTTACTCTGTGGGGTAAAGGTGAAACAAAACACGTTAGCCAGTTTGCCACGCCGTTGCTTGCGTATTTCTTCCCGCAACTTTGTTATTTTGTTCTGCAAACAAAGGTCCCCGTCATGGTGGATCCATGATTAAGGTATTTGATAATTACCACCCCTACGGTTGTCCCAGAAAATTCGGACCTATATCTTGACGGCGGAATCGTTTTAGTTTTTTTACTTTAACTTTAACCATTTTCTTCAACACGTTCCGACATGACGCAGGCAAATGACTTCTATTTTTAAAAAACAAAAGAGATTTGATAGCTTTTATTATTATTATATCTAATGTCTAGGCTATGCCTGCCAGTATTATTTTTTTCAAGAAGAATGTATTGCATTATTACTATTTAAAAAAATCGGACTTTGAACCTTACACTCCATAAATCACAACGTAGTATAGATATGATAGAAATGTGGCCTCTCTGTATTCATATTAATTTATGTCATAGAACTAGACAAAGTTGAGGAAAACTGTCATAATAATATTTGTATCAAAACGACGCGACAGCATTTTGGCATTTGTAAATATATTGTAGTTTGATAATGATGGGTAAAACGTTTACATATTTCTATAATGGCACACTATTTCAACGGAGGTCAAATAGACAGGGGACTCTCCTTATGTTAAGTGATACCACCCATGGGCACACAGAAATCGAGTGAGTGGTCGGCCTTTTAGAAATTGATACGGTGTTTTATAGCAAGATCAGCTCAATAATTGGTACGCAAAACTCAACCCTGACATCGTCCGAATCCAGTCGATACACAAGTGGAGATTATCTAGAATCTGATTTTTACTCATAGGCTATTTTAGAATCAGTTATGGTAAAGGAATGGAAATAGAAATGAGGACATAGTATATAGAGAAACTACTATTTCAGTAAATAACTTAAGTTAAACTTTAAACAAAATACATCTTGTTTACAAGACTAATGGTGTTCAACTATTTCATTAAATAATGTAAAATATTGTTGTACAGTTCCTGGGTCATCGGGGTGCTTTAAATAATAGAGGATTTTAGTTTTACTTTATATTAACCACTCGCGTACAACAATAGAATATAAGCGAAATAATGAAATGTTAATTGCTATGTAATGAATTAATATAATGACCAACTGTACTCATTTACTGAATTTTGTACTCTTTTTTCGCAAACCGTACTCTTTAAAAATCCTATACTCTGAAAGTACTCATTTGTATAATTTTATACTCATTTGTATTTCTAAAACATTTTTTAGATTATTTTATTTAAATTTTACTAATTAAATATTTAAAATTATTTTGACAGTGATTTGAATTTCACGCACGCATATTGCTTGCCGTTTTCGGCACGTCAGTGGACAAGGCAATCACCAGACACGAGTTTGACAGTAATTAGAATTTCGCGCGCACATATGGCTGCCGTTTCGGCACAATTATGTAGCTGTACGAGATAGATAGATACTACAGACCTCTTTTTCTAACGTCAAAATTACATTTGTGAAAAGAGATGGATATATCTCTCTCTCCAAAATGAAAGTTGTTCAGATGTGGCTACATTATTAGACGAACATCCTCATTTAGCAAAAAAAAACCACTTCAAAGAAAAATATGTTTTTAAAAGAAAATAAAGTTTTTATCGTTTTTTCTTCTTATTTTTTCACCTATGAAATACTTGCAAAGTGTACTTTTTGAACAATAAATAGTTTGTCACCTTAATTAATACAACCTTAGTAACAGTTGAGTGCCTACGTCAGGCTATACTCTCGGGGCGTAACTCCGTCGATTTAGAAAATCGCCACGATTATAAAACTAAGAAAGCCTGAGTGAGCAAAATGTGCAGCCTTGGCTCGTACAATTGTAATTAACACACGTGCATCTCGCGTCTTGGAAATCATGACATAATGATCGAGTTGTACTATGTAATCCGAATAATTGGATATCCAATGACCCGTGAACCCAATACGCGGAACACCTACGAACTCAAATAAATTACATGCATTTACCTGAACGCAATTATTTACTCGTACAAGTAAGCCGAAAGCTTTGAATTAATTCAATTTCAAACTAATTGGAACTCGACAGTTAGGTTTCCCGTTACTTTATTATTGGGTGAAAGTGATCTTTTGTCAAATTTATAATAAAATTTATAATAAATTATGCGATAAAAATGGATGCGATAGGATGGTAGTCTAAAATAGTGTAAATTGCAGTGTGGAAATTAAGAAGCCACGAAGCCACTTGGTAATTAATGTTTTAATTTCGAATAATAATTTAGGGTAAATATTAAGGATTCTATTAGGTTTGTTGTATAGCTGACTAGACAGTAGGAAAATTGGCGGTGTGAGAATTTGGTTTTACATGGAAACGATGATGTAAACGCGAATTTAAAATCATTAGCGGACAACTGCATGCTGTCCATTTCACTTGATGTCATTTTGACATTGCGTTCTGACTACCTCATCTGATCCATTATGGTGCTTGGAAGCGAACGATGTGTGATACGAGTATGTCATCTTTGATTCGTTCTGTAGATTACCTTACTGATCGTCAAGGATAAATTTAAATAATGTCCATTCGAGTGAGCAATTTGTTAATGAAATGTTTAATCGTTCGCTATACTAAAGGTATTGATTTTACAATACATAACTCTACCACTTTTTCAAAGTGTAGCCGGCCCTTTGCAGTAGAAACACAATTTGCAAGCCTATAATTATTAAAATATTTACAAAAAAGGAATATGTACAGGAATTATTAAATATTCAATTTTTTATAGCATCATAGGTTCTAACAGAAAGCATAGGTTCTGTCAGTACACTCAACAAACAATAAAAAAGGTCAGTTTATGAAGAGCATTTAATATCATAATGCATCGTGTAATGTGTTTCATATTTACGTCGTATAAGGACAGATTAGGTGATTATAAAATAAACACTTTGCCAAATGAAAATGTGCTTTACTAAACAGTTATTATAAGAAAAATAAAGCGTTTTCTTTCTTAGATTAAAATTTTATTTTGTATTATTATTTTTATGTACTTATTAGGCTAAGATTCTATTCGAAGCTATCATGGTTTCGGTTAGAATCAGATTTTTTACTCATAAGCTATTTTAGAATCAGTTATGGTAAAGGAATGGAAATAGAAATGAGGACATAGTATATAGAGAAACTAGTATTATCAGTAAATAACTTAAGTTAAACTTTAAACAAAATACATCTTGTTTACAAGACTAATGGTGTTCAACTATTTCATTAAATAATGTAAAATATTGTTGTACAGTTCCTGGGTCATCGGGGTGCTTTAAATAATGGTAGGGGAGCCCACGATGCTAAATGGGGATTTACTCGAGCGTCGTAGAGACCTATTGGGATGCAAAGCTTAGATAATAAGAAGAAAAAAAATGTTATATGATAAATTCCTTTTCATCGGTGGGGGAAGCGGCTATAGATAGTTAAATATGTAAAAAAAACTGTTGCATGGACATCCTCGAGCGCGTCAGATATTGATAGCATCTATGCCCTACGTATTTTTAATAATGTACGTATGTTAATCTGATCGTTTGCATGATGCGGGTGGTTGTATTTAAGGGTTGAAAATGAAAAAAAAAAAAATTATCGAGCGCGTCAGATTTTCTAAGGGAGTGTTAAGTGCACCAAAAAAAAGCTCTCATTCACTAATCTGACGATTTCGATGGGACGCAAACCCACAGCCATTTTCATAATTTGCAAAAAAAAATCACAATTTTGAAATACTCAAGCGCGTCAGATTAAGATATATGTGGTTCATCTTTATGTTCTAAACGTACTGTCTCATAATCTGACGATTATCTAGAGGGATTCGCCTGATCTGACAAAAAAATTTAGAAAAACGGTTCACCTAAAGGGCCATCCCTGCAACTTCCCGCTAATTCCATTCCTGGGCGCTTAAAATTGATATTTTGAGCTCGCTGAGTTCAAAGAAATAACATTTCTATGCATTTGAGCTCTCCCAGGTCGAAAGTCTGATAGAAGTTTCATAGAACACTATTTTTGGAATTTTCAAACCACTATATCTTTTGAATGGATCAAGCAATTTTCACGCGGTTGGCGGCATTCGACGCAGTTTTATCATCCTCATAAGTAATTTTGCAATTTTAATTGATCGAACCACAAATTTCGGAGTAATCCCGAATAAACACTTTTTCGGGTTTCTTTCGTTCACGATATCTCTCGAACGAATCAACCGCTTTTGACCAGCTTAGTGGCGATCAACGTGGTTTTTTAAGCTCAAAGGTGGATTAGTTTTTGAAGTTGATCGATAAAGAAACCACTTTAAAAAAAAAATTTCTTATTTTTTTAAGATTTTTCAAAATTTCTCAAAATCTATCGGTCCGAATCGGTTCAAATTCACAGGAAATGTAATTTTGAGGGAAATATTTAGAACGCCGTTTAGTAGATTCCGATCGGTTTAAGGAAATGTAGGCATCACGCAGCTGCACGCATTTAACTTTATCGACGAATTTTTGTTATTTCGGCTTGCGGAAATCGTCAGATTATATATTTTTTCATTATTCTTGAATTATTTCCTTCAAAATAAAAAAAAATTAGCTACGCTCGAGAATGTCGAGATGACGTTTTTTTTACAACTTTGTTGCCCTCCCCTTTTTTCCGTCACTCTCAAATTGTCAGATTAGTGGAATATACACTTTTTAGGATGTAATTAACTCACCCTACCTTAATCTGATGCGCTCGGGAATTTCTGATGGTCAATTTTTTTTACTAATCTGATCCTGTCTCCTTCACAGGCGGCTTTATATATGGACCTCATGTTTTGTGGAGGTACTTAACCGAGTACAAGCTATCCCCCTGTATATTAATCTGCCGCGCTTTAGTAAATCCCGAAATCCCCTCTTGGGCTCCCCTACCATAATAGAGGATCTTAGTTTTTTCTTTATATTAACCACTCGCGTACAACAATAGAATATAAGCGAAATAATTAAATGTTAATTGCTATGTAATGAATTAATATAATGACCAACTGTACTCATTTACTGAATTTTGTACTCTTTTTTCGCAAACCGTACTCTTTAAAAATCCTATACTCTGAAAGTACTCATTTGTATAATTTTATACTCATTTGTATTTCTAAAACATTTTTTAGATTATTTTATTTAAATTTTACTAATTAAATATTTAAAATTATTTTGACAGTGATTTGAATTTCACGCACGCATATTGCTTGCCGTTTTCGGCACGTCAGTGGACAAGGCAATCACCAGACAAGAGTTTGACAGTAATTAGAATTTCGCGCGCACATATTATGGCTGCCGTTTCGGCACAATTGAGAGGCTGTATTATGTACCTGTACGAGATAGATAGATACTACAGACCTCTTTTTCTAACGTCAAAATTACATTTGTGAAAAGAGATGGATATATCTCTATCTCCAAAATTAAAGTTGTTCAGATGTGGCTACATTATTAGACGAACATCCTCATTTAGCAAAAAAAATCCACTTCAAAGAAAAATATGTTTTTAAAAGAAAATAAAGTTTTTATCGTTTTTTCTTCTTATTTTTTCACCTATGAAATACTTGCAAAGTGTACTTTTTGAACAATAAATAGTTTGTCACCTTAATTAATACAACCTTAGTAACAGTTGAGTGCCTACGTCAGGCTATACTCTCGGGGCGTAACTCCGTCGATTTAGAAAATCGCCACGATTATAAAACTAAGAAAGCCTGAGTGAGCAAAATGTGCAGCCTTGGCTCGTACAATTGTAATTAACACACGTGCATCTCGCGTCTTGGAAATCATGACATAATGATCGAGTTGTACTATGTAATCCGAATAATTGGATATCCAATGACCCGTGAACCCAATACGCGGAACACCTACGAACTCAAATAAATTACATGCATTTACCTGAATGCAATTATTTACTCGTACAAGTAAGCCGAAAGCTTTGAATTAATTCAATTTCAAACTAATTGGAACTCGACAGTTAGGTTTCCCGTTATTGTAATTGGGTTAAAGTGATCTTTTGTCAAATTTATAATAAAATTTATAATAAATTATGCGATAAAAATGGATGCGATAGGATGGTAGTCTAAAATAGTGTAAATTGCAGTGTGGAAATTAAGAAGCCACGAAGCCACTTGGTAATTAATGTTTTAATTTCGAATAATAATTTAGGGTAAATATTAAGGATTCTATTAGGTTTGTTGTATAGCTGACTAGACAGTAGGAAAATTGGCGGTGTGAGAATTTGGTTTTACCGAATTTAAAATCATTAGCGGACAACTGCATGCTGTCCATTTCACTTGATGTCATTTTGACGGGACGGGACATTGCGTTCTGACTACCTCATCTGATCCATTATGGTGCTTGGAAGCGAACGATGTGTGATACAAGTCATCTTTGATTCGTTCTGTAGATTACCTTTCTGATCGTCAAGGATAAATTTAAATAATGTCCATTCGAGTGAGCAATTTGTTAATGAAATGTTTAATCGTTCGCTATACTAAAGGTATTGATTTTACAATACATAACTCTACCACTTTTTCAAAGTGTAGCCGGCCCTTTGCAGTAGAAACACAATTTGCAAGCCTATAACTTTTAAAATATTTACAAAAAAGGAATATGTACAGGAATTATTAAATATTCAATTTTTTATAGCATCATAGGTTCTAACAGAAAGCATAGGTTCTGTCAGTACACTCAACAAACAATAAAAAAGGTCAGTTTATGAAGAGCATTTAATATCATAATGCATCGTGTAATGTGTTTCATATTTACGTCGTATAAGGACAGATTAGGTGATTATAAAATAAACACTTTGCCAAATGAAAATGTGCTTTACTAAACAGTATTATAAGAAAAATAAAGCGTTTTCTTTCTTAGATTAAAATTTTATTTTGTATTATTATTTTTATGTACTTATTAGGCTAAGATTCTATTCGAAGCTATCATGGTTTCCAAATTATAGTTTCATTATAAATTAAATAATATTTTGGGTTTAAATTTAAAAAAATACGTATACTTTTGTGTGACTTTTACGTAATCAAGTAATTAATTGGTATCATATCTTTAAACATTATGTATAAAAGGATTTTTTATACGTCTCTTAGAGATTCACATCTGATAATAAAAACACAAATACATATATTACCAGTTCCCAAATCAAGGGCGTAGAGCGGACGAGACGCTCTTCGCTTTTTATTTATTTATTATGCTCCTTTTAATCACAAGTTTTGCTCAATAACAGAAAATTGTAAGAAACTTCAACTATTATACCATCCACTTCACATATAGTCAGAATATAATCTGTAATAAATAAAACTAAGTATTTGTTCAAAGAGGTAAATGAAAAAAATATTTACTTTATCAACTCGTTCCTAACTGTACATCGCGTATGCATTTCACACAGATATAATCAGTGTATTTAAATGCCCTAATCAGAATTAACTGTGTGATAAGGATATAACCTATTTTAAATTAATATTAACAGTACAGGGGACAAATAAATAGTACGTGACTTCAAGCATTCATTGTTATTGTGGTTTCATTATTATCCTCTTGACTATATAATGTGTAAGGAAAGATTGTATGCGCCAGGAATGTTTAGAATTTGAAACCAAATTTTTCAATAATCGATCGTTACTCTGTTTCTAATTTAAAAATGTTAAAAAAGTTTTTATTTCCAACATACAAATATCCTTATTGCATTATGAATATCATAATTCTCAAATCGTAACAAAATAATGAATTTAGCTGTTGTTGCTAAATTCGGATTTTTGTTCTAGCTAAATGAGAGTATTTCTACTATTTTATATTAGCTTCTATTTTATTTATAGATAAGACAAAAAATCCTCCTTTCTTCTAAATATATTATTTAAAATATTGATTTATTATACATTAAAATAATCAATTAATTATTCAAAGATCAAAACGGATAAAAATAGATAAATTTACGTAATCTAAATAAAAAACACATAAAATGTTATCACTACACAAAAACGTGTACCTAAAAATAAAAAAGTCGTGAAGAAAAATGTGAATAAGAATTCAAAATTATTGGGTAAAATTATTATTGCTGTTTAGTCCAATGTTAAAAAAAGGAGCAGTGTTGGCCTAGTGGTTTCAGCGTGCGACTCTCATCCTTGAGGTCGTAGGTTCGATCCTGGGCTGTGCACCAATGGACTATCTTTCTATGTGCGCATTTAATATTCACTCGACCGGTGAAGGAAAACATCGTAATGAAACCGGATTGCCTTAGACCTAAAATGGATGGCGTGCGTCAGACACTGGAGGCTGATCACCTACTTGCTTGCTGAAAAATGATCATGAAACAGATTCAGAAATCTGAGCCTAGGTTGTAGTGCCACTGATTTATTTTTTTAGTTCAACGTTAACCTGGGAATAATCTAGCTATAGTCTTGTTGTGAAATAGTGTTTTTTTGAATTTTATTCTTATATTTCAAATAATCTCCAACTATTGTAACGTTCCTGGCTGCAGGGCGCATTTTTAAATGACATGTTAACGTGGGCTTGTTGTGATGTCCATAATAATAATCTGTTGTTGTATGTAATTCTAGGTATCCTAGCTGTTCACACAATTTATGGAAATAGTGCCTAGCAAATACAACGTGATAGCCTGTAGCAACGAAATTAGTGATAGATTTATATAAATACACATTTTTGAACCTCAAGGGCATTACAGTGTTACTGTTATATGTCGGACGATAGTGAAAATAATGAGACATCCGCCTTACGCCAATTGTAGGAAACTTTAATTTCATGTTAAAATTGGGTTTTATCGGTTTTGTAAATCAGGTTCCTATATTTCCGCGTTCCATTTGTAAAACCAAATAATGTGGCCCGTCTACGTGAACTCGTAGCACTATTTCGTAGCAATTTCTCCTGTCGTTTTTCTTTTAACTGGCCTAGTGGTTACGTACGTCGTTTAAGTGGCTTAGTGCTTACTTACTTTTAACCTTTTGGTTTTGTACCAATCGATGTTTCCTTTTATGAGTGAAATAAATACTTGAGGAAAAGAATTTTCTTCATTTTCCAAATAATCGATGGTGCATGTCAGCACAAGGTTGATTGCCTATTTATCTATTAAATAAATTTGATACGATGTTTTTATATTTTTATCTAAATAAAAATATATATATGTAACCTTATCGTCTATTAAGGATTTTTATTATAAACTCTATATATATTTATATATATATATATATATATATTCTGAGATGTCTTCAATTAATCCTTAACGTACAATACTCATCTGTCTCTGTCTATCATGTTACAAATTAAATATACAAACAAAACGAAATATACTAATGATGGGGTTTTGTGACGTTTGTAGGGAAACCCTACAAACGTCACAAAAGGCTATGTTTTATAGTAGGTATTGCAACATCTCCCTCGTAAAGCGTACCACAACCTTAATTAATGCCTCATTTCGACTTCAATTTGTTCTCAATATGTGGAAAGTTGCGGAAGTTATAATGATTTCCAAGCCTGGAAAACCACCACACGAAGTAACTTCTTACAAGCCAATCTCACTGTTAACTATTCGAGAAACTCTTTCTAAAACGTCTTAACCCTATTATGACAAAAAAGCAGCTGAGAGTCTTAAACTGATATAAATAATAATAATCAGTGGCGCTCAACCTCTTTAGGTCTTGGCCTCAGATTTCTAAATTGTTTCATGATCATTTTTAAATCTAATAGGTGATCAGCCTCCAGTGCCTGACACAGCGACTTTTTTGGGTCTAAGACATGTCGGTTTCCTCACCATGTTTTCCTTCACCGTTCGAGCAAATGTTAAATACGCACATAGAAAGAAAGTAGGGGAAGGTGGGGACCCTTCGTACGTTTTCACATTTTATTTTTAATTTTTTTATTTTTCCATGAATCAATCACCTGATAGCTTAAATTTATAGTCTACTATCTGAGATTCAAATAAAAAATGACAAATGATTTCATCCGATGTTTCAACCATAATTATGATTTAAACTAAATCTGGAAAACGTACGAATGCCCCATCAACGGGGCACCTTCGTACAGTGTTTGGGGTACCTTCTTACGCTGTGGGGTAGTTCAAAATATTTATTAGCAATGAAATTAAACACAAAAATAAAGATTTAATTTCTATTAAACAAAAAAAAAAACTTTTCTTATGTAAAACAAAATTTAATTAGTTAGGACTTAAATTTAGAATTACATTTTTTACTCTTTGGTGTGGATTACAACTTCTTATTTTCGGGTGTGGCAGTATAAATTGTGGTTTTCCTGGCGCATCGTATTTGCTTTTTTATTACTTTTACAGAATGGAGGGTCGAAATGCCTTGGTGTCAAACTGACTTCGAAGGAACTACTATTTGAGGATTGGTAAATTATTAAGCATTGGTTCAAGCATAAAACACCTTAGTAAGTGCTTAAAGTGAAAGAGAAAGTCGAAAACTTAATTTGTATGAAAAGACAGTTCGCTCGACAAATATTATACAAATTAGTTGTACAATTCGTACAAATGTGCCCCATCTAGTGCTGTCCGAATGTACCCCACTAACTGAATAACAACAAAATATAATTATTTTAATATTAATAGGAAAACTCATAAATTAAGTATTGAGACGTATCTTAAGTAATTTTGGACTGATAGAATACTCTACACGAAAACTTATTTTATCTTCGGTAAAAGAGATAAAAACATAGATCATTTACCGAGCGCGAAAACACGTCTATGCCTGTACTACTCTATCGGTGCGAATTTCACGAAACTTCGTGATGTATAGTTGGTACCTAGCACACATACAAAAGAAGATGTACTTTATTTCGTTCAGTTTTATTTTGACTGTATGAATGTGCCCGGTACGAAGGGTAACGATCTTCCCCTACATTGGTGCACAGCCGGGGATCGAACCTACGACCTCAGGTATGAGAGTCGCACGCTGAAGCCACTAGGCCAACACTGCTCTTGAACTGATATTGAAAAATGAAAATAAAATACCGAAAGTATTAGTGGGTAGGTCACACGCTACGGAAGATCCCAGATCATATTTCCAAATAAGCTGTAAATTGGAAACCCTAATGAAACACACCTGGCTTCAATCAATGTAGAGCAGCAAAAGAGCAGACTGAACAGGTTGGACTATACTATTTTGGATGCCATTTGCCTTATCTAGCGGACATGGTTAAAACGCTTTTAGAACTGATGTTGTTACTGTACTTATAATATTCTCCTTAGGGAACAGGTGGTTAGGTAAAGTTCCTAAAAGAGGAGTTGGTAATTGATGCTAGGGATTTTAATGATATTTATTTAATAGGTAAATAGGCAATCAACATTTTGTTGATATATCGATTATTCGGAAAATACCGTACCCACGGCTATGTTAACTTTTCATATAATCCATCAATGACAATTTGGTGTCAATGAATCTCTTTAGGCATCTTTGGACCTGCTTGTATGACTACTAATCTAAACAGAAATTAACATATAGGTGCAATATTTTCCATCTTTATAAAATACAACTATTTTATATGAATGGAAAATTTTATTTTTTTCTAGGTTAGAATTTTCCCAAGGAAGGATACAGTTATTATTTTCTAAGTGAGTGATATATTAATATTAGTTATTTTATAAAATTACGACGAATACAATTATAAAACAAAAAAAAATGTTTTTTTAGTTTTAGACAAACACAATAGCTCTAGGGGAACACAAGTTTAATCTGAATCTTATCTTATATAGTTCAACAGCCCATCATGAGTTTGGCCATATTTCTAAGATCTATTTCATAAAATATATTCTACAAATATTATACAATATTCCTATACAAATATTTAGGTTTAAATAATTTGTTAAAAGAAACAATACAAAATATTCCGAGGGCACAAAAAATCTAAACATTAAAGCTCCGTTTTGAAAATCATCAAAACAAAAACAACATAACAAATTATCTAGTTACGTCTATATACGTACGTCTATTGTCCGACTAATGCGTCGTTTATTGAACGACTCGCAAAACTATTTTTTTTATTTTCGCCAACGTCATTCACCGTGAGAAGCGCTTAAAAAAAGGATTGATTTAAACCGTACATCAACAATTAATAACATACTAACACTTTTGACATGGGTTCAAATGACGAACAAAAAATTGTGACGTACGTAGACGACTTGTTGACCTGCGCACGCGTCACAACATCAATATATAACGAGCGGCAACTGTCGCAACCATTCAGATTGAACTCAACCTTCAAGTGAAACACGCGTATGTAACAAAGTCGTAACAATGTACACGAATCCCTTTGAAAGAAAACACTCCGCGTTAAGGCAGACCCTTGACCGGCTATTCAGAGGTGAAGCCAGACTGAGCTTCAAGAAGAAATCTCCCCTTTCCAAAAGCAACAGCAATGCTTCATCAGTGTCATCTTCGAATGTGATCCCAAAGTACAATGAGAAACGCTGAAGGAATGCTTAGTGTTGTGACAGTGCAAACATGTGAAATGCTTCCTGATGCAGGTTGGTATTTTTATGTTCACGACAAACACACAAAGTATTTTTGGATATAACCGGTTTAAGGGCAACTGTTAGGTTATTTAAACGCGAATGTAATGTAGAGATAAGTTTCATTATGAGATATGCGCGCTATATAACAATAATATTTATTTGGTATAGGATTCTAAATTAAAAAAAAAATATACTTATTCTATATAGATATTTATAATCATACACATTCCTGATTTTTGTAAGCGGTCTTCCACTGTTTTAAGAAAACAACTAGTTTTAAGAAAGTTAAAAAATGCAGTATTAGTATTCAAATCATATACATCGTACATGAGTTATGATCACAACGAAAAAGTAGATTTCCCTAATAATATTAAGCAAAAGCAATGTTTTAAAATAATATTTGAATATAATATAGAGAGCGGGTTGACGTCAATTGAAATAATAACCTAAATCAAATGCCCACAAATCAGATAGAAAGTTTCCACCAAATTTTACAACTTAACACCCAAACAGATTTGACACTAATAAGTAACTAAAAAGATTATGTTATAAAGTCTAGATACTATATAAAAGCTTTATCTTCCCAACCAACCAACAGAACTTTATCAAAGCCATTTTTCCTATTACATTGGATTCCATACCTAACTTTAATAACCAGCTCATAACAGCTCAGAAGATCTATTACAATTTTAATATTTTATGACTCGGCTTGCTTTAATCAAAACTAAAAAATAACATACAAATATTTAGGGAGCCTTTGCTGAGTTTAATGAAGACAAATTAAATTTGTGTGCATTGTAAAATGTATCTTAATACAAGGTACTGAAGCAGCTATTTTAAAACTCGCGTTTTCCAGACAATATTAATAATAGTAATTGCATAGGTTAAATCAGCAAAATTCATCCATCAGCTAATTCGCGATTCTAAATCTCATTTTAAATAGCTTAGACAGAATTGTCTAATCTTAATAGATCTTAATTCTAGATTAAAAGTAGATCATTTAATGTAAAATGATATAAAATATTAGAAACACAATCATAGGGTCAAGCAACTGATACACACATCCTTCCTATGATAATTTTATCGGAACATATCCGGTTCTTTAGGAGTTCAATGCTATTGTCGTTGTCCTTCTATTTATCAATAATTACAAATATATTATGAAATTAATTTATATGTATCTAACATATCAGACAAAAAAGAACTTAGATATTTTTGTTAAATGTCAATTTATTTAAATACACATAGAGTTAAAAAAAAAGGATTACATTTTTGCGCGATGAATTTGCATATGCACATTTTAGATGTGTCCTTAAATGTTTCATAGCTAAAAAAACTTACATAGCTGAAAATTATTTTAATTTAAATAGAAAAAAATTGTATAAAAGGTACGATTTACTAAGTCATTTAAATAAATTTACCATAGATCCAATAAGAAGCACGGATCATTTAATCACTCTTGCGCCGTTTTATCTATATTATTAGGAATTACTGTCAAAGATAATAAACACTATATATACAGCTAACAGCCTTCTAAACACATTTTACTATTATTTACGTTTATTTCTTATCTTACTTTATATAGCATTGTGACGTTTACAACGATTGCTTTAATTAATTTATGTTATATTATAAATTTCATAAATGATTATATTATTACGGATTTGTTTATTGCCTTTGGCTGGCGAAAGAGTTTGCGATATAAGCTGTTGTCCTATTTAAGTGTAGTATTGTGCGGTCAAAGTAAATAAATAGTTGTAAAGGAACCTTCATAACATCCGCATTCCGACAGTAATTATAACACACCTGTTTCTCTGTAATAGCAACGTAATCTATGGTTTTACGTCAAAAAGGAGGATGTATGGAAACTTTTTTAAATATTACACAAAGTTAAGGTTAGAAATGGTTTAGATTTGATGCACAGCGTTCTTGATAATTTTCACGGTCAAATTAGTTAAACATTTAAAATAATCTTTAATCAAACTCATTTTATTAAAAATAATATTTAAAGTTCCTAATTACATTCTAAAAATACGTGAGATAATACTAAATATCTGTTATTTAACCAATAAGAATAATTTATTGCAATTAGTCGAGTATTGTAAACCCTTCAATCATAAAAATAAACTTTGTTTTTCAATTCCTCTTTTAACATGAAATACACTGATTATATAAATCAAAGAGATCATCTTTTAATAATGAAAAAATCGTTTTTAATTGTAAATACTGTTTCATATGAATAAGTCCATCAGACAAAAATAAATAATTCAACGCGTCACTTAACCTCCATTATTAAGAAAATCCCAAGCAATTAAATATCAATGAAAACGTCATTGCTACCTTGAAATAGCTCGGTGAATCGAACTCAATGCAAATACAGTCACTATTGATAAAAAAAAACCCATGTCACTTCCACAAAGTAATGCGTTCAAGTAAATGACGTCAATTGTCAAATGTGACAATAAACTGTTCAAATTATGGTTGCACAGATTTTGTGTAAACAATGATTTGAAAAAAATGTAAATAAAAACGTACTGGCTAGAAGGCAAGTAATTAATGCAAAAGTTGCTTATCTGTGATTCCTCTGAAGTCGTTGACGACCGTATTTTCAAAGTGCTTGGTTAGACCACGGTATTACACACACAGTTGTATACAGTGAATTAATTTTGTATACACATTAAACGTTGTCATGTCGACGACAATGATCATGAACTATAGACAATATTCTTTGTAATCTAGAACGTCAATCAAACTTAAATTAAAACTAGTTTCAGCAGGTGTCAAACGATTTTTCGTAAATTATTGTACTGTTATCGAAGCAGAATATGGACCTAATCGAAATTTGTATAAGCAATTGCGTGGCGATTTTCATCGAAATTTTGTACGCAACATTTTTTTTATGACCCCATTATATTTCAATAAAGGAACAAGTATGTTCTGAAACACAATATGTCATAATATTGCCTTAAGCATTTAAAAAGTATAATAAATTGTATTTGAATAATGTTTTCATGTATTTATTCTTTGTCCACAGAACTTCAAACGGTAAACGTCGGACGTCATAACATGAAACCGGGCCATCGTTAGCTGCGGATAGCATTCGTTATGATTTATGAAGCAATTATAATATATATTTGAGATTTAATATTGTGTTTTAATTCCTCAACAAAAAGTCACGTGTTTAAGCACGTTCCTTGATTAATAACTTGTGTATAAATCAAGTTTGAAAATCTTTCGAATACGATATGTATGGAATATATAATGTCATTAAAGGTTTTTATAACAAAAGTCAAAAATCATTTATTCATATAGGTAACATAATGTACACTTATGAACGTCAAAAAAGAAATATACATTAGATGCTTCTAATTTTACATTTACTGCCAGTTCTCAAATCAAGGGCGTAGAGCGGAGAGAAGAACTGGCAATAAACTCTCCGCCACTCCTTTAATCGCCAAGTTTTTGTATTACACAAACCTCCTTACCAAAGCTGCTAAATATAAAATTCATATCAACAGGAAAACGCTTACAATATTTAATGTTTCTGGTAAGCGAAATTTAATGACCAGTCGAATTTCTCTATTGTTACTTGTCTATTACGAGAGGTATTTGAATGTAAACTCATTAACAGTCATAGTCGTACAGTGTTACAAATAAAAACTTACTTATTCAAACCTTATACCAGGAATAGTTAGTTTAGAATAAGGAGATCATAATTTCTTACTTATAAACTCGCTACTACGTTGGTATAACTATTCCCCCGTTATGCCATAGGCACAAGACGACAACGTCGCAATTCATTGATAAACTTAAGAAAAAAACAGAAACTTTGTATTCTATTCAAAGGTTCGTATTCTAGAACATCAAACTCAAATTTAATTTCAAGAGCTGTGAAAGCATTTTTTCTCAAGACTGTCACTTAAGATACGAATTACAGTATATGACCATAGAATCTCACATGACGAAAGCAGCATGGAAATCATCAATGTAACGTCCGCCGTTCCTATTATTAGTTTCAGTAAGAATTATAGATAGGAATCCAGTGGGGCTACAACCCTTGACCTTAGATTTCTGAATTTGTTCTGAGATTTTTTCATAATTAAACCTGCCTTCAGAAACACGTCACTCCCTAGCTCCGGCCTCTTGGAAACGGCGGACTGTATGCGGTGTGTATCTGTTGAGAAGGGCGAAACTTGCCAAGATAGAAGCCAAGAGGCTGATTGCAGATGGTTAAAATTAAAAACATACATACAGACATATGTCGTCGACTTTTTGGGTCTAAAGCATAAAGAGTATTAAATGTATACATAGAAAGATAGCAAAGTTCATTGGTGAACAGCCCGGGATCGAACCTACGAACTTAGGAATGTGGGTATCATGCTGCTAGGCTAACACTGATCAGATAACCAGGTTCATGCTATTATGAAACCAAAAATTCTAGATATTTTTTTTTCTCGATCAGAAATCTCAAAGATCAGGTTCGTAAACCTTTTCATCACAGTATTTCTCTACTAATAAAAAATAACTTCTTCAAAAGAAAAAACTACACCACATATTCGAATATTTAAAATAATGTTCTTTTTTGTATTATCTACTAAAAAAGGCTACAAAAAACTTATTAGCTCTAGCAATAGAAGACTGAACAAACCGCACGTAGCAAAAGTTTGACAGAATCAAATGAAAATATTCTTCGACATAGCTAGTTATTTTTCTGCAGCTGAGTTTGCTTTTCGCGGTGGCAGAATACGAAATTTCATTCGTATCTTTCGATTTTATATTATATATTTTATTTACATTTATACGGCGTATTTTGTTTGCGCGCTGCTGTAACGTAGATTAGTCCATTTCAATCTAGTAAAAATCTAGGCTTATTATGACTAAACGTTTTTGTATCTGCCATAATAATCTTTTTCCTGCTTCAGCATTCTGAGCCTACCAGATTGAATTGCGCTACTGTTCAATTGGTTTCCGGAGCTTAATTCCCTGATTACGTCTCATGGCTTCAATATCTCTTGTGGAGCAATGTGTATATATGAAAACAATAAAATAAAGACAATATTCTACAAGTGTCCAATATTGCACGTGTATTGTACAAGGAAAATAGGCCTAAATAGCCAAATCGTGATGGGAGTTGTCAAGTGGAATGAGATCATGTAATTGAATTTTTCTCGTTTTATCAAATTTCGATTAGGCTTAGTTCTGAAATAATGTTTCAATTATTGTTCGATCTTGGGCTCTCTTTATATGTATGAATTATAAAAATGTTATATTGGTTGGAAGAATTCATCAAACTATTGTCTTTTTACATTCACCACAAACCCATATCCCTGTATTATATACTAGCTAAAATCACTCTATCTATTAAAAAAACCCGCATCAAAATCCGTTGCGTTGTTTTAAAGATTTAAGCATACACAGGGACAGTGGAAGCGACTTTGTTTTATACTATGTAGTGAAGAGAACATGCTGTGTTCTCCCTGCTTGAAATTTTCTTACAATATGCGCTTTAACACTTGTTCTCATGGTGAGTCAATAAACGATAGTGTCACACATTAGGCCGATCGCCTTTTTATAAAAAATGTATGGGTCAAAGAAAGATGCAAACTGAGGCCAGAACTCATATAGTCAAGTACCGCTACTGGATTATTATTCAAATTATATACAAAATAAATTATGTTATCCAGATCGAAGGCTCTTAATTGTTCGTAATAAATGCAATATTTTACACCTATTTGAACGGTAAACTCTTTAATTGCCAGACAAAATTTCGCATACATTATATTATTATTATTATTTGTTAATTAAACCATTTGTTATTTTAATCTATTGAATTGCTAATAAACGATACTAATATAAAAATTGTTTTGTCTCAATAAGCGAATATTCTACGGAATAAAAACATTTTAATAGAAATATTTTCGATGTAATTAAAAAGCAATAAAGTGTTTTAATATCGATGTTTGGGTTGTTACGACTTGTTGACGTTCATTTTAATTAATTTAACAATTTGATGTTTGGAAAATTTGTTTAACGTCAATAAATTAAGACCATTGACATAGATTAGTATTGTTTGTAGTAGAAAATTCCCAGCATTGTGCTGATTTCATAATAACATTCTCTTTTACCTATAAACGCCTCTCAACTTTTTGAACAGCATTTAAATATTTTTACTTACTCATAAACCGAATTTAGTGAAATCAAATAAGTCTCTCAATTGAAACAATTGACAGACAAGATGGCCGATGACCAGCTGAGGCAAATTAACGTAATTTAAAAATCAAAATCAAATCAATCTAAATGGATATCTAAGATAAATATTGTATTTATGATATAAAATTCTAAAAATGCTTATTGAAGGCCATAAGACTTCATTGTAAGGACATTTAAAAAAAATCTTAGACCAATATAGGTAAGGTAAGTCTTTACGCGAGTAATACATATATTTAAATTAAACGCGAAAGCAAATAGATTAACTATTTGCTAACCTCGACATTATAGGGCTTTCGTTCACAATTAAATAGATATATTTTTGATCATAGAATATCACCCAAATTGGAAGTCAATTACATGCTTTAACAGGCATTGGTTGGTCCATCTAGACATTCTATGATTTTTCAGATATAATGTAACTAAGCATAATTCCTTCCAATCATTAATCGAGCCGCATCAATAATGAGCCTGCTCAAATTGAGCGTCTTGACAGATGACACTTGACATTGACAAGTCCTAGAAGAGGCAATACAATTCTGCGCCCATTTAATTAATAATTTTCTTTATGGCCAAGGTGATTTGAACCTATATACCCTTCTACGAAAGACTAGGAGGTATGGTCGAAGGACTATAGCTTGCACCATGGGCGAAAAGAAAAAAAAACGATATCCAACCCGATGGATAATTTTGGGTGTATCGAACCAAAAGGCGGTGATTTTATGAGTACTATTTGTAGCGTAAATAAAAACATTGTGATACGAGGTATGTTAGGCTCTGAAAAGACGGCATTAATTAGCAAATATCTTCAATATTAAGTTATGGAATACGCTCTCTTATTTCAAACGATTAGCTCACACTCTAACGACTTTCAAATCTTGTAAGTAGACACCACTTTTCAATATCCAATCCCTTTGCTCAATCGTGATTTTCGTAATTTATGTACTTTAAAATTATTTTTAATGATCCGTTTTTAAATGTAATCGTAAATAATTGTGATTTATGCACATTTAGGTAAGCTGTTTTAGTTTAGTAATTTTACAAATTGTGTCGTTCAAATAACGAAGACTTAACTCAGTTGCGCACTATTCTCTACTCCAAAAGTTGTTTATTTTTTTTACCAGGATTGCCTGAGGGAGATCCTTTTTTTCTTTTACGTTCTACTTCCCTGTCATAGTGTCCAGGACTTTTTTCCATCTCTTATATTTTCTTGTATACATTTTTCTTTCAGTGTTGGCCTAGTGGCTTCAGCGTGCGACTCTCATCCCTTAGGTCGTAAGTTCGATCCCCGGCTGTGCACCAATGGACTTTCTTTCTATGTGCGCATTAAACATTCGCTCGAACGGTGAAGGAAAACATCGTGAGGAAACCGGCTTGCCATAGATCCAAAAAATCGACGCCGTGCGTCAGGCACAGGAGGCTGATCACCTACTTGCCTATTAGATTAACAAATGATCATGAAACAGATACAGAAATCTGCGGCCCAGAAATAAAAAGATTGTAGCGCCAATGATTTATTGTTATACATTTTTCTTACATAAAATGAAATCGTATACTGAGAACAACGTAAAAGATAAATGTACCAATGTGTAAACTAAGTACCAAACTGTGAAAGTTGTTTATCTTCCTTACCAGGATTCCCTGGAGGAGATCTCCAGGCAATCCTGGTTAGATAAACTACTGGTTGATTGGTGAGCATCTTTTAGTCCTCGTTTTGTAGTTATATTACATGCTTCGACATTTTTGTAGTAAAAAAATAAAAAAATATAGTACCTTTTCACGATCTAACAATAAAACCGTTTTCCCGTTTCACCTCGACGTCCGTCGTTCCACCTCTGAGCGTTTTTTAAGACAGTTTTGGCGCGCACCACCACTATGTGTAACCAGCTGCCCGCAGATGTATATCCAAAATAATTCGACTTAGGGTCCTTCAAGAAAAGAGCGTACCAATTCTTAAAAGGCCGGCAACGCATTTGCGAGCCCTCTACCAATGTCTGGCAATGTCTATGGTTGGCGGGGCGGTATCACTTAGCATCAGATGAACCTCCTGCCCGTTTACCTGAAAAGAAACTAGCTGAAACAGTAAACGAAGTGTGTACTATCAAATTTAAAAAGTCTAACAATTTTGCCAGTAAAAAACATCAGGCATTAATATTTTTGTAGAAAATATTTTGATATTCGTATTTATGAGTATAATTAAATGTCACCGCATTTTTAGACTTTGAACGCAACATACAAAGAATCATAAACAAATACGACTCCCTTGATCTAAAATATAAATGGCAAATGTAACGCAATTCATATGTTTGAAGACGGGCGCCACAGATAAGTTTAATCAGTAATTAGATTATTTTAAGATACACACTTAAAACCTTTAAACATTTACCTCGCGCGCCCGAGGCAGGCCGAGGCACGTCCACACCAGCCGAGGCATTTGGCTCGCGAGGCTGCCGCGCGAGCCTGTGCGCTAGATGGGTACGCGGCTAATGGAAAATAACAAAACATTTATTGAAACATGTATAATCTGCACTCCACTTTGTTCTTCACTGTCCGAGATATGGTGCAGTAGGTACGACCTGGAACAGAAAAATCAAGAGTATAATTAGAAAATCCTTAAGCTCACTCTTAACTTCTTCTTATAGTGCCATCTCCTTGTGAAGGTTGGCGATCATCATGGCTAGTTTAATTTTGGATGCCGCGCTTCTAAACAATGACTTGGTGCTTTGACCAAATTGTCTTAAGTTTTTCAACCAAGACGTGCGTCTGCGGCCAGGTCTCCTTCTACCTGCCTTGCCTTGTATGATTAGTTGAAGGAGCTCGTATTTTTCGGACTTACGTAAAACGTCCGAAATACTCGAGGTTTCCTTATCTTAACCGTCATAAGCACTTTGATCTTCTGCATTCTGTCCAGCACGGTTGTATTTCGTATGCGGTCTGTCCAAGATATTTTAAGCATACGTCGATAAACCCAGTTTTTTGGACATCTTCTTCAGTCTTCACAAGAAGTCCCCTTCAGTTCACTCTTAGCAAGATGTTCCAATGGTAACTGCTGGAGTTTCAATGCTGCAAGCCGTAATGGTGGCATACGTCACTGTCTCCTTAATAAACATCTCTTTGTCCTTGACACGACAGACAGTCCCGTGTGCAGAGGCTGTTCAGCGCAGAGCAATCAGTCATCCACGTCGTCCTGGAATGCGTAGCTGTGGCTTCCCAACGAACTGAGTTTCATCATCGGACGTCAAGGGAGAACACGAAATTCCACCCGTATCACCACGACTTCCGCCGTTACACAACTGAGCGTTTTTCTAGGCAGTTTTTGCCACGCACCACCACTTTGTGGAACCAGCTGCCCACTGAAGTATTTCCGAACCAATTCGACTTAGGGTCCTTCAAGAAAAGAGCGTACCAATTCTTAAAAGGCCGGCAACGCACTCGCGAACCCTCTGGCATTGAGAGTGTCCATGGGCGGCGGTATCACATCAGGTGAGCCTCCTGCCCGTTTGCCGTCAGTTCTATAAAAAAAACGAACAGCAATCTTCGGAGCAGTGAGGCCGTGAAGCCTGCGAAGTGCCCAGAAAACTTCTGAGCTTCTGGAAGGAGCTAGGCTTAATTAGCCAGGACTTACAACGGACCAAATGAGAGTCGAAGTCTGAAACTGAGCCCACCCTACATGCATACGTAACGTCTCCGGATTTTTGAAGGTGGTACAAGGGTACAAATTAAAATCCTCATTCATTACACAACAGGTATGCGTTCTATATAGGAAGTACGGTCCTTTGAGAGGAATCAATTTGAATATAACATTGTATTTGACATAGGTACATATATACTGCTCTATAGCAATAGGTCAATGTTAATAATTCTTATATGGTTAATCAGAACGAGATCATCTTGTTAACGTATTATAAAAAGTGTTTCAATTGAACAATTAGCCTTGTGGTCATGGGTAATTATAGGTTTCTGCGTATTTCAATGTGTAATGAAATATTTAATATTGACAAATGAACAATGAGAAATTATTACAAGACTTAAACGATGTTTAATGTTGTAGTATCGTACTAATGGCTAGGCCTAGTTTAAACGCTAGTAGAATTTTATTATGTACCTACAAGGTTAACCAACATAAATAGTGTATATCAACGATTCGTTGCCTATTGTATGTGTTGTTTAGAATTTAAGTAAAAAATGTCTGAATATGTGTTTTTGCGTCAAATAAAATGTCATCATCTTTTTTTCGTCAATCATTAATAGTTGTCGGGATCAAAGGCCCGCACTTGCGAGCCCTCTGTCAATGTAAGTGTCTATGGCGGTATCACTTAACATCAGATGAGCCCGTTTGCACGTTACATAAAAAAAATCAAACATGTACTAAATAATATTTTCCAGGTACGGAAAATATTATTTATTTATGATTAATACTTCGTTGCAATAACATAATAAAATTGACAAAATTAAATGAAAAGGAGGGCAACTGGCGGCCTTATCGCTTTCGAGCGATCTCTTCCAGGCAAGCGCTGTTAAAAAAAAGAAGATATAATAAATTTGATAAAGTAAGCAAGAAGTACAAAATACATTATACATATAGTTATTTACACTAAACTAATACAGGAACAAAATATCTAAACTAAAAAAGGACACATGAAAAAATAAAAATAAAGTTATCAACACAAGTTCATAGTATCAAAAACGCCATATCTAAAAGTATACAAAAACGATTTTACGGTTGAATATATAAAAGATTACAAGTAATACATTATTGAACTTGACCCGTGGTTGCTCAATCGAAAGGCTTCGGTTGCAAATCATACGCATTCTCGCCAAGTCCGCTGAATCGTGCACACCTATGCAAGTATCTTACGATGTTTCCCAATCCATTCGATAGAAAACATTCGACGATACGACAAGTTATCGATCGACTTTTCGATTCGAGAAACGCGCGCAATGGATTGTCGCGCAAAGCGAGCAAGCGTAGCAACTCATCCACGCTCTCGAATAGTTCAACGTCGAGTCGAAAGATCTTCGTTTTCTCGACTCGATCGTGAATCGGACCCGTGTTAATTAGTGCTGATTGCATCTTGTGTTTCGCTACTCTACTGTTTGGTAAGTACTTACGTAAATTTGAATTCCAATAATTTGTGAAATTTGTTTCGTTAAAACTTGGCCGAGCTTGGTCAGTGGTAATTTGATGTCAGTACAATTTATTAGGAGTAAAACATAATATAAAAAAATCCAACAGTTTCGATACGTCGGATATGTTAAATTCGATGCTAAAATAAAAAATAAAAAAATTACTGGCGCTATAACCTTTTTAGGTCTGTGCCTCAGATTTTCTGTATCTGTTTCATGATCATTTGTCAATAGGCAAGTAGGTCATCAGCCTCCTGTGTCTGACACACGCCATCGACGTTTTTGGTCTAAGGCAAGCCGGTTTCCTCACGATGTTTTCCTTCACCGTTCGAGCGAATGTTAAATGCGCACATAGAAATAAAGTCCGTTGGTGCACAGCCGGGGATCAAACCTACGACCTCAGGGATGAGAGTCACACGCTGAAGCCACTAGGCCAACACTGCTAAATCCGATGCTGCCTCTTCGATTAGAAATAATTACGTACACGAAAATCCGCCACTTACATGAATGAGGGCATGGCTGTTATAATATAATTAGATACAGTTTTCAATAGCAGAAGGGTTTTGTATCCCAAATAAAAATCAACATATATTATTGATAATTTTTCAAGTGATAGTATGAGAATAGCCTCAATCCTCAGTCAAATCTGTACTGTAGACTTTTAAGTGCGTCTTTAACACTCGTATTTTGAAGGAAACCATAAAAAAATCAACATACCTTGGACGCAAAAGTCGACAGAGAATCACGGCTAATATACTTGCTTTCAAGTTAAATAATCACGATATTATAGATGTAGAAATTTGACGCCAAGCCTTAAATGTCACACATTTTAAATGTTTTTACCATCGGGGTCTCTCCATTTGTTCGAAAAAATTTGACCTTATTTAGATTGGATTACATGATTACTAAGCCAAATATGTTGCTATGTGGTAGCTGAACATTGGCTCTTCTCCGTTCATGGGTTTAATTTAATCTAGTAATTAGTGTTAACATGACAGATTTGCCTTTAACCAAATATTTTTTATCCGTAATCGTCTTTTTATGTTCACCATTAGCAAACTTTATTATGTTAATTTCTAAATTTGAGTGCAAAACATTTACGACTTTTACACTATCACAATATTTTCGGTTCCTATTTCAAATGCCAAACGCAGTTGTCGTGAAAACAAAGTGTACCTGCGTCCCTGTCTGATCCATACTATCCCAATAATGAGTCTTTGTCCGCCCGATCCCAATTATTAGTTAGTCATTGACACATCGAAATTTCATACAAAAATTTCGGGTTCGATATAGCTGTTGCCATTGCCGAGCACGTGGCGGAATATCGTATCCTAAGGAACTCAGATCCCAATTAAATAAAACAAGTCTAGATCATTCCAGATAAATTCTCATGACGCCATCATTATGTACGATATGTTGTCATTGGACGACATAACTGCATATAACAATGAAGTTCATTCTTTACAAAATGTTTAGCCTACATAGTAATAATAAGTCAAAATGGATAAGAAGAAAACAAATTTGAAAAGTTTGGTCCCTGTGGCACGCTGGCAGCATTTCCTCGCGGTATTGCGATACTTATTTATACATTATTTTCGTGTATGTAATGTGTGACTGGTACAGTTTCGATATTTTAGTTTCTTTTAATATCTTTAATAGAAGTTATAATTATATTTAACGGTATATTTAACACATATAAAAATGTTTTTCTTGTCAATGTGGCACACGTTTAAGGTATATTGTAATAAACAAATGTCATTTTATTAGTAATCATAACAAATAAACAGTATTTAAATATTCCTTAAAAAATCATTATTATGATATTAAACGTAAAATATTATACATATTGACATAGAGATCTATAGAACTTATAATCGTCACGTATATCTTATCGATATTCGCCTCATAACATCACGACGCGAATTTAAACCTGTGTTATATTCATTCGTAATTAAAATATTTTTTTTTATATTCATTCATTTAAACGCCAATAAAAAGGATTCTAAATTAACATCTACAATCAATATTGTCGTAGACTGGACGAGTCGAGATAAATCTTTTTGAATGCCTTAAATGAAAAATAAAACAGTCCTATCTAAAGGCATGATAAATATAAAGGTTTTATAAAAATTTAAAGACAAAAAATAGAGTTGAAGAAATATATCAATCACATTAGCATAATACTTGTGTAAAAACAAAAGCGAAATCGTGACTCGCATTACGGAAAAATATTCATTTTAATATTTTAAACGTCTAACGAATCATTTTATGTTATTGAATCAAATGTAGTTATCAGATTTTTGTTAAATGCAAAAATCAGATAACTTACATTTGATTCAATTTATCATTTGTTCATTTGATATAAAATTTATAGTGTAACTGAACACAAAATATGTACAGACGTTATTACGACTAAAAATTATATTTTTTTAATAATTACTCACCAATGTCTCAAAACAGCTGTCCTTATCTCTCTCGTGTCACTGTAAATGAAGGCACGTGACAAAACATACATTAAATAACTGAGGCTTATCATAACATCAAAGTTATCGAACATCAATACGGGTTCTATATATGTTTAGTTTTATATAATAATTTATTCATTCAACCAATCAAAAGCCCAATTTTTGTATTATTCAGCTTGCGACTTTTATCCCTAAGGTCGTAGGTTCGATCCCGGGATGTGCACCAATGGACTTTCTTCGTATGTGCGTATTTAACTTTCGTTGTAGCGCCACTGTTTTCTTTAATTTATTTAAATATTCAATTCAAAGATATATAGTATCACATATTATTAACCCTCATCGCAACAATTATAGTTATAACACACGCAGTGTAGGCACACGCAGTTCATAGCAATGATCCATATTAGGGCAATCTTTTCTTTTCCGGCAACGCACTCGCGAACCCTCCGCATTGGGAGTGTCCATGGGCGGCGGTATTACTTAACATCAGATGAGCCTCCTGCCCGTTGCCACGGTTCTATAAAAATCTTGCCTAATCGCTATCACCTGATTAAAATAATTCAGCCGAGCAACACCGCATATTAGTCTATATTTTTATCAAAGCTACCTTACGTGCCTAGAGTAATAAATTCCGAAATATCGTTTTCATGTTGTTCGGGTTCAAATGTTTTCATGAAACGCGTATTATATACCAGATTTCGTTATATTCTTCTAGAAAATACTTTGTCTGTGGTTCGTTGACCTAATAAACCTACTTACTAACCTCTTTAACATAATCGAATATATTTTCATTTCTAAGAAACCGTTTGTAGGACTCTACGACCCTAAATCAGTCAGCAGTTTCAAAAACTTTCCGGTCAAGTTTAGCAATATCCAAGATAATAATAATAATTAAAAATGTATATAGAATAAATAAAAAAAAAGCCTTTTATTTCTTGCTAAAAGATATACAAAATAACATAAGTTTACTAAAAAGAAAAAAGAGAAATTAAAATAAAAAAGTTAAAAGTTAAAAATATACATTAGTGTGCATGATTAGATAGGTACTTTATTAATTTCTTTTCTTCAGGTGCTTTTATATTTATGGGTGCAAGAACCCCTCTCAGCGGAGGGTAAAGGCCATTTTTCAAAGATGACCATTTTTCCCTGTCTTCGGCTACTCGCATCCAGTGCGTGCCGGCTATCTTTATAACGTCGTCTGTCCAGCGTGCATTTGGCCTGCCTCTTTTTCTCTGGCCCGATGGTCCTGGCCATAACGTTGTAGTTTTGGTCCAGCGATTATCACTATATCTGGCTAGGTGTCCAGCCCACCGCCATTTTAGCTTCTGTGAGTAAGTGCGTCGATAACTTTAGTTTTCTGTCTTATAACGGTATGTTGGATTTTTTGTATCTTCTTTATTTTCAGGATGCTTCTCTCCATACTTCTTTGACTGGTTATGATCTTGGTTTTTAGTTTACTTGTAAATTTCCAAGTCTGACAAGCATAAGTTAGTGATGGGAGTAGGCAGGTGTTCATGACTATACTTTTCAAATTGATGGACATGTCGCTTTTTAGTATTTCTTTGAGGTTCCAAAATTTCTTCCAAGTAATGTTGGCCCTTCTCTCTACTTCTTGTTCGTTGTTGCGTGGGTTAAAAGAGATTTGTTTTCCCAGGTAAATGTAAGTATCAGCGTATGATAGTGGTTGATTTCTAAGATAAATAGGTATTTTAGTATGGTGCGTCATGACGTTTGTTTTGTCTAAATTGATTTCCAAACCTACTTTACGACTTTCTTCATATAAGGAGTTTATCATCAGTTGTAGTTGGGTTGTGCTTTCTGATAGAATAACTATATCATCCGCAAATCTAAGATGGCTCAGGTAGCATCCGTTTATGTTTATGCCCGCATTTTCCCAGTTCAGTTTGCCGATGATAGACTCTAGCACCGCTATGAAGATTGTTGGCGATATTGGGTCTCCTTGCCTCACTCCTCTTTTTATTTGTATGGGTGGTCCAGTAGTTTCCAACTTTACTCTGCTGGTATTTTTGTCGTAGATGTTTTTTAGGACTTGTATGTATTCTAAGGGCACTTCTTGGGCTATTAGAGCTTCCCAGATCGATGAGTGGAGTTAAGTATCGAAGGCTTTTTGATAGTCAATAAAAACTAAGTAGAGTGGTTTGTTGAACTCTAGGAATTTTTCTATAAGCATCTCTAGCGAGTGTATGTGATCGACTGTGCAGAAGCCTCGTCGAAAACCCGCCTGTTCAATTGGTTGAAATTTTTCTAAGGTTTCTTTTAGTCGTTTCTCTAATATTGAAGAGAAAAGTTTGTACAATGATGGTAGCAGGCTTATCGGTCTGTAATTTCCTATGTTATCTGGGTCTCCTTTGTGTGGCTATCGCTATTTCAGTGTTACGACTCGGCAATTTGTATATTGACTGATTAGGTGAGCTATATAGGTCTTTGTAAAAATCTGTTGCTATTTTGAGTATCTCCGATCTATTTTGTGTATTATTAAATCTGTTTTTTAACTCTTCAATCCATGATTTATGTGTTCTTAGTTCTTTGTATGCTTTCTTGGCACTTCCTGTGGTTTGAAGATGTTTTTTAATGGTTTGTGTACGATGTACCTTATAGTCGTGGTTGATTCGTTTGCTTATGAGTTTGTAAAGAGCTTTTAGTTCGTTTTTCATAGCCCTTGATTTCGGTTTAGTCTTATGTATTTCTTGTCTTCTGCTGATTAGTGCTTTGGTGCGTGCTGATATAATTTGCTTTGTCTCTGTGTTTGTGTTACTTCTTGCTCTTGTACTCTTTTTAGGCCGATGTCAATTGCATTAGTTATTTTATCATAGCAAGCCTGAACGGTGTCTTTGTCATTCCAGTGGTCCAGCAGGGCTGCTGAGCAGCTGTTCAACGCTTCAGTATAGGTTTGAACTTCTTTTTTATTCTTTATCTGTGGCTTAGGGCATCGACCAAACTTACTGCGATTTTTTGATTTTGGAAGTATATTGAAAGCTGCCCTTACGGGTCTGTGGTCCGAAGGGCATGTAATGTTCAGAACCTGTATATTGTGTACGTTACTCGAAAGGTTTGTTAAGATGTAATCTATTTCATTTTTTGTTTTTCCATCATATAGAATACTAAAATAAAATTAAATACTCGTTCTTTTTTGCGACTGAGGCGCAAACTATCTGCTGTTGTCTCTGGCAGTATGACCAGCGCCGTGGAACAGTCTGCTCCTCAGCATTTTTTACAACCACAGCACACGCATTACACACTTTACGCGTACCTTGTTCTTTAAAAGAAAAAAAATTGTTATCCCTCATTCTTTTTTATTTTTCTGATATTGTTATTTTGTGTTTCTGTGTGTGTGTTTTGTTAGTCATAAATTTTATGTATTTGTCTAGTTTGGTCCCTATGGCACCACACTTATAATGCTGCCAACATTTCCTCGATGTATTGGGCTACATGGAGGACACGTGGTCCAGGCTCACCCGTTGTATCTACCAGGCACCAACCTAAATCTTTAATTAACGCCTGTGCACTTAAGCCCCACGGTCTAGTCTCCAAAGGCGAAAAAATCAAAGTTGGAGGAAATACTCCTGTATTTTTACCGTTTATTATATTTCAGCGGCTGTGCTGCAGGCCTTTTGGTCAACTTCCTTCTATCTTTCACCTACCTTCACGAACGATCTCCGTTCCGCTATCTCCTAATTTTACTGACAAGAAATGCATTTTCCTCCTCCCCATTTTGATTCTTTCCCTTAATTAGTTTGAAATACGCAGGCAATTTAGCCCCAAATGGAACGTGAATTTAATTGTTTACCCATAGTTATTTATGATGTTATTTTTAAATTTAAACACCGTTAGATTTATGTATCTCGCGAGATTGTAAACTGTCAAATATTTGTGAACCTCAACGAACTTTTTACAGATTTAACGTATTATATTTATATTGTAATCTATGAAGTGAACCGTCAAATTGTAAACGGCTATTTTCTACTTTTCTATTGGTTATAAGTGATTTGTTAATTTTAAAGTATGGACCTAGCGAATCGAATAATAAGTCCTCATTTGTTAATTTTAAAGTTAAACCTCAATATTAACCATTACTTGTCAAATGTACATACATTATCATTAACTTCACGTTTCAAGTTCTTTATGATTCCAAAAATTTTGAAGTTTTTCTAAAATACCCAAAACCGAATCAGAGCACCCCACTCCACGTTGTCTTGTCTGGCCTGAGCCCCTAGAAGTGCTATTATAAAATCAGAAGGCGGAGGAAATGCAGCAAGGCTTGACGGGCTGCAGTTCTCAGCATGCCGGAGTTGTCAAATGTTATTATCATACTAATTGGTTAGGTTAGAGTTAGTAGTACTAATCATTTTTATTGAAAATAACTGTTCAACTGACACGAAATCTAATACAAAAATCGAATTTTCACTTTATAAAAAAATAGATTATTTTTGGAAACCAACATAGGTATGTCAGGCACCTCTTTTGAACTTAGGATTTTAACACATTGAACACACTTATGGAGCTGAATCTACCGGTAGTGGTCTGTCGGTTTTAGATGAAAGCATTGTGAGGTAACCTAATTTCGCTAGTTTGCGTATGTTTTTCTTTTTTCTGCTACGTAAGTGCCAACAAATTTCTGTAATTTAGTATTTTATTTCGTGTGCTTGCTGTCGTTTATGTTTAAATTGTATCTTTTTAATTTCTCATTTACATTTTTTTGGCGAGGCCTTATGACTTACATGTGACTGGTCACACATTTTAGCAGTAGACTTTGCAAAATTAATCGTTTAGATTTACGCCTGTGCGGAGTCTAAGCCTTACGGTACTAAATAAATAGCAATAAATACAAGTTTGACAAGTAATGGTTAAAGTAGTTTTAACGTTTAAAATTAACAAATGAAATAATCGATTCGATTAGTTTACGCGAGAATTTGTCAACATTCACTTATAACTTTCAATATACCATCACGAAGAATGTCCTTCCGCTATAACCAAAGAAAAGTAGAAAATGGTCGTTCACAATTCCTCCTGCCCGTTCACTTCGTGATTACTATCTCCTAATAATAATTAAATTGAGAGCAGTACGCAGAGGTTCAGGCCCATTGTGCGACAGTTTCTACTCTCGCGAGATAGATTACCCTCTAACGGTTTTTACAATTTTACGTTAACATATCCAACTCCAAACTTGCGGCGGGAAACGTTTTAAGTATTTTAAGCACAGACTATTTATCGACCATAGACCATTATATTTATACTAAAACTAGCTGACCGGGCAAACGTCGTTTTGCCGTATATATCATTTATAATAAAAAATAGGGGTTGATCGTAAAGGGGTGAAAGTTAGGGATTTGTATGTATTTTTTAATGCTGTATCATACAAAAATAAAAACAGAAAAAAATATTTAAAAATAAAAAAATAATATTTAGGGGTGGACTACCCTTAACATTTAGGGGGATGAGAAATAGATGTTGTCCGATTCTCAGACATACCCAATATGCACACAAAATTTCATGAGAATCGGTCGAGCCGTTTTGGAGGAGTATGGCAACGAAAACTGTGACACGAGAATTTTATATATTAGACAAACCTTTCAAAATCGCGATCAATGATTCACTGCAACTGCGCTGTTACATATTGTTATTTAAACAGGAAGTAACAGCCCCTAGTCTGGGCCCATATTTGTTCATTGATTACATTTTATAATTATATTGTTCGAATAAAGAAATTTGAATCAAAAAGTTGGTTATTTTAGGTAAATTAAGTCATTGGCATTTTAAACTTGAAAATTGAGGGGTTTAAATTTAAACTGTGTGATTTCGTAGTTTTATTATTTGAATATACTAAACGACGGCCGACGGTTTTGACACCCGGTGAAATCATTGTTTGCGTTTCGTATAATCAGTTTTTATCATAGGCTTGCCCAATTTGGGGCTTATGGTACTTCATACGAGCGTAGGGTAATGTATCCCATACAGAAAACTCGGGAGTCATCTGCTATTGTGTGTTTTCTCCGTGTTCATAAAAATACATGATAATTAAAAATTAAAGCAAAATTTACTTACATTATAGAGATATATACAGTCTAGAGGAAAACGGATACTATAAAAACATTAATTTACATTTATTTACAAGTTGTTATAATTGGTCAATTGCAACACAAATATGTAAGATATAATTGTGTCTATTGCGAATAAAATAGTTTTTACACGATTGAAAAGCATCAAATTAACATTTTTATTTATTTATTTATTAACACTTCGTTGCATATACATAAATATAGTACAATTGACATAATTAAATAAAAAGGAGAGCAACTGGCGGCCTTATCGCTTTCGAGCGGTCTCTTCCAGGCAACCACTGTGAGAAGAAAAAAAAGTATTAAATTACATAAGGTAGGTAAGAAGTGCAAAAATACATGTATTACATATAGTTGTTGAGAAAAATAAACTAAACAGGAACAAAAAAAAAAAAAAAAAAAAAAAAAAAAAAAAAAAAAAAAAAAAGTAAACATGAGTCATTATAATTTAATTTAAGATCGGTCTCACGTCAGTTAGTATGTACGTATATTATTAAAGTTAGGAATACGATGTGGACAGGTAATGTTTATACAGAAGAAATTTAAAGGAAGATAGAGAAGGAGCTAAGCGAATAGGGACTGGAAGTGAATTTTATAGGAATTATACCTAATTCGTATGCCTAACTATCGCGTATTTAATTCCGTTAAACCACGGACCTTTGTTATGGTTTTAAATAAATAAATAAAAAACCTCTTAATGCTGTAGCTTACACACTAAATAAGAATGTGCCTAAAGTAATATAACATTTAGTGCAAAACTATACTTATTATCTAACGGCAAACGATTATTTATTTACAGCTTGCCCTTCGACAACGGCCTCCTCTAAATTTTTCCGAACTTGGCGTTCTGGAACCGCTAGACAACTTTATAGTTTCACGGCATTATAAATCAAACAACGACACCGTTTTAAATACCCCTTTCGTCTCATTCTGAAAAGTTTTGTTGTTTGCGATGAGAAGAGCCAGCTGCGTATTTTACTTAAGACGGGGCAAATACATTGGTTATGAATGGGGCTTAGGCTTAGAATGGTTGACGCCTTCTTATTTAGAAAGTTTTTTCGATTTTCATAGTTTTAGAAGTGTCAATGATTCAAAATCTAAAACGTTATTCTGTTTGTCACTAAATTTATATCGTATCAATAATATTTGGTACCAAGACTGATAAATCCGCTTCTAGGTTTTATCGTTAAAAGGTTTTTACTGCGGTATATGTGCAATACAGTGTAAATCAATATTCCTTCGAAGAAACCTAACAATTTTAATAGATTGAAATTGTTAGGTTATTCAAACAGACTATCTGATAGTTAAAGTTAAAATCCTGATTGGCCGAACATTCAACACCCATTAAATTTCATTTTTTCTTTGAAAAAATTATTGTATAAAATCGCTCTACTTATCTTTTGTCTGACATAAAGGAGGTCCTTAATTCGTTACAGTGATTTATGAATGATAAAAAATTTGTGAAATCAAACATATGATAAAGATTATGTAGTTTTAATCCAAATAGAAAAACTGAGGGAAGAATTTGATTTGATTCAATTTTTTTTCCTTCCACTTCAACTGCCGACAAGACTATTTTCGAACAGGGCCAATCAATACAAATAAAAAATGATTTAATACTTTTTTGTGCATTTTGGAGTCGATTATTATAAATTTTTAATTAATTTTAAAATAAACCTGTTTAGAATTTGATTAAATTACATTAAGTGCAACTATGAACCGAAATCTTCGAATGAATAATTTTAAAATCAAGTTCTCTGAAATTTAAATATGTCGACATTAATCAAAATAACGTTATCTTTATTTAATTTATGAATTGAAATATTCTTGTAAAAAAACAATAATTATGTTTTGTTTTATATTTTAACCTTAATGTGGTGTAATTAAATTTAAAAACTTAAAAAAGGTATTTATGACGACAAGATTACAAGGCCTTATGTATGACCTTACAAAAGGCCGACAACACATATGTATTATGTTGCAAATATAACGTGTCCTTTCCTCTTTTACTCTATACAATTAAAGTAATAATTACACAAATAATATTTCGATAATACTAACAGTCAATATTTTTTAAATCTTAAAACAGTTCCTATTAGTTTGACAAAGAATTATACAAATTGCTTAAATTCTTTTCTTAAGCCAAAAGGTAAAAACAACCGCTTATTTTGTATTAACTTTACAGTGCAGTGAGTACGTGCAACCCTAAGAAATAGAGTCATGTTAAAGTTGGGGTTCAGTCCAACAAAGCCATTATAAAACTTACTTACTGTGATACTTAGTGTGATTTTCAAGTGAACTTTGTAAAAATAAAAACAGCACAAAGGTGAAAGAGACGCCGCCACTTGAACTCCAGGTAGTATACATACATGACAAACATTTAATGCCGAATAGGTTTATACTTTGCCAAACTTATGATAAACCTATAGGTCATTGACCTCTTACGCCGATCTGGAAAACTCACCGCAATACTGCATGTCGAAAGGTAACTTTCAAGCGAACGTGTGCCGGAAGATACGCCCTTGGCCAGTCAGAAAAACTGGTTATATTCGTTGTAACTTAAGGTGGTTATAATTGTTCCAAAAATAATTAAAAATGGATAAGTCGCACCATAATAATATTGAGAAATGCATTTTTTACTTTAATAATTAAGAGGTAAAACAGATTTATAATAAAACAATTTTTAACGTAAATTTAGGGTCTCGTATTTCCTACACTTAAATAAAACATTTCTACCAGGAACAATTTTATTCATTTTGTTAAAAATAATAATAAGTAAATGAAATTTCACATCAATAACGCGTACTTCAATACTTGCTTCATCCAATCTCTATTTCTTGCAAATTCTTTCTAATTTAAATAAAACCACACAAAGTCTTGTGTCATCAAGCGTGAAACTCGAAATGACAAATCACAAAAGACAGAAAGAAAAGTAGAAATAACATACAACATAGTATTTCAAATTTACGTACACTGCCACAGGAAACAAACTTATTAAATTTGTTTTAGATTTCTCTTTACCCGTTTTTAATTATTATTATTAGTAGGTTAATAATATTGTAAACACTGTACATTTCTTATTCATATAAAAACGTGGTTTTATTTTATATGTACCTAAAGATACTGCTCGCTTCATTAAACTTTTAATTTTGATTTTAGTTCACGTGTTTGTACACATGAATGTGTTTATAATTCATTATACATTGAATTTATGATTATGTAATTAGATGACCCTGTAATTTGCTTACAAGTTGCGAATTAATTTAATTTCCTGTTGACTAAAATACATTCGGAAATAAATATGTGGGTAAATTTAAGTGATATCTGACCTTGGCATTTGACTTCTACTAAATAATATTATTTAAATTTTTATGGTTTATTGGTTTTATTGCTTCAACATCTTCCGTATGTTATGCGAAAGTTCTAAACTTTTATATATTACTCCAAAACGCACTAAACGTCTGTTTTTTAGTTATATCATATTAATATTGATAAATATAAATATCGATTATTATTATAGCAAAATAGTATAATATAAATGGGCATCCAAATCTTTCCTAGCACCTTCATGACTTTTTATTGATATAAGCCTAAGTGATGAACTAACACTTACTTCCTATATAATGATAATATTATATCATTATATAGGAAGTGGTCTTTATCTTTTATTATGATTTTTAATTAAAATCACATAATATATTTAATGGAAGTATTAAGAATATCTATAGCGCTATCATGAGCACATCCAACATACACACCATGACAACACAGCCGAATTGGGTATTACTTAGTTTAAATGCATTTAATATTTTTCATTGAATTTTCCTTTCGTAATTGTTTGAACCTTTTTGTATATATTATGTATTCCACCTTTGTTATTAATTGTCAAAATATAGTGTACAATTAGTGTAGATATAAAGTCAAATCTGTCCGCTTATTGCAAGGGCGTGTTGTGATAAAATAAAATAAAACCTTAAACCGCATTATTATACATTATATTTCCGTTCTAATTAATGTCAAATAAATGTGATATCGTGAGACATTTTTTGTTAAAGCCCATTTACAGCAAGCTTGGAAAACATGTAGTGTTAAGATGAAAAGAGCCATTTACATCGACACACTTTAACTCAATCAATAAAATTTAAAACCAGCAATTTACCGACACTTTATTTTTAAAAGGAAGTACTAAAAATAATTTATATTTATTTCCAGGTACGCGAAATATTGCTAACTGATCCTTGAAACGGCATCAATTATGAAGAATGACGGAGCATAACTGGCCCTTGATTACAGTGCAATGTGCTTGAGAGACAACGCGAGATATACTAAAACATATATGTATAGCTGTCATACTTATGCTATATAGAGAGGAAAATGGTCCAAAAAAATGAAGATCTGCCTGTAGAAAGATTTATATTCAGGCCAATTTAGGCTTTATTTAGAAATTAGATTATCAGTATTGATGCTCAATTGTTATCTGCACAAGAAAAATTTTATGCATGTTAATAAAATAGGTTGTTTTTGGTTATATACAACATGTCTTAGTGGTTGACGTATTTGTAGTCCCGGTAAAATAATAGGCAAAGGCCATCTCTTTGCTATAAGTTAAGCATAAATTGGTCTAATTTCTAGACTTGAAACAAAAGCGTAATTATTGTTTAGTTTCTCTATTGAAAATTTTAACGTAATGTATTGAAATTATTGTATACTTTAGATTTTATATAGAAGTTATTAAATTAATTTTAATATTGCCATCCAAAGCTTTAATATTTATAATAATAGATAAGAAATGTAATATAGTTAAGACATACCAATATACGAAATTATCAATTTAATTTTTTTTATTAACTTTTACTTAAATCTTATATCCTAATTATTCTATCGTATTCTAAATCATTTATAGAATCTTTCAAATCAAACATCAATGCGAAATTGATTGGTTAACGGTCATTAAAATGGTAGTGTAATAGTGAGCAGGTTCTAGCCAGGAGTGGGTTGCGCATTCGTGAAGAAACTGCTAACTCGGTCGCGTGTAATCACGACCTTCATTAATTATACATACCTACGTTTCTCTAATTCATACTATATATTATTACTAGCTGCCCCGCGAACTTCGTTTCTCCTTAATGTGATTTTACTTAGCCTAGCTTTTTAGTACCTACCAACAAGGAACATTTTGCTATGCTACCCCAAAGACTGTTCGGTTTTCTGGAATGAAAACTTTTTAGGTTTTTCTGTGAATTTTTCTGTATAGAACCTCTGAGTTCTAGTCATAAGTTTTAAATTAACAAATAAAAAATAGGGGTTGATTGTAGAGGGGTGAAAATTAAGGGTTGTATGTATTTTTATGTTATATCATAAACAAATAAAAATAAAATTTTTGGGGTGGACACCCCTTATCGCTTAGGGGTTTGAAAGATAGTAGTCAATTGTCAGAGTTACTGATAATGCATTAAAAAATTCATGAGAATTCGGTCGAGCCGTTTCGGAGGAGTATGTTAACGAAAATTGTGACACGAGAATTTTATATATTAGATATTGTTGTTTTCGACCAAAGACTAACCGATCATAATTTAATTAAAGATTATATATTATATAAGAAAAAAATATAAATACTATTGAATGTGAACTATGAGACATGATACTTGCAAAACAAGTAAAGTTTAACTGTGTCAAATTTCACATTCACGAACAATTCTCTTAAAACTTCACAAAATTTTCGCCTTCTCGTATATATGTTACCATTATTATAATATTTAACGAATTGTTATAATTTAGTTCGAATTTAAACGAATTACATAGGTTAACGGACCTTTTTCATTGTCCGTTGAGATGTCAAAAGTTCTATTATTTGTTAGTGCCTATAGTAGTTAGTAAATTTCTAGTATTTTTTATTATGTAATTTTGTTTTTCCTAATTAATTTTGTATGTTTGCTTTATTGTTTCGCTGTAAATGTTATTCACTTATTGTTCACTCTTGTCAATTTAGGGTCGCCTATTAGGGCAGGAGTGTTTATATATAAATAAATAAAAAAAAGGATGCGTGTACTTATGTACGCGCGTAAGAAGTTATACTTCTTTGGCATTATTAAATAATATATTTCATTACAAGTGCGGAAAGCCTGTCATTGCAAAGAGTTTCGACAAATGTCTACCCGAGCCGAGGCGCAGCCGAAGGTGAGGGTTGACAGTCGGAACAAGTTGCAATGACGGTTCCGCACGTGTACTGCCCTGCGATTCTGTAACTCACTTTTCGAACGCACTACGTTTTCGCTCGCGTCGCCAAATCAGTCGTGAAAGTCATTTTATGATTATGACATTTAAAAGGTGGGAGCTTGTGTTTATTGTTTATTAAAATGCCAAATAATAAATGACTGCAATAACACTCAACTCACTAATAATTTGCAATTAAATCTTAAAAAAAAAACAATAAACTCAACTCACTAATCATTTATTTCCCTTATACAAATTATTGTTCACATATACATTGGTACAGTTTTTTATACTAACTGGAGAAGTTTTAGGTTGCATATTTATTTATTTGTCTCAACAAACTATTATTTATTTCTAAACTATTTTTTTTATTTAATATATAATATAACAAACAACTAAACGCGCTAAGAACATTTTTGGAAAATGGGTATAAGCAGATTTTTTTTTCTTCACCCATTCTGGGTAGGCAAAGGGAACTATGCCCATACAGCCAAGTCTTCAGTACAATTTTTTATTGATATGAAATGAAATTTAATGAGATGAAATGAAATATAACCTACCTCATTGAATCAAATCATTAAATCTTATATTGAATCAAAGCAGTAGCTTCTTTTTAGAAATATTTGCATGAATCATAAAAATTTCTATGAATTTTTTTTAGTAAAAACTTCGTGGTTGGTTTTTTTCTTTTTAATAGACATTATTTTGACAGTTGGGAAAGAAAACGCACTAGTTCGGAAAAGGTAAAAAAAAAGCACGAGTGTGTAATAGCCCACATCCCGAACGCTATACGTCCCTGCAATACGCCACTTTTTGAGCAACTGTATTAAAAATTGTTTTTGATTGCATGCAAATAATTAATTACAATTAAATAATCAAAGACTGGAAAAGGAGTCATTACCTATAGTCAATAAAGTTCAGTTTACATTTGAAAAATTTAATAAATAAATGTTTATTATTAGTCTCTTACATTAAGTGTAACATAAATTCTATTATTATTGGAATGTTGTTTTTAAATTATGTCTAATGCCGTAGCATCTTTCGTGGGCAACTTCATTCTGTTAATTTTGTGTCACTTAATAAATAAATTCATTAATTTTGGGTGCGTGCGCATCGTAAAATTTCACTCTCATCAAATTTTCATAACGCGCCTTAAGAAGTATAACTTCAAAAATATGTATCGTACGTCTTTTAGAGAGAGATTATATTTTACTGGTAGAGAAAAAATCACGTTCTACTTAGAAAAAGAAGAAAGAAGAGAAGTCTCTTAATCGGATCCTAGCAACTAGAACATTTGCATCTAATGGCGAATATTTGATGAACATGTTCTCCAGATCGACTCAGACACGGCGGCTTTTTAAATAAATTAAGATTGATTCGCTCACAATTCGATAACTTTCATACCTTGATGGGGGTTGGATGTCTGATACGAACGTACCACAAGGTAATATCCTTTTAGAATTATAGCAAATACTAAAACTGCTAAGGGATGTAATCTAAAAATGAAAGCAATGCGTAGCAATTGATAAAATATTTTTACATGTTTTTTTTTTAATGTAAAAAGCAGAGAGGGCTCATCTGATGTTAAGTGATACCGCTCGACACTTACATTTCCAGAAGGCACGCAAGTGCGTTGCCGGCCTTTTAAGAGTTACGCTCTTTTAACGAAGGACCCTAAGTTAATCTCTAATAGGTAGCCTTTTAGAATTATTGCAAATACTAAAACTGTTAGGAGATGTACCTACTCTAAAAATGAACACAATGCCTATCAATTGATAAAATATTTTATATGATTTCATAATAAAATGTTAATTATAAAAGGATATCATTAATGGCGTCCGGATTTCAATTTAAAAATTTGCCGACAAAGCAGAAATTGACTTTTTAAATTCTGCTCTAATAAAAAGAAAATCCATTTGATTTAAAAGACGATGCTTTAATTAAAATGTGGATTAGTACCCAGTTTGTTACAATGGTTACAGTAGAGCAGTGAAATCAGTGTCGAAAAAAGTGTTACATAGTAAGATTATTATTGATATGAGACAGGTTGACTGGAATTGCGTAATTGCGTATTAGGACACATGAATCAAGATGAGACGAAAACTAGGTTCATAAGTTCTTATTAATCTCTGTTTAGTATTTCTAGTTGACGACGTCAAGAAGATTCTAAAACTACGTTCCTTAATGTTTGAAACAGTTTATTTTTTTAATCAATCCTCGTTTGTTGTGTTGTTTATGCAAAACTTGTTTACGAACTTCCGTCTTAGAATTCCTCGTATCATGATTTGCTAGCATAATAAAATAATTTACGCACAGCAGAGAGGAAAAACCACAAAGTATTATAACACAAATAATGTTGTGTCACATAATAAAATTATTTAAAACGAGCGTTCTAATATAATTAGATCCCAAAATGTTATATACTCCATAATTAGTAATGAGAAAAATTTAAAACGCCTCGAGTATCGAAGTTTGAACTCGACGTCAGAGGTAGAATATCTACTGCTATGATATGGTAAGTAGAAACAGTGCGATTATATCGTTTGATTTTTAATCTATAAAATATATTATGAATATACGCGGCGCAATTTTTTGCGCTAACTCCACTATTACCAACACACTGTATTTTGCAGCAACCGTTCTGGTTTAACGGCTAATGTTATAACTGTATGGGAATGACATTAGCTCAAGTGACCATTTTCATACAAAGTCAAATGCTTTCTGTGGGCCATCCATGCGGCATGCCGGTATTTATAGTCTAGTCCTTATAAATTTATAACAAAACATACCCATAAACTCCAAAAAATAAAATAAAATAACAAAACATACGATTGTCATAAATGACAGAAAAACACTTAGTAATGACAGCAACGTCAACATCGATGTCGCTGTCACTGAACTCTCCACAGATGTCATTCTAGACAGACAAATGACAATAAGTCAACTATCAGTTGTCACTTACATGCTCGGGACGGTGGCGCACGTGTTCTATTTATTAAAATTTTAAAAACTATCCTTATTTCTAAAATCAAGATGTAATATGTTCTTTTTGTGCCTTAAATAACTGCAAAATGTCACTTCCTAAAGAAGTAGAAGATGAACTGCCAGGGTTTGAAGCGCCTACGCAGGAGATAGAAAAGAAAGATGGCCCAAGCAGTAAAAAGAAAAGTTCAGGAGGCTTTCAGTCGATGGGATTTAGTTTTCCTATCCTTAGAGGTATTGCAAAAAGAGGCTACAAACAGCCTACCCCTATTCAAAGGAAGGTAAGTGGACATAATACATAACTTTCATAATAACCTTTCTTTCAGAGTGCCCAATTATATGCTATCTATCCACTTATATTTTTCTTTTTAGCATGCTGTATACAAATATTAGTATTATTGCTGAAGCGCAAGGTTTAAATTGCTTTGGTCCAGCTAGTTATAGTTTTGTGACTGTTGTTTTTATGAAACCTATCTTCATAATAATTACTGTGTTCAATCTGTTTTCAGACAATACCATTAGCTTTGGATAATAAAGATGTTGTGGCTATGGCTCGAACAGGTTCAGGCAAAACGGCATGTTTTGTTCTGCCTATACTGGAAAAGCTTATATCGCCTAACCATAAAACATTACCTGGTAAAAATTTAAGAGCCCTTATTTTCTCTCCTACCAGAGAACTGGCTTTGCAGGTAAATATCTACTTTTTTATCAATTGACTTCCTTAAAATACATGACGTGATCCTAAACATAATTGGTTGTAAAATTCTAACCACTAATTTATGTTACTTTCGAATTGTAAAAAGCTAGATATATTTATAGTATTATTTATTTTATAAAATTTCAGACAATCAAGTTTGTGCGAGAACTAGGAAAGTTCACAGGGCTAACATCAGTGGCTATACTTGGTGGTGAATCAATAGATCAACAGTTTGGTTTAATGTCAGGAGATATACCAGATATTGTAGTTGCAACCCCAGGTCGTTTCTTACACATTTGTATTGAAATGAACTTAAAATTAGACAATATTAGTAAGTATTATAGTATATGCTTATAATGTTCAGGATAATTTTAATAATAAGTTTGAGGAGATGTAATGTGATAATAATATATTAAAATGTAGTTGTGAATTTTGTCAATGATTTTAAATAACCTTATATGATGGTGTTGTATTGTAATATAAACAAATTAATAAGGTAAGAGGTTTTCATAACCTAGTTGGTACAATGTACAGCTGCAGAGCATTGGAAATGGATAGATGTAAAAGAGAATACGCACTATCTGAATCTCCTACTTTTATAAAAATTATATATATAAAAATCTACCAAAATGAAGCTTTTCAAATTAGTTTTGGGATTCCCTTAAACATATGTCTTCTTATATTTCAGAAACGGTTGTATTTGACGAAGCTGACAGACTTTTTGAATTGGGTTTTGGTGAGCAACTACGTGAACTTGTTGCCCGTTTACCATCAACTAGGCAGACATTGCTGTTCTCTGCAACTTTACCAAAAATGCTGGTAGAGTTTGCTCGAGCAGGTCTTAGTGATCCTGTACTTTTAAGATTGGATGTGGATTGGAAGTTACCGTCTACTTTATGGCTGGGTTGGATTGTAGTCAGAGCTGAATTGAAAACTGCAGCATTGTTATTACTTTTGGATAAAGTGTTGACGTCGAATACACCTCAGGCTGTTGTGTTTGCTGCCACAAAACATCATGTGGAATATTTACATTTGGTGAGTTTGCAAGTAAATACAGCCGAATATTAGTTTAAAATAGGGATGTTACTGCCTATAGCAGTGTTTCCCAACGTGGAGCAATTTGATTGTTAAAGGGGGCTATTTGAAAATTCCCTAAAAATTTTTGGAATTAGAATTTCAGTTTTTCGTTATATGTTTTGAAAAATTACTTACTGTGTCTTATAAACTATCATTTAACAAGAGAGTGAATAAGAGTGTTTCTTAAGTGAACAATACAATGTTTTAATATAAAAAAAATATCTATGTTACATATTGGAGGAATAAGTATATTAGAAAGGCGAAGGCATGGCAAAAAAAGGTTGGGAAACACTGGTCTATAGTATTGTGGTATTTATGATAAAATATAAAAATAAACAGCATTTAAGTAGGCCATATCCACAAAACTTATGTCACCTGTTGGAGCTGAGTTTAAAATAATTTTGTGTTTACTGCATAGATTGTGATTCTTTAATTTGAGAGTCACAATCTAATTTTTTTAATTTTAATTTTAATTTGATTTGAGAGTGGGAATTCACAAGTAAATTTTATTTCAAAAAGAATAATATACAGATAGGCGTGTATACTTTTCGTTTCCATCATTTTTATTTATAAAACCTATGGTTGTAATACCATCATTACAATTGAATTATTTTAGATTTGTTATGACATATTTTTATCAGATGTTCTAAATTATATGTCCTGGAACCTCTTATAATAACTAATAAATGTTCAAGTAGTTAATAGAGGCCTGACATATGGGACATTTCATCGGACATTTTGGCCATTTTAAGAGGAAGAAAAAAAAAAATTTCCGTTGATTGTACTACAATTTTTTGAATATAACAAATTACTGTAAAAAATAAAAAAAAAAAAAAAATATTAATACTGTTCTTTTACAGTAAAAAAAAATGCGCCAAAACAGTATATTTTTTAATATTGTATTTTTTTATATTTTTTAAATTTGAACTATGAAATAAAATATTTTATAGTGAGATTTGTTGATATGCGCCCCTTGCGAAATATTTTATCGAAAAATTGTAGATTTACCAATCAACCGAAGCAATTCTACATTTGACAACCTATACACTTGGGTAAATATACAACGTATATCCTAAACTAATAGAGATCCCATAAAATTTTTGGGTTTTTTTATTTTATTTTTAAGTTATATTTAAAAAAATATTATTGGTCGAAGTGACTGTAATTCTGGTTTGAAAAGTTAACTTCCGGTTTGGCCATTAATTTTTTTTTTTAAACATTTATTTTAAAAAATATTTTGGGAAAAAAAATTTTTTAGAGGATTTTTTATATATTAGAAAAGTTGGAGAAACAAACAACAAAATTTTTGAAACAACTAAAAGGGAGAAAAAAAACAATAAAAAAAAAAAATTTTGCGTACACATTCATACCTACTAGAAGTACAAATGGGCCGAATGTGGTCGATTTTCAGAACCTCACTTTTTTTTCCCTGTCCGCTTCATGTGAAATGTCCCATATGACATCTATGTCTCAAGATATTTCTTAATGATTTTTTAAGTATTTAATGAACACATAAAAAGCCATTGCCGGAGTTCAAATTAACTTGAATGACAAAGCCATGCTCACAACTGAAGCAGTATATTATTTCAGATACTCCAAAAAGTAGGTATATCTTCCACCTATGCATACTCTGGTCTGGATTCATCAGCTCGTAAAATAGCACTTGGCAAATTTACAAATAAGAGATGCTCAGTGCTCATTGTAACCGATGTGGCCGCTAGAGGGTTGGACTTGCCATCTTTGGATACGGTCATAAACTACAACTTTCCAGCTAAGCCAAAGTTGTTTGTGCATAGAGTTGGTAAGTCAATTGTGATTTATTTGTAGCTTTACATCAAAATTCAGTAAATAATAAGGACTGGCAAGAAACTCTCCGCCACTCTTTTTAATCGCCAAGTTTTGAGTTATACAAATTGTTTGAACTGGAGCAAAAATCCCAAGGATTACGATCATTTAAATCATTGTTGTATTTATAAAAAGCTTTATTGAATCATTTACGTTTAACGAGAGTTTTGAATTTATTCAGTGATAATTCTCTAATTCCGCTTGGGAGTTTGTTGTACAAATACACAGAATTAGTATCATAAGTTTACTACTAATTCTAGGTAGAAGTGCCCGTGCTGGTAGATCAGGTCGCGCCTTCTCTTTGGTCGCCGCTGAAGACGTCGCACATTTGTTAGACTTGCAACTTTTCCTTGGAGCTGAACTAATTAATCCCTCACAGGTATTTTGAACCGTTTTAATTTAATATAATTTTTTAGCGAAATTTAGATTTTATTACAATATTAAAATTTGATGTTTTTTTGATCTTATGTATTTTAATTTTGTAAATAATATGTTTGCAATTCTGTAATAACTATAACAAAAGCTGTTTTGTATTAAAATAAAAAGCCAATAACACATGCGACTTAGGGAGACACCGTAACTCGTTCGTACGGTGAAGTAAAACATTGTGAGGAATGTCCTGCATTAGACCCAAAAATTCGACGGTGTCACAGAAGGCCGATCACCTACTTACTACACTGGTTTTCTTTATATATAATTTATTTGGCATTAAATCTGATAGGTAAACGAAAATGGAACAGCTTGTCCAAGCGGTGTTTGGGGTTCGATGTCGACCACTGCCTTGGAACTGCGACACCAGGACGTCATGGCTTGGGAGAAGAATCACTCGGAAATAGTATGTTATTAATATCAATATTTACAGATCCTTTTTAAAATTATATCTAAATAGATCAGTGTTGGTATATGACCCTCAAGCTGGATAGTGTGTGTTAAATTTCCAACTGTGTATGTATTTGTGTTTCTAATAAGAAAATTACATATACTCTGATTTTTAATTCCATAGGATTCAGACATTTCATAAGTGTTGCTACTAAAAAATGCGACGTTTTTTTTATGTTCTATTTACAAAAAGATCTAAATGTTTAATTCAAGTGACCTTAATTAACTTTAATTACTTTATTTTATTCTTTAGCTGGCATCACTGTCTACTAATTCCAGGTTTAGTAAACCTTTTAAAAAAATAAAATGTTATCTTTACTTTTGCGTTTTTTTAACTGTTAGTGATGAAAACGGACGTAATTACTCGCCGTAATGGATACATTTACTAACAAATAAAATGTATGAATAGACTCAGATATTCAGACTCGTATGAAAAATGCCTGGCCAGAAGGTTTGTGTTCGACATGTCAAAAAATTAAAGCTGACAGAATTCTACGGAATTAAAAATCAGAGGGTAGTAGAGCCATTGGAGTATTATTTATTTACACTTTATCGAGCTATTTGTTAGTTAGCAGGCTTGTGTGTATCATTGAAATCTTAATAAAAACATCGTTGTAGCGCTTCACTATAATTTTCATTAAAGCGGCTTATTGAAGCGGTTAATTCCTAAAGAATGGAGCTTCGATTCCCTATAAATGTTGGTTGGTACTTTTATAAAACGTTACGATACGGGCCGGGGATTGAATTACGCGTTATTGTTAATATTATTTTCTACTTTCCAGTACTTGTAGACACCACATAATGTGTACCATTTAATCTATTAGGTATAAGAGTCACGAAACCTTTTACTATACTTTGGTACAGAACAACGTTACGGCGCGTTACATGCCCCATATTATAATCTCCAAAAATTGCGTGACGTAATACTTGATTGAACGCTCTCATTTTTTTTTAATGGCTCTGGCATTTGTGCTTTAGCCAGCGTCAATTATAGGGTTTTTTTTAATTCGTGCTTGTCTTTAGAAATTCGTCCGAGTCCTGTATCCGATGTACGGTTTAAGCACTCACCCAGTACCGCACAACCCTTCCAAAGGCCGAGAACAAATTTAAATTAAAACTTGCCCTCGAACCGGGAATCGAACCCGGTACCCCTCACCTAGCTGCCACTTAATAAGACCGCTAGGCTATGAGGCCCCTAACGCTCCCATAGGAGATGTAACGGATTTTCAAACATAGAAGTCTAATGTGTAATTTTTCTGTCCCAAGCCAAATTTATGACCACCTCAAACATTGAGATTTTCCTTCTAAATATTGTTAATCTAAAATGCAATTTCTTTTAAAAGTATAGCATCGATTTTCTAGTAAATTAATGTGGTTCTTATAGGAAGATGCAGCGCGCGTGTGTGGTCGTGGTTGGCAACAATACATAAAATGGCGTGAACCAGCATCAGCTGACGCCAACAAACGAGCGAAACTCGTCAATTTACCCTCTTTGGTTCATCCGTTTCTGTTGGAGGAGGGGCAGGATGCTGTGGTGGAGCTGGTTGATAAGATCAAGAATTTCAGGCCTAAAGGGGTAATTATTAAGGGACAATAATTTAATAAAATTGAATTTTCGTATTAGGGACCGTGTAGGGACTGACTCATCCCTGAGTACGTAGGTGCGAACCGCGGTTGTGACTTGCACCGATGGATCAACATTTAACACTCGCACCTACAGTATTCGAAAACATTGTGAGGAAACCAGCTTTAGACCAAATTGTCAGGCACAAAAGACTGCTCATCTAGTCATTTTTTTTTTTTATATTATGAAATCACATATCAATGCAACAACAAAATAGGTTTAAAAATTACGTAAATTTTTTCGAAAGAGCTAATGAATTTCTAAAAATCACAAAAATGCACACAATAATAATATATTAAATGATAGTGTACATTAAAATACTGTTATTATTGTTGATTTTTAATTAATTATATAAAATGGGTTATATAAAATATGCCAACCCTTGTAAAATATAATACTAAATATTCGTGTGTCTGTGCGTACGTATGTGTTTATGTGTGTGTGATTATTTACTTAATAAATTATTTTGTATATTATTATTGTAGGAAGCCTTTGTTATATTAATAATGTCAAATTGAGAATACATATAATTTATATTTTATCTTTAACGTAAATATATCGCTATATATATGTTTCTCGCATTTGACTTATGTTACCGTTTCAGACAATTCTAGAGCTGACAGGCAGAAACGATTCTCCAATGTACCTCGCTATGAAAGCCAAGCGACGGGTGCACGGGAAGACTGTTCAAAAGACGAGAGAAAATAAGGACGGATTGGTAATTTACCAGTGTTTATTACATACCACGAACTTGGTTATTAACAAGGTCTGCCTGTTTGTCATATAAAAAAACTAGCGGACCCGACAGATGTTGTCCTGCATGATATTTCAAGCGATTAGGATATTAAACAAAGTATGAAAGTACCGACTGCAGCGTATCTGCCGAGCTAATTTGTGAATCTATATTCTAAACCATCCGGTGCTCCACCTAAACGCATACAAAAAATTTATTAAAATCGGTCCAGCCGTTTAAATGGAGTTCAGTGACATACACACGTACAGGAGAATTATATACAGTGTTACCTCTTTATAAGGAATTTCAAGGGACCGAGCATTTTTTTTCGTTATAGAGAGTTACGGACGGGAAAAAAATTTAACCAATTACAATAATTTCTAATTTTATTACTATCAATAGGTAAATTATTCTATACATATACAGGATGTCCCAGAAAGAAAGGATAATCTTTGAACCCCGCACAGGACAGCTCTCCAGCGCTCAGAAAAAAATATCTAAAAAAAATAATTTCTAGTGATACCCAAAATGTTTTTTTTTTAGAAAAACATAGGTTTTTTTTACTTTACTTCACATTCATGTGCACAACGGCCACAAAGTAATGAAATTTGTGGCGTTTTTGGTGTCTTCTTATTCCTGATAGACTATACTACTAGAAATACATTAAATATTTGTTTTAAACACAATAAATATGAAATTACAGGGTGACAATGTTCTTCAAGAAAACTCGCTGACAACTGTAAATAAACCGGAGATAGGAAAAGGCAAGAGGAAGAAAGAAGCTGTCCGAGATGAGAATTATATTCCACACTTTGCAAGCGATCAACACACTGAGACCGGGTAAGATTAGATTGGTTGTAGTTCTTTTTAACTTAAATTCTTTTAATTTTGTGTATTATATGTAATGTTAATTTTTATGTTTAAAAAGATTATCTTCATTCCTTTGCGCAGACTAAAGACAAAAAACTTAGACTTTTCTAGGTTAATACTGCTTAACCTTGTTAAAGTTAATTGTTAAAATCAAGCCATTTATTGGGCACAAACATTGGAGATTAATTAATTAAGTTTTTTTTGAAGTGAAAACTTCTTTAGCGGCGTTGTACACTTTTTTTGGGATGGGTAAAAAATGTTAAACTCGCGTCAGGACACGTGACCTCATCGATAATTCGTAAGACGGATGGCGAGTAGACAGCTGGCGCGGCGTATTTCATGTAATATAAATTGTCATGTTTGTGTACGTAGCATAGTAAAAATATATGTTGTATTCTACAACATAAATGATAGTACTTTTATACTGATAAATAAAGCAATTCGTGCAAAATTATTCCCTAACCATTACAAAATATCAAAAATGCACAACGTTAATATTCAAGTTTTCACTTCTGCCAGCATTCCGGGAGTGCAACCCGTCGTTTTTTTTTATTTCAGTCATAGGTTTCAGGCACAAAGTTGTCTCTTTATTTATTACAGTCTTCCATAGTTTTTTGCTGAGGACAAGAATGAATAAGCTCTGTTCTGCTTATTTGGATATAACATTTAGTTATGAACGGACAATTAGATAAAAATAATTAGTACCAAAATACCTATGTGTAGTACAAAATAGACAATTTAACGGTTGCATAATAGAAGTTACTTTCAATTATTATTTAAAAATTGCTTAAAACAGACTTTTTAGCCAACCGTTCTAAGATATATTTTTAAAATTTGATTTAAAATACTTCTCTTGGTGAGGCAAACAGATGAGTGAAACTTGCTTAAGGCGGTTGTATACGAAAATGTCCTATGCCCCACTACAATATTGGATTTCCATACCCTCAGGGCGTCTATTCTAGTAACCAATGAACCAATAAAACTCATGTTTAAATCTAGGAGGTGTATAGTATATGAAAAACCCTTGAAAATAATGTTATATGTATTTGATTTCAGTATGTCGGTGAACTTCTCTGCCGGAGCTTCTCAAGCCGAACTAGACATGGGTGTGGACTGTGGCGAGGGAGAAAGAGTGAGAAAATCTCAGATGCGTTGGGACAGAAAAAGAAAGAAGATGGTGCACGTTGATCCCGTACGTATACGTTTACTGAATACTTTTATGTTTTTATATGTTTACGTTTCTTAAAATGGTTTATGCTAAAATTTTCATTTTAGAATCAAATGTCTGGTCTATTCTGACAATTGCCAACCATATTGTAGATCAGCGAGAAATTAAATAAAGGGATTTTAGGACCAAAGTTTATCGATCGGCCATGTGTATACATGAAACAGATGCAGAAATCTGTTTGCTTCATACAATTTAAAAACTCGCTTATTTATTTATTTATTAAGCTTTATTTAATCCATACAACAATTGGTTAGTTTATATTCCTTAATATTAGTATTGGTTAAGTTAGTAAGTTTTAAACAAAATTTAAGTTAGATTTATTTTAAATTTTTTATGTCTAGTTTTTGTATGGCCCCTTTTAGGGTAAAAGCCTCCTCCATATTTTTCCATTTCTCTTTGTTTTGAGCAACATTCATCCAGTTTTCCCCCGCAAGTTCTACAATGTCATCTGTCCATCTTTTCCTTTGTCGTCCTATACATCTCTTTCCAGTAGGTCCAGTCCATTTCGTTATTTCTAGTGTCCATCTTTTATCCCGCGCTCTAGCAATATGACCTGCCCATTTCCATTTTAGCCTTAGAGCTTGTTCAAGTGCATCTGTAAGTTTGGTTTTTTTACGGATTTCAACATTTTTTATTTTGTTTATTCTCCTCAACTTTAGGATGCTTCTTTCCATTGCATGCTGGCAAGACAGGATTTTTCTAGTTGTTTTCTTGCTGAAAACCCACGTTTGACTTGCGTATGTAAGACAAGGTAAAATATTTGAATCCATCATTATCTTCTTGTGTTGTAGATCCTTTCAGAATTTCCTTGTGGGTCCAGTATTTCTTCCAAGTCACGTTTATTCTTCTATCTACTTCGTTTTCACTGCTGTTCTTATCGAAAGATACTTGTTTTCCTAAATATACATAGTTGTTAACATATTCTATAGGTTTACTGTCGACTCTGATTGGCTGGCACACACTGTTGCATAAGATTCTTGTTTTTGTGGTATTCATGTAAAGCCCGACTTTTTGACTTTCCCTGTCTAATGTTTGAAGCATTTTTTCTAATTTTGTAGCGGTGTCACTGAAGACGGCTATTTCGTCTGCGAATCTAAGGTGAGTAAGATGTTTGTTTCGTATCCAGAGGCCGTTATTCCATTCTATACCTTTGAATACATCTTCGAGGACTGCTATAAATAATTTTGGGGAAAGTGGGTCACCCTGTCTTACACCTCTTTCAATTCGAATGTCTCGGCCTTTGTTTTCTAGCTTTATTCTACCAACACTATTGCTGTATATGTTCTGTAATATATTTATATATTTTTCATTTACTTTATTATTTTTAAGCACTTTCCATATGGATGTATGCGTTATACTGTCGAACGCTTTCGAATAGTCTACAAATGCTATGTAGAGTGGTTTGTTAAATTCATTGTATTTTTCGATGATTTGTTCGATAGTGTGGATATGGTCGATAGTAGAATATCCTGGGCGGAAGCTTGCTTGCTCTACTGGTTGGTTATTGTAAATTTTTGTTGATATTCTGCTTAGTATTATTGATGAAAACAATTTATATATTTCGGATACCAAGCTGATTGGCCTGTAGTCGCAATGTCTAATGGGTTGCCTTTTTTGTACAGTAATACTATATTTGATTGGCGCCATTTTTTTGGAACTTCCCCTCGTTCTATTACCATGTTAAAAAGTATTGTCTGATATGTAACTAGGATAGGTGCTCCAAACTTCAGGGCCTCGTTGGTTATGTTATCTGGCCCCGGGCTTTTTCCTGACTTAAGGGTTTTTATGTGATGCAATATTTCGACTTTACTTATAGGCATGATCTTTGTATCCATACCTATATGCTCCTGATGAGTCGTTCTCAGATATACGTTGTCTTCTTCAATTTTTGTGATTTCTGGTTGTTTTTTATAAAGTTCTTGGTAAAAGTTAGTTGCAAGCTCTAGGATGTCTTCCCTATTTATTGCTTTCTTCTGACTGTTTCTTAGGCTCTGAATCCATTGTGTTTAAATTTTTATGCCCCCTTTGCCTTCTGATGTTGCTAGGTTTTCCTCGATTATTGTTTTTCTTTACGTGGCGTAGTCTTCTCTGATTGCTTTGTTTCCAGATGTTTTTTATTTGAGGTTTTGTAACTACAGTTTAATTTTTTATAGAAGTTAGTTCTAGGCGCTTTGAAATTAGTTCTAATGTTTCTTTTTTAAGTATTTTTTGTTGTTTGTTTTATTTTCTAATTTAAGACTTGTTGAAATTATTTCTTCTATGTTATCGTTAAGTTTTTGTATGTTTATTTTGTTCTCCAAACTATCATGTAATGCTTTCGAATTCTCCTCAAGGTTTCGGATATATTCTGTTATTTCTGCACTAGTCTTAAGTAAGCTTACTGTTTTTTGAAATGATCTTCGACTCATCTTTGGGGATGTTAGGGTCAGGCAACATCTCAGCATTCTGTGGTCTGATGGGAAGTTAACATTTCCTAATATTTCCATATTGGTTATAGATTTTGGATTATTGCTCAGTATGAAATCAATTTCGTTTTTTGTTCTTTGGTCAGGAGATATCCATGTCCATTTGCGTGATTGTTTTTTCTTGAAGAATGTGTTCATCACTGATAGCTTATACTCATTGGCATATTGTATAAGGCATTCACCCCTTAGATTTCTTGTACCATAACCATATTTGCCCATTATTTCTCTTTCGTAAGGACCCGGCATCCCTATTTTGGCATTAAAGTCTCCCATTACGACTACGTTTTTGTCAGCTGACTCATGAGCTCTCCTAAGATCCTCGTAAAACTTATGGATTTCTTCTTCGTTTTTCGAAGTTTTTAAATTTTAAAAACTCGCTTATATTGCTTGTGTAATAATCACTTGGACGTACATAATGTAATATAAATAAAAATTAATCGTAATAATATATATAATATGTCGCTAAGGTCACCAATTCGCGTATTTAAAAAAAAAAATTCTTTGAACTCTGATAAAGGTTTTTACGAAGAGAAAACTTGGAAAAGTTGCATGGAAACATCTAAAAACCGGTTTTATTTTTGTGTAATAGGTAGTATATGTAAGTCACGGAAAAGTTTAGGTTTCGGATTACGGTTGCCCGTGCAAAGTCGGGGCAGATCGCTTGTGTAATATAAAGTTGAATTTTTGTAAATTACTTATTTGTATTTAAGGACGGTGGTCGCAAAATGATTCGCACGGAGAGCGGCGGACGCGTGCCCGCGTCTTACCGAAGCGGGAGATACGACGAGTGGAAGAGACGGAACCACACCAGCGAACACGACGAGGATGATACGCGTGCTAAGAGCAAACAACGTGAGTTGACAAAATTGTTTTTGAATATTTTTTTTATTTTTGATTAAAGATAAAAAAGAAATGCGTGGCACTCGGGGACTGCCGCGACAAAGCGAATTTTTATGCAGAATTTTTTGTTCTTTGATATTAACTCAAGTTTTTTTTTTATATTAATTCAATCTACCACTCTACCAGACTCAGACTAACACTCCTATATAGTCCGTCTCACTAACTCGTACCGGCTGCACCGGCCGCGCTTACGCTACGTCACCGATCTCGTTAGAGAGATGTGAATACGCAGTATGCGTTCTGTCTCACTCTAAAGCACCTGCGCTACGTCACCGATCACGCCAGACCGATGTGAGACGCAGTATGCGTTCTGTCCCTCTCTAAAGCATATCGGCCGCACCTATATTACGTCATCGTGTGTTAGGTTTTTATTTTCGTTACGGAATTTCTTGATTCTGTCGCCGAGCTCAAAACCCGCGATCTATGCAATAGCTTAAAAATCCAGTGATCGAGTGTAAAATATCTAATTTTTGGTCCCTATGGCAATCGTACCATAAATGTTAGTAGAATTTTCTCGCTGTATTGCAATATTTATTGTTATATATTTCAGCATCTGAATTCCGTCCCCGCTGGGTGAAGCACAACGAGCGCATCGCCAAGAAGAAAGTTGACTCCTCGTCACGAGAGATGAGGGACAAACAGCAGATCGTTAAGGAACGTCTGCGAAGGGACAAGGTCAAGCAGAAGCTCAAGTTCAAATCGCGTGGCAAAAAGAAAAAGAAGTGATATTGAAATAAATATATAAATATTATATTTCTGTTTATTTGTCTTAGCTTAAAACATAGTTGTGATATTTTTGATATGATTTCAGTCTCTGACAGCCATAAGTTCTGTTAAAAATGAAAATGCATTTTTTTAATGAAGTTATGTAATATTATTTTTTAAAGTCTCAGCAAAAAATATAAAAAAAGATTCTATTCGAAATGGCCACCTTTAGCGTTTATACAGGCCAAACTAAATTCAGGAGGAATTATACAAGGACTTCTTTCATCTTAATAAGGAAGCCTGGATAAAAAGTAGACTAGCGTAGCTTTTTTATCCAATTATGCCATTAAACCCATTTTCATCGATACAAAACTAGACCAAGTAAAAATAAAAATTCCAATTGGATAATTGATGTTTTAATAAAGGCGAACAATAAAAGATCTCCAAATTCGTAGTATAATCATTATATTAAAAAAAAGATAAACATATTTAGTTATTTACCTACAATTATCTGTACACGGAGATAAATAACATGCAATAATCAAATTTCAGGAGAAACATTAAATTTGGACTGAATTTATTATTGAGAAAACCTATTTACAATTTTAAGACAAACATACAAGATTATATAATATAGGGTCGATTTTTCAATCATGCCAATATGAAATTTGTATAGAAGAAATTTTTAACCTACCCACATAATTCATCTACCCGCATAATTGGAAAATCGGCTTTTAAGATAAAATATCGAAGGTACATACTTAAGCTATCTACTCGTCAGTCGACACATACATAACGATACATTTCGAGCACGCACTAAAAAATTGTTCCAAAATTATTCTCATTTATAAGCGTACACTGACCACATTACAACAATTTCAAATTCTCTCAACAAGATTTCACCTAATCACTAGTCCAGTCGGTATGTTTAGCCGTCATTAACGAAAATATATACATTAAGAGATCGGGTCTTTCATACAGAACAGTAAAAGTAGAATCAATACAAATGATTAATTCTACTGACAGAAATGTTACTAGCCATTGTATTTCTGACCAAAGATTCTGTATGAATTTATCTAAAACCCGAACTAAAATCTCCACAGGAAATTTGTTAAAGCGGCTAACTATAACGCTCCTAAACCCTTATAATTACAGACCTCTGAACTCTCCTAAAAACTTAACATTAGAACCACGGCAACAGTAATTTTATTTCTAGCGGTTTCAAAAAAACTGAATAAATTCTAGCTAATATGGAATATTTAAGAAGTTTCCGTGGCATTAAGTTCCGAGGCCAAGTATGGGTGTAGTCAACCATTTCGTTTAAATGCTGAATATTAGAATAAACTATCCAAAATCAGCCGTGTCAATATAATAATGGAATGATTGTTTGAACTTACACATGTCGAAATAAATCTAAAATTGGAAATTCGGAAACTAGTAGATTTAAATAGCATTTTAAAGAATTAAAATCGAAAGGTTAATTGGTGTCTTGGACATATCCTATCTATATAAATATTTAAACTAATTCGCACATACAATTTACAATAAAAACTTAAAGGTACGATGAAACTAATCTAAACCATTCCATGCCTGAAACAATCAGTCTTCTCATTGCGAAATATATTTACACTAACATTTTCAGAGGACTTTGATACAGAAAAATGTTGGTTTTGTTCTAGATGAAGGGATTCTGACTTTAACAAAGAATTTAAATACTTTTATATGGAAAGTGTTTTACTATTAGCAATTAACATAAAATATTTTCGCAAACAATTTATCAAAGTATGAGAATTGACGAAAAATGTCTATAGGGAGCGTCTAAGTATTACGTAACGAATTTTGGGGGGGGGGTCTTTTTGTAAAACGTTACGATGCGGGGCGGGGAAAATTGAATTACGCGTTATTGTTAATATTATTTTGGGGCGATAATTTCCAAAATTGCGTGACGTAATACTTGAACGTCCCTAAAGAAGATTGCATGAAACGAATCGTGCTAACCTTCCGTACGTCAAAAACGATTTTGACAAACAGAAATCATATCGCGCTAATAATTCATATTTTTATTCACAATGACGTAAGCATTCCCAAATTTGTATGACTTTTGGGTACACCACGGAACTATTCCGTGATTTTTACCAATCATTCTGTCTTTATGATCAAACTGTCGACGCAATCTCTATCTCTTTTCCTCGTACATCGGTTGATAGAGATACAATTACGCTCATCTATCGGAACTACGACAATGGACGGGTCAAACGATTCAAAAAAACCAGGTCCCAAGATCCAAAACATATTACGCCACTAAAGCCTTTAAAACATCCGTTTTAATGTGATGACGTCATTCAAACACGTTCGAAACCAAAATGCCATTTATTTCTGACTTGTTTATGAAAACTTTAATGACGTCATTGTAATTGAAGAATTTAGGAATAAACGCCAATTTAAACGATATTGCAATAGGCCGATATTATGGCACAAAATTAATGCAATTATGAATCTACGATCATACGGTTAATTATTATGTGATTAAAAATTATTATAACTATTGGTATATAACTGGGTTAAAATAATTTGGTTAAATGTTTTTTTGCAAATTTTCTACTTTTTTAAAAAGATTATGGAATTCTATTGAATAACTATTGCTTTGAGTAGCATTTGCTTAATACGTTGTATAATATATAATATTAAATTTGATTTCTAAACAAATTATGACATCCAAACAATTTAAACATTCAAATTACCTATCATAATCGTTATCTGGAGAAAAATCATTAGCGTACGTCATTACGTACGCGCACACGACCGCGATTCAAAATTGCTATTCATACTAAATACGTACGTATACGTCAACATGACGCACTTGTACGTATTCTAGATATAACGTATACGTACACCACGATCGCTATTCATATCTACGAATCGTATTAAATATGTACGTATACGTGGACATAACGTACTCTTACGTATACGTGTATAAAACGTATACGCACGTACACAACGATCGCATGTTTATCGATACTAAAGTATCCCATTGGTGTAGTACTGGTAGTTGTCGTAAAGACGAGTCGACAGCGAGTTGAGTGCGTCACTCACGAGTCGATCGACGAGTTGTCGAAGTTGGGGCTCCGTTCGACCCACGTGGAAACGGGAACGGAAGTTCGACACGGAGCTGCTGCTGCGCAGGCAGGCTAACTGACCACCTGGAATGGACAGAAGCAATTGATATAGTGCTAAATTTAATTTTGATTTTGTTTTTTAAAAGATTCCTTGGTACAGATGCCGTTGCACCACAGAATAGAGATTTACAAACTATGACTTAGCACTAATTTGATTGTGATACACATGTGTGATGGTAATAAATAAATCAGTGGCGTTACAACCTTTTTAGGTCTTTTGAACCCTCCGATTTCTGTCACTGGTTGATCATCATTTTTAAATCCCCCAGCCCAGTAGGTGATCAGCCTTATGTGACGTCACACCGCTTCGAATTTTGTTGTCTTAAGACAATCGGGTTACAACACGATATTTTCCTTTCATTTCAGCAAATTTTAATGCGCACATTGATGAAAGAAAGTCCATTGTACACAGCCGGAAATCGAACCTAAAGTCCAACATTTCAGGTACAAACCCACTAAACCAACGACTAGTTGAAAACGATGGTAATTATATTAATTAAAGATACATATATTTAGGTTTTTTTTGTATATCAATTATATTATTTTGATCGAGTTTCTATAAATGTTTTCGTTATTACATCAAACTTTCTGTTTATGTTATTTCTATGAATACACTTTACCACATGTGATTTCCGTTCATTAACGTATTGAGCCTGTGTTATCAGCCCTTTGAACGACCAGGATGAGATTCACACTGTTGTGATAACTTAGCTACGCCATTACTGTAGAGCAGTGCTGTGTAAATACAGATAACAGATAAATGAATGTGGTATATTGGAATATGGTACATTACTAACATTTCGGGCATTACGGAAATACTCAATACATTAAGTTAAGTAATTGTGTTTGACTCAATACTATATTTTCGATTAGGGAGCGTTCGGATAGTATTACTTGACGCAGTTCTTCGAGATTAGCTCTGACCCCCTGTAACTTGCCGTAACGTTTTTCAGTACCCCATGTAAATTTACAGTACTCAAGTATAGTTAAAACGTTTACGTGACTACCTAGTGACAAGATACTATTAAGTTTGTGTTAGTAGACTTAAATACTATTCACAATAACGGGTAATTTCAACCGCATTCGTAACGTATTACAAAAGGACCTTCCCCCTCCCAAAATTCATTACGTAATACTTGAACGCTCCCTTATTTATAATAAATATTCTTTTTTAAAATTAATTTCTACAGGTTAAATTTAGATTTAAGTATAAACTCTAAGTCTTACTCATTCTCATGGTATCGACAAGATGCAATATCTGGTCGCAATGCTTCCTCGCCGCAATTAATCCACGTAGAATCAGAATCTTGAAATACGCGAACATATCTGAATTCTCGCCGTCCATTACTTCGACGAATTCTGGTGTCAGCTGAAAAAAAAATTGTATTTAGAATTAATAGGTGTAATCTGAATGCCCTTAGCGAGTATAAAAATAGAAAAAAGGTAATATATAATCGGCCAATCACAGCGTTCCTTTGAGTCGAGGTACGAAGCTCTGATTGGCTGATGATGACGGTCGATGTTATTAGGGTAATATTTTCTCTCCTAGTATTGTAGCAGATCTTATAAGTAATTTATTGTCTATTCTCGCAATGTATAACCTAATGTAATTTTACATACAATAGAAATAGAATAGAGAATAGAAGACTCCATGGGAATTACACTATGTTCAATTGTCTCTTATTACCCATTTAGCAGCTAAATCACATAATGTATTACTAGGTTAAAACATTTGACATAGACTAATTTTTAATTCCGTAGAATTCTGACATTTCATAAGTGTTCATTTCAAAAGTCCCCCACCTAAATAGGGACAAATTTGACTTATTAGAGGGCAATAACAAAATGCTACGTATTTTTTATGTTTTACCTACAAAAAGGTAAATCTAATTACCTTAAATGGCGAACTCTCGAATCCCAAATTTTTCGGTGAGATGGAGAATATAAAGCCAAAATCAATGTGGATTATGTGTCCAGCGCTGTCAAGTAAAATGTTGCCATTATGTCTGGAAAAAAAGGTATATAACATATAACTATTAAATTATATACATTTAGCAAGTAAATACGAACAACATTCGAATTGAAAAATAAAACGACTTTAGATTATCTGAATTTTATATGTATTTGTTACAGACTTAAAAATAATTCTCACTTTGATTGATTTTAGAGCACTTTTGTAAAACGTTACAAATTACGATGCGGGGCGGGGATTGAATTACGCGTTATTGTTAATATTATTTTCGACTTACACCGCATAATAGTAACTAAAGAGTCACTAGGTGGTCACGAAACGTTTTACTATACTTGAGTACAGTACTGTACTTGGGTACTGAAAAACGTTACGGCGAGTTCATGGGGCGGGGGGTCAATAATCTCCAAAAATTGCGTTACGTAATACTTGAAAGCTCCCTAAGGGTCAGACTGACGGTCCAAGTGCAACAAATTCGGTACAGTAATTTTGAGATATATATTCATTCAGTTTAGAGCAGTGTAGGTCGTAGGTTCGATCCCCGGCTGTGCACCACTGGACTTTCTATATGCGCATTTAACATTCGCTCGAACGGTGAAAAACATCGTGAGGAAACTGACATGTCTCAGATTCAAAGTCGAAGAGTTGAATAATCATGAAACAACTTCAAAAATCTGAGGCCCAAACCTAAAGAGGTTGTAGCGCCACCGATTTTTTTTATTCATTTTAGGACGAGAACAATAAAAGTATGTACATATATAAATTATGGTAAATCATTTATTTATTTACGTAGTTGGTCCCAAAGTTCTGTCACTAGCACATTATTTCTACATTTCGAGCAGGATTTTATAAAAAAATTATTGCATTCTATTTTGGAATGTTTGATTATTGTTTTAAAACAAAAAACAATAACTTTCCGTAATTTTTCACGATGGAGTGGACATTGAAAGTAACCCGAATAGTTGTTATTGCGTTGCACCGCTGTGGACACTCGCCGAGTACCATTTTCAAGTTGCTCAAAAATTTGAATATAACGCTTAGGTTTGTGTACGGTACTATTGATAGGTACCTTGAAGTCTCCAGTGTTGAGGACAAGAAAAGAACTGGCTGGCCACGCTCCGCAAGAACACCAGCAGTAATCAAAGCTATCAAGGCGCGGATAGTAAGAAATCCTGTCCGAAAACAGAAGTTGATGGATTTGCAGATGGGTGTCAGTAGGAAAACAGTAAAAAGGTTTTAAATGAAGATCTTGGTCTACGAGCATACAAAAAAAAGAGAGTGGGCACTTACTTAATGCTCGTCTAAAAGCAATAAGGCTTAAGAGATCGCGGGTGTTGTTTAAGCGGTACGCGAAAAACCGACACCGTGATATCCTCTTTACGGACGAAAAATTTTTCGATATTGAAGAGAAGTACAATAAACAGAATTATACAGTGTACGCTAAGAGTTCTGAAGAAGCTGAAAATAAAGTTCCAAGGGTGCAACATGGACATCATCCATCATCAGTAATGGTTTGGTTGGGAGTGTCCTATTATGGGCTAACTGAGGTTAATTTTTTCGAAAAGGGGGTCAAAACCAGTGCTACAGTGTACCAAGAGACGGTTTTGTATCGCCTTGTCAAAGACATGTCCAGCACCCTATTTGCGGGACATCACTTCGTGTTCCAGCAGGACTCTGCGTCTGCATACAAAGCCAAGACCACTAAAGCCTGGTTTGAGCGTCAAAACATCGTCTTAATTAGACATGAGGATTGGCCTTCCTCCAGTCCGGACCTTAATCCTTTGGACCAGAAATTATGACAGGGCTTAGAGAGGAAGGTCTGTGATAAACCTCATGAAAATTTGGAGAATCTGAAGTCATCTTTAAAAAAACCAGTGACTGAAATGGACACGAATATGGTGCGTGCTGCGATAGACGACTGGCCGCGACGCTTAAGTGCCTGTATTAAAAATGAGGGAGGTTATTTCGAATATTTTTATGCTTTTTTTATTCCTTAATTAATGTACTAAGAATTGATATATCACTCATTACAAACTGATCAGTACTTTTGTTTTTATCATTATTTCCATTTATGACAGAACTTTGGGACCGACTACGTATTTATTTATACTTTATTACCTTAATAAAAAACATACACATAACAAAAATAAAAGAAGCAGGTTACAAAAGTTATAAGGCAACGGGCGGCCTTATCGCTAACAAGCGATTTCTTCCAGGCAACCCTAATGTGAAACAATGAAAAAGAAACACCTACAGAGGGTAAAGAACAAGTAATGCAAAAATTATTAACAAAAAAAACTCAAAATAACACGTTACTATAACTAAAATAAAAAGTAAAATCTTAAGAATATTAATAATAAATGATATTGTTAATTTAAAAAAAGTTTGACACGTGTCGGGATGGAAATCTATACAGGCTATGTAAGTAGGGTTTAAAATAATATTTAATGTCTTCAAATTAGTGTTCAATGTTTACCTGTCCTTAAGCTGCAGAAGGTAGCTGGTGAGGGCGTAGGCAGCGGCCGAGTGCACGAAGTTCCTTTGCGCTCGGAGGAAACCTTCGCTGGTCCCTGGACCGTGCTCCAGCTCTAGCCAAGCCCGAAGCGTCTTCCCCGATTGCTTTTTTATCTGGTGTAGCGACACTGAGTTCAGTACCTGTGGAAAAATTTTGTGGTTTAATTCACCCTTCTAAGGTACATGACGGTATAATGATATAACTATATAGAATAGGAATTCATGTTAAAAGGTTGCCTGAAAGGGCTCGTAAAAGCGGTAAAGCCGCCCGTTGCTGCCCTTTTTATAATTTGTACCGATTTTTACAATTCAAATATAAAAAAAAGGTGTACAATTCATACGTGGTAGAAGTGAAACCTCGAAAAATTTTGATTTCAAGATAATGAGACGAATGTTATTTTAATTTTTAAGTTTAATAGCAATTATTAATTTTGTTAAAAAACAATAATATTAAAAAGTTTTATACTTAATAATGTATAAATTAGTAATTTTTTCACTATCTAAATGTAGTATTAGACTTTTATTTAAATTAATTTTGATAAAAACTAAAATAATTAAATTTTGAAAGTCGCTACAAAATTGAAAAATTGCATTTAATTTTATAATTGAATGAAATTAATTTATTATTTAATTTTTTTGCACATCTATGTTTATTTTTAATTTAGAGAATGATCAAACACACACTAATTTAAAGTTTATACAATGTATAATGTTGCCTATCTCATTTCCTCCCACGTTAAATCTTATACATTTATGTGTCTGTTTCTTTTTACTGTTGCTCTTTCGTTTCATCGACTTTCAAATCACAACGATGCTGAAGTTTTCACTTCATAAACGATCAAGAAACAAGAAGCTAGAACGCTGGGTTTCTTATAGTAACTCACCGGCTGTATGAGCCCAGACTCCTTATCGAGACAAATGATTTCGTAGGGCCGTAACGTCAGCGGGACTCGCTCGAGGTCCCACACGGCTTGAAGTCGGCGTAAGAGCTGCGCCGCCAACATCTCTTGACGCAAGTCGTCACCCACCTGGGATAATAGATTTTTATTAAACGTCGGAAAAAAAAATTGGTAAAATAATAATTATAAGTTTATAATAATACATAGCTTCAATCCGTTAAAAAAGTGTTTTCTTTAAATGATTTTTATTATTAAAGTATGCACTATGCAGAAAAAAAAATTGCGCAAAGTTTTTCAAAAAGTTATTAATTCTTCTCAATTCTATAGAGCTTAGTATTCTAGACATATTGAATAATGGCGTCTTTTGATGTGACATTTACGTACAAATAGTACGCGAACCATAAACAAGATTGCCTCTATTACTATTGTTCTCTATTGCATAATCAAATTCAAGATACCATAACTTTTTTAAACTATTTTCTTACTATTTACTCAAATTATTTTATGGTTTTCAAACCCGATACTTCTGTAGTAGAACATAACTAACCTCATCACCAATATCATAGCTGTAGAATGATGGCCACGTATGTCAAAAAACCATTCATTTTTTATTCTTTGATGTCATTTAACTAGTATAATCATGAAGTAGGGACTTATTTATGTTATTAATAAATAAGTCCTTTTTTACCATCCAACACTATGGACAAAAAAACATAATATTTTGACGAAATGAAACATTTTTTTCGTTTCCTGTAATGTTTGGGTTCTCTGGACATACGAGGCCATCATTCTACAGCGACGATATTGGTGATGAGGTTAGTTATGTTCTACTACAGAAGTATCGGGTTTGAAAACCATAAAATAATTTAAGAAAATAGTTTTAAAAAAAAATATGCTATCTTGAATTTTATTATGCAATAGAGAACAATATTAATAGAGGCAATCTTGTTTATGGTTCGCTTACTATTTGTACGTAAATGTCAAATCAAGAGACACCGTCATTCATACATTCGTTCGTCATGTCTAGAATGCTAAGCTCTATGGAATCGAGTACAGTTAATAATTTTTTTAAAGATTTGTGTAGTTTATAGGCCAATTTAAAACATTTGGTAAGACTAAATAGGATTTATGGGAAACGCTCACTAGATGGCGCTGAATACTAAATTAAAAAAAGTATTTGTAAGGATATGTTGTCTACATTCAGTATGAAATTATTCACCTTAACAATGCACCCAAGAAGTCTCCATCCAGCCAAGTAGCCGTATGGAGACGAAGATCGCATTCTAGCTAATTTGCTCTCCCAAGATTCCTGCAAATACAAACTAATTATTTAGACACGAATATGATATCTTTAAAATTTATCCAAAAATCAAATTAACAAAAGATTAAGATAATTACACTTCGAATAAAAAATAATAATAAATAACAAATAATTAAACTAAGTAGGTAACTTTAAACCTTTTAACTTTAAACGGTTAAATCTACTTAGTTTTTGAAGTCGGTAAAAAAACTAAGCCGTAAAGAGAAAGTTTTCCGTAAGGAAATAGGATAGGAGATATTTATTGTGTGTTAAAATTTCTCAATGTAGAAAGATAGAGACAGAAGTCTATTAGTAAAAAGGGAGGAGTTCTCCGTAAGGTATAGATTAATAGAACTTATCAACAGTAATTAATAAGTTCTATTAAGAATTACATGTAATTTATTTTACTAGTACAAAAAGGTGACGTGTCGCAAAGTTGTACTATGAGAGAGAGAGAGAGAGAGAGAGAGATGCTTTCTCTATGAGAAGAATGTTCACCAACCTTAAGGGCCACAGCTGACGGATCAGCAGGGTCATGTTTGAAGGTATTCGGCGGTGCAGCGGCAGTCGCGTCAGCCAAACGACGCCTCACCTCACCAGCACCCACGGCCATTGACTCACGGGATCCGCATGAGGAGGTGGACTGTATGGACGTCACTGATAACACTGACAGCTGGAACGAATTCAGGGCTTTAGAGTTAGGGAGCGTTCAAGTATTACGTAACGAATTTTGGAGTGTCTTCTCGTTAAACGTTACGATGCGGGGCGGGGATTGAATTACGCGTTATTGTTAATATTATTTTTGACTTTTTTCGTACTTTACACCACGAAACGTTTGACTATACTTGGGTACATAAAAACGTTACGGCGCGTTACATGGGGGGGAGGGGGGTTCAATAATCTCCAAAAATTGCGTGACGTAATACTTGAACGCTCCCTTAGCCTTTTGACCAGATAATTATAAATTATTTTATTCATTTCTTTTGTTTCTATAAATTTGATGATTTAATGTTTGGTACAAACTGCTAGGTTGACGTAAATTAATGGGTGTAATTTGACCGAGTCTTTGGGTCATATCCGGCTCGAAGGACCAAGTATGGTATTACTAAAATAATAAACATACTCTGGTCATTTGAATACTATTCCCTAATAGAGTTTAATTATTGTGATCAAATTAATCGGGATATTAATTATTATAACTTTTCTTATAATGTAATAACTCAGTGTATATAATAAGTTACTGTCATGATGGCGTTACAGTAAATCTTAATGTATTAGGTTTTTCATGAAATATGTTTTGTGCAACTTGTGTTGAGGCAAGTGTGGTCCAAGATTGTGATATTGTTTTTAAGTGTTGAAATAAACGTTATATACATAATTCAGTAATGTGAAAATTGAATTAATATTCTTGAAACTGCTTTTATACCTGGGAAACACAATCAGGCGCCGGTGCTCTCGTATGATACTGCGTGCTTAGTTCGTCATCATCATGGCTCCAGCAATCGCTATTATCGACGTCATCCATCGCCGAGTACATCGAAAGCGCTGGCCACTCTGGCACTAAGTTCTCTTCGCTTTTAGTGTGACGTATTGGTGGCGAGTGGGGTGCAGGTGGCGCGGGTGGTAAAAGGCGAGGGGGCAGTGGCTCGTGGCCCTCCGTCTCGAGGACTTCTACGTACATTATGTAGGGTGCCTGGAAAGTAAAGTGAACATACTTTATTAATTTACTGCGTCTATGATTAAACTAGTTTTGTCTAGAGAAGGGACAAGTTCCCATAACCGTCGAGGATGTATGGTGAATGTCATGAAAGTGGATGAAGCGAGAGAGGTATAGAGGTCAGGAGACATACCTCTCTCGCTTCATCCACTATCAAGTGGTCAATGCATACTCCTTTGGGAAAAATATTTATCATAATATCGAACGAAATGTAAGAGTTGATTGAAATTTGACCATAATTTTGATAGCTCTGTTAATATCACGAAAATTTCAAATATCTGAAAATATAAAAGTTGCAATTTTACCCAATACTACAAAACCTCTTGTAAATGTCCACACAAAAAACCAAACTTAAAAAATTTAGAACATTTTCATTTAACATTGTCTTTGCCAACCCCCAATTATCCAGTCACACAGTTTTAATTGATGTCTCTTAGTTCGTCCCTTGATAACTAAAACTATTATAATTATATATACAGAATAACAATGTAAATATCAGTACCTTGTCCTTGCTATTAAGCACTGCTGCAGCATGAGGCGGTATCCTAAGCACGCAGTGTGGCTTCTTATGCAGTGGCAGCCAAACCCGGGCCGGTAGGTTAAGATCGAGAGTGGCCAGTTCAGCGCGAAGTCGGCCATTCCTTCTCTCTTTGTCTGCTACGCTTGCGAGACGACGACCTATGTTTGTAAGGGCCGTCAGGAACTGAAAAATAAATTATAACTTATGTGAGAATAATTTTTAATATTTTTCAATACCACCAAATAAACCGTAAAAGAACTTGTACGAAATAAAACTACAATGTATGACATGTATGCCTTACTTAGGTGATGAGATCCTAGCACCGGTAGAAATAATACTATTATCAGTTGCGCTACAACCTCTTTAGGTCTGGGCCTCAGACTTCTGAATTTCTTGATCATTTTTAAATATAATAAGCAAGTAGGTGATCAGCCTTCTGTGCCTGACACACGCCGTCGACTTTTTGGGTCTAAGACGTGATGGTTTCCTCACGATGTTTTCCTTCACCTTTCGAACAAATGTTAAATGCGCCCATAGAAAGAAATTCCATTGGTGCACAGCCGGGGATCGAACCTACGACCTCTGGATGAGAGTCGCACGCTGAAGCCACTAGGCCAACACCTCTCCTGCGTAAATAATAACTTAGTGTTATAATTAAATTATTACATCACTTCCCCGTACAATATATTGTGTGCAATTTCAGCGTATTTGTTTGCCAAATATTTTGTCACATTAAAAAGAATTGACGCATGCGGAGAAGCGAAAACATATCAATTCTATATTCGAATTTGAATCATCAGAGAACGTTGAAAGATTACAAAAACCAAATCTATTTTGAATTAACCCCGAACATTAACTTAACGCGAATTCAGAGGAAATTAATGAGGCTTACAAATATTTCGTCACCTTTCACTTTACAGCTGCCATGGTTGGTGTTGGTTGAATAATATAATTATGTATTTAATACAGTTAACAGAATATCAAAACTAAGAGACTCAATACATGTACTATATTAGCAAGATCATTCATAAATACAAATAACATTCAATGAATATTCGCAGAGACTAAATCAAAGGTGACGCAATGTTTAAATTAGCTGACCTCAACAATCAACAACTGTTTCGTGGGAAAAGTGGAAAGCGTGGGTTTGCTACTGAGAACATCTTCAAATATATTTTATATAACTCATTTGTTTTTTTTAATTAAAACTAAATACTCCAAAAATTATATCACTTATATTCCGCTAGCACTTATTACTAGCCTCTAATTCTCTCGCGCAATTATTATTTATGTAGAATACATATAGCGCATTTATTATCTTTTTATATATAATTCTACTGCACGTGTGTGTCTCACTGAACTCCTTTTAAATGGCTGGACAGATTTAAATGAATTTTTTTTGTATGCGTTTGGGTGGCGCCCTGGGTGGTTATATTCACAAATCAGCCCGGCAGATGGCTCTGCAGTCGGTATCTAGGTAATTTATCAATACTGCAATTAGACAGCTGGTTTTTCAGGTACGTGTCTCGGATAGCTTAACTTTCATAATCGCTTGAAATATTTGCAGGACAACGTCTGTCGGGTCCGCTAGTGTATTTATAAAATGTAAAGTTAGTATCATTTCATATACATTTCTTTTTTGACGTTCATAAGTGTACATTGTGTTACCTATATGATTAAATGATTTTTTTTAATATTTCCCGGTGTATGTTTTTAGTTCTCATAAAGGTTAACGGTTGGTGGACTGAGTTTCCGCACTTGTCCTGGATAACTAAGCCAGCCTAGCTCCTTCCAGAAGCACAGAAGTCTCCTGGGCACTTCGCAGGCTTCACGTAGCGACCTCACTGCTCCGAGGATTTCTGTACAATTTGACTTCTCATAATTGTATAAAAATTAGTTATGCGGTTAAAGTTATTTTGTTATGCTTGTGTCTATGACAAAAATCCAATACATTTTTGACCTACCTACTGGAGTCAGACTTACAAGTTTCTGAATCTTACCGTTGAGGTTTAAAAGGTTTAAGGTTAACCACCTTAATTAATGTCACAACGATATTTTCAAGATTAAATAACTGTTCTTCCGCATCCGATTTCGATAATATATATGTATGTATATTTGTTTAAATTATTTAATGAACATAAATAATAAATGTTATCCGCTTATGTTCCTATGAAACTTTTACAATATCAAGATTAATAAATTTACGTAAATAGAAATGTTTAGCCTGAGATGAGTTATTATTTTACTAGCAGACCGGCCAAGCGTTGCTGTGGCTAAGGTTTTTGTTATATTACATAGTAGCAAACTATTCAAGGGAAACGGTAGGAGAACACCAGTCATGGGGACCACCATGCTTTTTTGGTGGTTATGCCATTAAATTGTAGCTTATGTGAAACGTTGGTACTTTCAACACAGCGCCATCTGTTAGAATTGTGACTATCAAATAATAAACAAATTTTGCAATAAAATAATATTGCTGATATAAATTGAGATGTAAGCTATCTTTTAAGTGGGATCAAACTAGGTACACACGGTGTGCAAATTTGATTGATATCGGTTCGGTAGTTTAGGAGTCCATAGCGGACAAACAACGTGACACGTAATTTATATATTAAGATGTACATACTAAATAAAGTAGATAATTTTAATAATTAATAATAATAATAAAAGCCCGTTTACTTTCCAATAATGACAAAAAAAATAATAATATACAGATTAGATTTTTTATACATTATTTTTATCTTGTTATCCTGTATACCTATATCCTAGCTACCTTCAGTATCGTCGATCGGAACTCCTTCATTGGTAAAGCTTTTACCAACTGACTCTATCTATGGCTTTCTTTCTCCATTCGCTTTCTACCGCTGGTCGCTTCGATTTTAATAACTATTATGTATTACAAAATCATAATTGAAGTGCTTTTAGTATACGTTATGTATTATTATTTTACACCCTGGCATCTTATCTAAGAGACGGGTATTGCGACTGCGGAAGAATTGCTGCATCTGGCACAAGAAAAGACACGCTTCACGAGGCTGATGTCCAACCTCCAGTAATGAAGAGGCACCCAAAGAGGATACTATAATTAGGGTTCTAAAATATCCGACACATACTACGAATCGTAATCGCATTTGAAATTATAAAAAATCTACAAATCGTTACAATTGTCATTGGTATAATAGCGCGCGGGCGTTAGTCGTGACATGCTTGATTAAAAGCTCAGTACATTTATAATTCTAAGGTTAAATCTTCATTGCTAAGTTGCATTATTTGATAACACCAAGGTGAGCATGGTAACAGACTAAATTAGTGATCTCATAGTGTGAGATTAACCGGAACAATCGTTTCGTAAAATTGTTTGGGCATTGTTTTACGCCTGCAATCTTTAAAATAATATAAGTAAGTTGATATAATCAATATAATACCAATAGTAGTCGGTCCCAAATTCTTATAAATGGAAATAATGATAAAAACAAAATACTGATCATTTGTAATGAGTGATATATCAATTTTAGTACATTAATTAAGGAATAAAAAAGCATAAAAATATTGAAATAACCTCCTCATTTTTAATAAGGCCCTTAATGCCAGTCTCTATCACACCACCATATTCTATTCATATGGTTTTTAAAATGATGTAGATTCTCCAAATTTTATGAGGTTTATCACAACCTTCCTCTCTAAGCCCTTCATAATTTCTGTCCAAAGATTAAGGTACTGGAGAAGGCAATCCTCATTCTAATTAAGAATTTTTACGCTATACCAGGCTTATGTTGTTTTAAACCAATTAAAAAATATTTAAATAGGTGTACATTTTGAAAGATAAAAACCTTACATTAAGTTTTACCCTTAAAAAAATTAACCTAGTTAGCCCTAATAGGACACTCCCAACCAAACCATTATATATATATATTACTTAATTTATTTTACTTCTTCAAACTCCTACTACACTTATAATTCTGTTTATTGTACTTTTTCAATATGAAAAAATTTTCTCCTAAAGAGGATATACGGTGTCGGTTTTCGCGTACGTTAAACAACACCCGCGATCTCTTAAGCCTTATTGTTTTAGACGAGATTAAGTAAGTGCCCACTCTTTTTGTAGTTAACCAAGATTTATTTAAAACTTTTTTACTGTTTTCCTACTGACACCCATCTGCAAATCCATCAACTTCTGTTTTGGACAGGATTTCTTACTATCCGCGCCTTGATAGCTTTGATTACTGCTGGTGTTTTGGATGGCAGCCAGTTCTTTCTTGTCCTCAACACTGGAGACTTCAAGGTACCTATCAATAGTACCGTACACAAACCTAAGCGTTATATTCAAATTTTTGAGCAACTTGAAAATGGTATGCGAGTGTCAAGGTGCAACGCAATAACAACTATTGGTTTATTTCAATGTCCACTCCATTGAAAAATTACGAAAGTTATTTTTTTTTTTAAAACAATAATAAACATTCAAAATAAATGAATAATTTTTTTATAAAATTTAAATTAAAATAATGTTAGTGGGAGATATTATACTCTTCCAGAAGCAGTACTATATGTGTTGGTCTATTGGTTTGAGCGTGCGACTCTCATCTCTGAGGTCGTAGGTTCCATCCCCGGCCGTACACCAATAGAGTTTATTTTATGCGCATTTAACATTCGCTCGAACGGTGAAGGAAAACATCTTGAGGAAACCGGCTTGCATTAGACCCAAAAAGTCGACGGCGTGTGTCAGGCACAGGAGGCTGATCACCTACTTGTTTATTAGAAATTATCATGAAACCGATACAGACATCTGAAGCCCAGACTTAAAAAAAGGACTCGCGCTAAATATGTTTTATTTACTATCCCAATTGCTTAAAACTGCGTGCTAAACGTGAAGGTTGTTAAATATTCTAGTTATCTACGATTCACTTTGATAACAGAACATTATTTTTAGAAGTTGAATTGCTAGATGTGCAATTATTATTATCAAAGTAATTAATAAACAATGTTTTCAAATGCCACAGCTTTTTTATTGTATTGACGTCAATAATAATCCATGGTTACAGTATTTCCTTATACAACACAACTAGAACAAGTGAATGATTTTAATTGATTTCTGTTCTAACTTCAATATTCTTTTCAGTTTTTTGTTGAATTTTTCGAGTTAACTCTGCATCTACTATATATTATTTCTCAGCACTGTTTATTTGATTTTACATACAGCTATTTTTGTACCCTTCATTGTAGGTACGAACAATTTAAATCGGTTCCGATAATTAAACACGTGTATAAAAAACAAAATTTACAATATCTTCAAAGTTTTTACCAAAACGTTTTCTCTAAAACCGTCTACCAGTAGTTCCACAACGAGTTTGAGTAAAACATCTATATAAAAAAGTGCATGCGTACAAAGTCCACATGTCAGAAGTGAAACTTCTTTTTAAGTCTTGTTCATATTTCTACAAATCTAAAACTTTAGATTTCCGAGACTTAGAGGGAGAGAAAAGGAAGATATGTAGGAATTTATGTCAATAAATTATCAATAGAGTCGAAAATGAATACAATTTATGACTTTACTTTTTTTTATTTATTTCTTCGATAATAAAAACACGTCGCATTTTAATTTACAATTCGTCATTTGAGATTTCAATAAATTATTTTGCATAAAATATAAAATTCTAATATTTCATAAATTCTCTTTAAGAAGTTTTAATTTTAAAAATATAATTTCTATAAGGTAACTCGCCCTTCTCACTCTCAATCGGTCTCTCCCTTTTCTTCGACAAAAACGCTGCACATCTTTGTGACGTTAATATTATTATGATTGCGTTTCATCCGTAAAAAAATTACCCTCATGCGTAGAAGTTTCACTTCAAAAATATTACAATAATTGTAGTATCCATATAAACAATACAAACGTTATCCCCCATACATATTTGAGTTATGCCAAGTGTCCTAATTAATACTATAAACGGTATGACGTATCATTTCAACGGAAGTGGATTAATAACAATGATGCTGTGTATGGATGCTGTGTAATGTGCTGTGATTAACACTCTGTATAATACTGGTATCATTTAAAGCGAGTCTGACAAATGCAGTATATAAGTATATCAATGATGAGTTAATATATTGTAAAAACGATTTTAAAAGTATGGAGTTTCTTGCCCATTCTTCTCCATATGAAAGTACCTCTTGGAAGGGGCAACTATTCATTTTTTTATTATTTTTAACTTGTCAAGTTGACTTTCAAAAGTGCCTAATTGAAATAAAGGATTTGACTTTGACTTTTATATGTCAAGTTTATATGATTTTACATCATGGACATAAATAAAAAACCTAGTAGCGGTACAACCGACAGATTTATTTATCAGCCTTCTGTACTTGATACCCTCGACTTTTAGGGTCTTAGGAATTCCTTACGATGTTTTCCTTCACCGTACGAGCGAGTAACTAATAATCCCGATATCGAGTTATATTTCGTAATTTTACACATATATGGTGTCAGCCTTTGAAATTAAAATTGTTTTTTTTTGTGTAATTTTTAACAGTGATAGGTATGATAGAGTAGCGAAATCTGTTTTTACATTTTCGGTAGCCCAGCTGGTGAATCCAACGTTGGAGCGCAACGAATTGTTAGCGAATATAATCTACATATTAAATTATAAATAATGTTGATATAAAAAGCAGTTAATCAAACACGGAAAACGCTTCATAAGCGAAGGTGTTAGCTCTTTATAATTTCACTTTATCCAAAATACTGTAAAATTTTAAAGTCTATGTTTAATTTCGTATTATATAAATGTATTACAATGACTATTATATGACTACATGACAATACATAAATGCATCTATTGATTTGCTCAGTAAGGGGAAAAGCCCGGGGAATCCCCACAAGCGAGGTTTAGTTATTGAACGATAGCCCTTACCACCTAAGCTTGAGTATATATAATCCAGAAAGTGCTAGTTCAGCGTTTAGTGGCGGTTTAATTAAAGAAATGGAAGGTGATTTCTAAAGGCACAATGGAGAGTTCTTAGGTTGTATATCATGTATGATTATCACCTTGAGAACTGGGGAATCGGGTTCGTTCCCGGTCAAAGCGCCAATTTTAATTTATGTAATCGTATAAAAACCGCCTTAGTGCATAAATATTTTTTACTAATACCAAGGAGGCTTTATTTAAACCAGCTACATATTGTGGTGTAGTATTTAAAGTTAGCAATTTCTTTCTAAAGTGAAAACATAATTTTGCAACAGATAAAGATTTCCGAGTAAAGCACGTCTTAGAATAAGAATTAGATAATGTATTACGTAAATGGTGTAGAACAATATGTTTCATGTAAAAAATTGTGCGTTATTTTATTTATCATATTGTTTTTATTGATGGTGATCAGCCTGTGTCTGACACGTCGCTGATTCTGACATGCTTTTCTTACTGTACGAGAATAACAGCGATCGTATCTGCTGTAATTCAAACGAGTAAACATTTTTTATTGAATTGTGTACTTCCATAAAAATTTCTACATTGATATATTTGATGCGATTTTAATACGTTTAAAAGTTAATTTGTATGGCATTACTCCACATTAATTTGCTATACAATACCATACATGAATTATTTTATTTCGTTTCGACTATATTCGCTATATAATGTTTTTTTAAAACGCTGGCATTTGCCACCATTTCGGCTTGCAGCATCTTTTGACATTCTACTTAGAAGCTCCAGCCGATACGATTAGGATTCTGTTTGCAAGAGTGAGCTGAGATCTCATTTATACTCTTGTCTAATTTCTGTTCCAGATCCTATCTACTGGTCCCTTATCTCGGACACTTAATTACCAAGTGGAGTGCAGATTCCGCCCATATCCATCGCACTCGCAATTTGCTTTGCTATTTAATATATGTTACTATTCAGAAAATCGGCCTCTAAATGACTTGTACTAATGCCAAATAATGTTAGAAAATGAACTTTTTTTTTACCAAAAACTTTTTAGAGTGTAGGCGATGGCCTCAGAGGTCAACAACTGTGACAACTATGTCTAGTGAAATAGAATGCCGCACCCAGTGTTGGTATGGGTTTATGACCTAATTATTGACAGAGTTTTATATTTCATAATTGGGTCATTTATTATTATAAACGCAAGCCTTCATTAGCTATAACATTTTTTTCATTGTCTTTATCACTCGTTTTAGGAAACTGCAAGTGACACATTGTTTCCGTTAACAATTAATTTTATTTTAATAAACTCGCTTTCTATTAAAATTACGATTGCTTTATCAATCAAATGATACCATTATCACTCACGTCTATTAAGGGATGTCATTGAGATAAGGATAATTACCTAATCTGTATGATATTTAAATGAATTTGTAAACAAATACTTGAAAACGGTTCTAAATTTAGGGAAGGAATGTTACAATGTAAATCTAAACAAATAGTTTACTCATTGGAACAGGGAAATAACATTTAATTATTCGTACAGAAGTAAATATATTGGCTGTTTTCATACATTATTTGTATCCTTTGTATTCAGGATTAAAATAATATTTTCAAAGAAAAAAGACAAATATTTTACGATAAGTTAGGGCATTCTAAAGTTTTCAAACTGTCTAGACTAAACGCTAACTCACCTGTGTCTGTGGCGCTAGTCGTGGCGCTCCACAGGAACATTGTTCCCCGCAAAGACATCCGTTATCGAACGCCCGGCCAGACGCCAAATCCCCTAAATGTCTCCCAGAAGGCGTTGCTAGTCTCAACGCTGAAGCATCCGATTGCGATCTATGGTGGCCTCTCCTCGCAGCCGGCCGTATCTCCTCAGCTAGTATCGAATCCCTTAGCTTCGTCGCTCTAGACCTCTTGACGTCACCTCCGAAAGCGGTCAACAGCCACGCAAGCCGAAGTGAAAAGTCAGCACTTTGTTTACACCGATGCACTAAATATGGCCGCAGTAGTTCAGCGACCTCCCCTAACTCTATGTACATTGTCGCTAGTTGCGGTAGATAGAAGTCGACGTCTTCGTGAGGGAAGGAAAACAGTTTGTTGGCTAGGTAGGTTTGCACACCCGGCTCTTTCGAGTTAAAGAGATATGATATCGCCATACTCATGTCGAAGAGTTTACTTTCGAATAGCCGCAGGAGAAAGTCTTTGTGGTTGGCCGTGTCGATTGCGGACACGGTTGCCGGAGCCTCGACGGCTGTATCAGGTGGATCGGGTGGTTTATCTGTGTCTTCTGGATTGCCGGAATCGAGGCTTTCTCGCGATCTGGCAGCAGCGGGGGTCGGTCTTTCTTCATCGTTGCCATCGGGGGGTGTGTGAATGCCTGAGTCATCGGATCCGGCGGGAATTTCAGGCGGGAGGGCGAGACGGGGTGCAATACGGCTCATGTCCCCCTGAAAGCGGGCGGGCCCCTCCGGCGACGTCGGTGTCATGTCCTCTGGTATCCGTTGTAGAACGGAATCCAGAGACCTGTTCCTCTGATGGCCGCATCCTGCCGGCGGCCCACTCGTGCCCGTCACATGCCTACGGACAAAATAAAATAATTTTAATCACATTATCACTAACACTTCACGCTTCGTTCACGTAACTCAATTAATACTGTGATATGTACCTATATTTACTATCAAGACTCTTATAGAAAGGGTCTTCATAATGACGTATACCGACAACTATAATCTTTTTCACCATTTGTGTTTTTAATTTTTATCACACGTCCGAAACAGTCACTAATTGTTGATTAATCATATTAATTCACGCCCATGATAACAGATGTTTGCGTACTCTAAGCACTTAGAACACGCGAAGTACGTAATCGAATAAATAAAAGCCGCAATCGCAAGAGAACGTCCGACTCGAACGCGAGCGTACAGTAAACTAATTTACGCAACAAAACAGGCACGCGGCGTCGCATACCAAAGAATAAGGATCACCTCGATTACAAACTGCAACTAAACAAAACCAAAGTACAAATAAACAAAACATTAAGGCATTATAAATTGTAGACCTTTGCACTTGCATAACCATAGACAATTTCCACAGTCCAAGAAAACATTCATTTAATGTAATGTATATTTGAGTAAATAGTACATAGCCTTGGACAGACTTGCTCAATTTGAACGAATGTTAATTTGTTAAGCATATCACGTAGCAATGAATTTTTTCTCAGCTGAGCAACGGCTATGCAGTCATGTATGGGCCTGGATTTCATACCACAAGATCGTATAAGGACTAATAAATTGACATTCATTGATTGAACTTGCAAATCGTTCTAAAACGGCTGCATAGTATTTATGTGATGAATATTAAAATATACAAAATATACTGTTAACTGAGTGTATCTAATCCCTCACGTACAGTCCAAATTAATATTAACGAGTAATATTAACGACAAAAAAAAATCCTACTTATGTACACGCGTTAGAAGTTAAACTTCTTTGGCGTAACAAGATAAAAAATTTATTCTACGTTTGTAGAAAAAATGACACTAACAAATAGAAAAATCAAAAATGTGGACTATAGCTAACTTCAGGGTGTCGGTTTTTTTTTGTGTGCGCGCGCATTGTAAAAATTTACTCTCATCATTTTTCCCTAACGCGCCAAACGAAGTAAAACTTCGAAAAGAATTTTCAATGGACACAATTCTCAAATCAAGGGCATAGAAGGGCCGAGAATGTCCGGCACTCTTCGCCATTCTTTTTATTGTATTATTTTGTTTAACAAGTATGCTCAACAATTACACCAATCTTCATATAAGAATAATATATAGTAATAGAACGGCAACGTTTTGATCTATTCTTAGCTTGTTTACGGCAGACATGACATAAGATTGAAGAAAGCACGGAGAAAGCGGCCTTCTTCAATCTTATTATTTCTTTCTATAACTTCAAATAACGACCTCAAAATAATTTCAACAAGTACACTATCAAAGTATGTTTCTTGACCCGACTGAACTTAACGACCTAGGGGAAGTATTTAGGATGAGTTAACCGTCTATGAAACGAAGTGCTGTTTATATTTAGAACTTTATCGAGCGGGCATATGTTCTTCCTATGCACAGATGTGCTGATGACGAACTAACGGCAATCATTTAAATAATACAAACTGGTTAGTCATCAATTAAACGTAAATAATTCGTCATCTTAAGATTTCAGAGGAAATACATTTTGAGCTCATGGCTTATTAAATATAATTAGTCGCCTAATTCGCCTAATAATCGGTTACCAATTAGGTCAGAAATACTTTTCTTCTGGATAAACCTCGACAAATCAGTTTGCACCGTTTCCATATACTGATAGAAATGAATTGCTTAAAATATTAAATTTATGAGAAAACGGAAATTTACACAAAAATACATAAACTTTTATATAATTTATATACCAGTGTTGAAACTAGAGTGAAGGGTACTATGAGTTGTGCAAGAAACGTCGGTTTTCATATCCTGTTAAATCAAATATTTGTCGTAAACGTAAGAAATGCACATACAACTTTCTAGAACATTCAAAGAACCTACTTTGCATTTATAATTTAGTTCCAATTGCGTTGAATTTTATTAATTATTAAAGATGTATTCCTCTACTCGGTATTCTGATAAAACGACACCACTTTAACTTTAAACTTATAAACATAATTTAACATCGTTATTTTATTTTTGAATAGCATCATCACATCAAATTCATAATAAATGTACTCAAATTCCACCTACATCAAAATTAACTGGATAACTTTTTGTAGGCTGTGTCATTGTGTGGTATTTACACCTACAAATGAGATCAGTAAATTAGTTTTTTCTCAAAGACTAAAACGATTAAAAGTACCATAAAACAAACTAAGCTACACAATGGCGTATCAAAAAAACCTAATAAGAAATCGTGACTCTAAGAAAAAGCGCTTCATTAGCGTTAATATAGTCATATGTAACCTTCACGTTGCGTGCCAAACAATAATATTCGCCAATTTCATATACATAATGCGAACGAAAATTATGACTATCCAATTAATATAAATAATTAAATTAGAATTCCAGACTATACAAAGGACAACGGCCCAGACAAAATCGTTATAGTAACAAATGTATGGAAATAATATTTTGACGACATATGTGATTATAAGTCGGAATAGCTGTCTAAATGTTAAATTAACAATATCGTAGAATTTTACCATGTTTTTACATTGAAAATATAACTGTTTGATGAAACTGAGAGCAATAGCAACTGCTAGTGAATTACGAACTAGGTACGATCTGATACATTTTATATCTTTAGGGATTTCCAACTATGAACTTATTACGGTTTTAAATTATTGAAGCAAACAGTTTCATCTTTTTCTTACAGTGCCATCTCCTTGCGAAGGTTGGCGATTATCATGGCTAGTAATGTTGAATGCCGCGCTTCCAAACAATGACTTGGTGCTTTGACCAAACCATTGTCTAATGTTTTTCAACCAAGAAATGCGTCTGTGGCTAGGTCTTCTATCTGCCACTTTACCTTGTATGATTAGTTGTTTTATACATATTAAATATACGAAACATCGCTTTCCTTATACACAAACAAAGCCTCAGTCCATACCCAATTTCCTATATAAAATAGAACATTATATAATATTCGATAAAGAGTAAATAAATAAGCGACTTTAATACTTTTAGGTGGACGCATTCGCGCGACGTAATCACAATCGTAAAAGTATCAATACTTTTTATTTTAAATATTGCCAAATATAAATTCGAAACAATAGTGTGCTATGAAAGATCAGACCCTTACAAATCATTGTTATGAACCTACATAAAAATGAATTGACTACAATGGATTACATTCAAAGAATTGGCTCAGTAAACGATAACAGATGGTATATTGATTTCAATTAGATTGTTTGCGCAGGGGCTACCAATGGGGGTTCTAAAGTTTTATAATAAATTAATTATAATTTATATTAAAACTAGCTGCTCCGAACTTCGTTTCTCTTTAATGTGATTTTACTTAGCCTACCATTTTAGTACATACACATTCGAAACATTTGGCTATGCTACCCCAGAGACTTCGGTTTTCTTGAATGAAAACTATTTAGGTCTGTGAATTTTTCTCTATATAAACCTCAGAGTTCAAGTCATAAGATTTTAATTACAAAATAAAAAATAGGGTTTGACCATAGAGAGGTGAAAATTAAAGGTCGTATGTATTTTTTATGCTGTATCATAAAAAAGATTAAAACAAAAGAATTTATTTAAAAAATAAAAATTTAGGGGTGGAGTAGCCTATTCTCAAACTTACTGAATATGCATAAAAAATTCATAAGAATCGGTCGAGGCGTTTCGGAGGAGTATGGGTAAATTGAGACGCGAGAAATTTATATATTAGACAAGTTAGTTTGTACACATACACCAAATCGTGCTGCAGTTATATGCATACATGTGTATATATATACATGTATGCAACAAACGTGGCTTGTAAACATGATTTTATCTGATCTAATCATATTGTTTACGAACGACAAATCGATTCTTTAAAACGTACATCATAGAGTACCGTTCAAAAAATGCATTACGACATCAATGTTTATAGAACAATGTTATTATATTATTCATTATGTAGATTTGCAGAAATATTTTAATATCGGTTAGTACAAACGATGCACTAATATACTAAATAAGCAACGACGACTGCATTTTATTATACTAAGGTACGAACACGGTGGAAGCGCGTGATCTTATGAAGGGACAAATCACCTTTAACGACAGACACCGTTTAATGAATTACTGCCGTCAGGTTTTCTAATTGAAAATTTAACGATTATATACAAACCGAAGTCAATTAATGTAAATGCTTATTAACTGAAATAATAGTGTGACAAACAAAAAAACAAATGAAGAAAGCTCTCAAAAATTTTAATATGTCTTTGATTTTACATAAATAATAAAATATATAAACACGAATTTATTACATTATTTTTATAATTGGATGTTTCATGTGTGAGGCATTGTGCTCAGCCTAGAGATATATCAAATTGAGAGATTCGATATTATTAAAAAAAAAATAAAAAAATCAGTGGCGCTACAACCTCTTTAGGTTTGGGCCTCAGATTTCTGAATCTATTTCAAAATCATTTTTAAATCTAATAGGTGATCAGCCTCCAGAGCCTGACACACGCCGTCGGCTTTTTGGGTCTAAGACATGTCGGTTGCCTCACGATGTTTTCCTTCGCCGTTCGAGCCAATGTTTAATGCGCACATAGAAATAAAGTCAATTGGTGCACCGCCGGGGATCGAACCTACGACGTCAGGGATGAGAGTCACACGCTGAAGCCACTAGGCTAACCACTGCTCTTTCCATCATTCGATATTATTGCCGTTGATAATATTGAAGTTGGATTTTGTATAATTTCGCTGTTATTCAGACATTTACTGTAACATATTTTTATTTCTTACAGTCGAGTGGTCAGCTAGAAACTGCGGGGGTCTTACGAAATTCTACCGAATCTTCTTATTGGTATTCAGGGTTTCGCAGTATGTCATTCAACGTAAGCTAAGGCCAGGACATTTAGAAAATTCTCTTTGAACAGAACAATTTCATTATTGCCAAGCAAAAGCGTAAGTCCTTAATAATTCGGTATTTGTATGTATTATATGTATTATTTCTTGTCTACGCGTGACGCTAAACTTAGATTTATTTAGGTGAATAGCCCTGCCAGTATTAGTTCGCGTCTTAGTCTAGACTGCAGTCCCTAGACACATTTCGTGGAACATTTGAACAAACATACGTACCTGACGTCAACAAAGAAACAATGGTTGTTTGATTGAATTGAGGCGGCTTTCCACGTGTACAAGAAAAACAATATGTTGAAAATTTCTCATGCATTAGAAAAAAGTTTAATAGTGAAAGTAGAGCAGAATATCGCTGTGTGAGCAGTCGGAAGTAAAACGCAATGCAAAATTTTATCTATATAAATATTACAGGTAAATGTATTTTGCATATAATATTCCATTGGGATTTAAATTTAGTGAGACGAAAATCCTTAAAAAAAATAAGTTAGTAAATAAGTTACATATAATTCGAATTTGCATTAGGTTTGGATGAATGGATAAACTGTGTGTTATATTCGAGAGTAATGTGTGTTACACTGTCCTACGGCGCGGCGTACACATACATATTGTGTAAATGTACGTCGTAAATGCATCATACAACATACTCAACAAAAACTGTATTCTCTGTGTACTTCGGCATAAAAAATAGTTTCCCACATAGCGTTCCGGTTCATGAGCCCGGCTTTGTCCTGCAATGAGAGCCGTCCCTAACCATATAATAGGAAGTCATTACTACATAAAACAAAAACCTCGACGAGAAGCCTTCCGCAATGCACGTGCGCGTGCGTTGATTTACAAATTCCATTTGCTATTTACCAATATACTATATATATGAAAAGCATTTAATTTTCTAGAATTGTTATGGTATAGTTTACACAACAACAAACACTGTGTTCATCACTAGTTATGTAAATACGTTTTAATACAAAGAATATCCTAAACATAATGTTATTTAATTAATATTTTTAACACACAAATATATAGGTACAGTATTTACAATATTGTTAACCTACATACTAATAACAATAACTAAACATCGATAAATAGAAAATTAAAACAACTGTGGCAGTGTACCTTTAACGCTAGCACCATTTGCTCGCGATACTGATTCGTTGAGAGAGGAAAGCACCAGTCTTAGATCAACGGTACTATCTCCCAGGCGCCAACTTAATTCTTTAATTAGCGCCTGTGTACTTGAACCCCACAGCCCAAGAGTCTCTACTCCAAAGGGAACAAAATCAAATTTGGAGGATATACTCTTATATTTGAGCCGATTTTTAAAGGATAATTGTTTGTAATTATAAGTTTATTTAATTATAAATAAATATGTAAAGTAAAAAGTTTCATTCCTTCTAGACGTAAGATCGTCAATACATACATAATAACTAAACAAATTGTATAAAATGTAACATGGTAACTGTAATAAGAATATCACGAAGAAAGTGGAAAATATAAGAATTCAGATATCAAACATAAAATATATTTCCCACTAGCTAGCCTCTAAATGTAATAGTGAATGAAATTGCCAAATCTACTTTCTAAGGCCAAGAAACAACGGAATACGTAAATTCAGTGATCGCAACGTAAACACCCCAATGACGATGACCTTGTGTTACGTAGTATGAATTATGACAGATTACAATATTTCCAATTTAAATAATTTTTCTTTATAGAACGGGCCGACGAACCGATACCCGACCGATATTAATACCCCGACATGCAGCTGGTTCCAGTTTACTAACACTGGCAAAAAGTACCTGAGACTTCAAAAAACTTGTTACAATCTATATGGATTTCCATCCATCTTTCTTGATATTGTTGTGGTATTGTGTTTCTAGATAATTTACTTTTTTTATGTTTCAGGATGCAACCGGGCAGGAAGCTCACCTGATGTTATGGACACTCGCACTGCCAGAAGGCTCGCAAGCGCCTTGCCGGCTTTTAAGAAATGGTAAATTAATAAATCCTTATGCTTAATTTCAATTATGTTCAAGACATGGTGTTTGATATCAAACTTGATATTTTAATTTTGATAATAGTTGACGTAACGTCCGAACGGTCAAATTATAATAAAAGTACTGCACATTTAAAAATTTGGTACCTTATAAAAAGGAACGTATTTTCTAAAAAAAAAATTACGAATAGATTGACGTCGTAACCATTAACTAATACTTATTATTAATTGTATTAATAGATACCTATGTAGGACTGTTACTGATCGGGTGTATAATGTAGATATAATGGAGACTGGGTATGCGGGTTCAAAGCAAGAATCTGAGGGGGTCATAACTGTTGGAAGTAATGCGCGCTCACACAAACTAAGCGAGGCGCCGCCCACGTGATACATGTAATTAATAAGCTTTATATAGAGGTCGACCTATTTGTTTGTAATCTGGCTGACTTCTCAAGCTTGTATTTTTTATTAGTTATAAGATAATATTTTTTTCAAAATTAGTTTTTTATGTAGGTTTTATTCATAACATAAAATGGTTGCGACAAAATTGATCTGACGCCAGCTCTCTCTCGGCTCCCAAGTGTCCCCACACTGTGTTGTGGATGACTAGACTACAGCTCTCCCGTGGAAGATGGTGCATGTTAGAAACAAAAGGAATATAAGTGATATATAAAAAGGATTATTATGAAAAAGTAGTATTATGTTAAAACCGTAAATAAATATATTCACATACTCATTCGCGCGTGTGTGCGTGAACAGTGTATTTGAGAGTGTGTGATGTGTTGTGTTATTAGTGCGCGTGCGCTGTGTCTGGGTTAGTAAAGATATAATGTTTATATGTTAATAAATAAACATTCTAAATCCATAAGGTATTAGGCGTCAAAGAACTAATTAATGTTTTGTCCTCATCACCTCATTTCACATTACAATGAACAATCAAAACGTTTCAGCAAGCTGTAGTGCATTCTATGTTTATAAATAAAACCTCTTCCACAACTTACCAGCCACGATTAGTAATAGTTTCGCAAAATCCACGGAAGTTTGATGATTGTAAAATTATTTAAAAAGTGTTACAAGTATCGCGTTCAAATAAATTAATATGCGGTGCGCTATGCCAATTTACAGAAGATTGGCTAAGAAAATTCTTGAAGGCTTCTGGACCGTGACGTCTTTATTATGTAAGTGGCTGTTACAATACATATTCCATCTATATTAAGCAAGCCATACGCGATTGTTTGCTTAAGTCGTCAACATAAAAAATCACATAAAAATTGAAACTAGGAAAATCGTTTTGTTAGGAAAACTAAAAGAGTGAAAAAAAAGTGCATACTTTTCTGATGGCGGTGAAGGTCATTGACCCGGGTTAACTTTTCTCAAGTAAATACTATCCGAGCATTCTGGTTCCTCTCTCTCAACCCTTTGTATTGATATTATAGTTATAACTAACAATATAATTTTACTAATATATACGGTTCTGACAAAGCAATAGCGTAAAAATAATATACAATATACATAGTACATTTAAATTTGTATAAAGAAAAATAAGCGATTTTTCTATATGATTTTATTCTTTGAAATCTTGACAAATTATTCATGTATGGTAGATGATAATCAGATTTTATCAATTTAATTCTACTGTATGTCTATTTAATCTGACAATTATAGTCATACAACAAAGACTAATGTTTTCTAAACTCCATTAATTAGTGTCTATACCATACCAGAGACTATATTTATTGATTTGTACAGTATCTGTACAGCCTTAATCAATGCTCGAGTTACAGTGCAAGTGTACTCAAAGACCTCGATGTCTGCCTACAATATGAATTTTAAATGTTTTTTTTGTTTCAAACTAATTTTTATTTAGTAAGCCAATATTAATAATCGAATGTATTATATCATACCATTTCTTCTGTTGCGCATATAATTTATAAATAAAATTAGAATTATGTTATTTATTTATACGTTCAAAATCAATGAGTATATGCCTAAGAAATACAAGAAAAAAAAAAAAAAAAGGGGGGGGGGGGGTGGGGGCCCAAAAAAAAAAAAAATTTTGGTTTATATTCCCAAAAAACAAAGGGGGGGGGGGGAAAAAAGGGAAAAAAAGGGGGGGAAAGGGGAAAAAAAAAAAAAAAAAGGGAAAAGGGGGGAGGGGGGGGGGGAAGGGGGGGGGGGGGGGGGGGGGGGGGGGGGGGGGGGGGGGGGGGAAAAAAAAAAAAAAAAAAAAAAAAAAAAAAAAAAAAAAAAAAAAAATTTTGAGGGGGAAAGGGGGGGGGGGGGGAAAAGGGAAAAAAAAGGAAAAAACTTGGGGGGGGGGGGAGGGGAAGGAAACGATGACATTATAAACGGTTTTGACTTTAACCCACATACACATCAATAACATTAGAACATAAAACATTATAGTGCTACAGTTTAATGTATACTGCTAATTAATAAATAATAAAATCTTTTTCACAATACAGTAATTGAACGTTATTTAAAATATTCATATTTTTTTAATTTAATTCCAGACGTTCGCAATGTCATTATGGTAATCCAATAAAACCATGAGCGTGCTAATCTTGTTTGGCTTCATTGGCGCTTTTTCAATATGATCTAGCCTTACACAGCCTAGTGCAGGTCACGATTTAGAACGTAGTGTCTACACGTTTGTTGATCCACTTACGGCTTTCCCTTGAGAATTTAGACGAATTAAAACAGTTGCATGAAGAGATTTAGTACAACATTCGTTTCTATTTTTTTGCAGCAAACTGTTTTGTGTTTATATAATTAGTGAAATATTGGTAATTTTAAGAGACAGCGTACCGATAATTTGTAGATCGATTTGCATGAGATTGATTAGTATCACTACGTAACTTGGCGTGGCGAAAGTTAGCGTAGTACTTTCATAGCGAAAATAGCTTATATACGATATCTCGGTATACATAACGATTCTTTTCATCATACGAACGGTCCGGTACATTGAGATATGTTGTTTAAAAAGAGAATTAAACTAATAAATAATATGACATTTTAGTCCATTGAAATGTTACAATTTGAGGGCCAAACTGAACATTTGATAGAGGATTTGATAAACTTGGGTTTAAGCTTGTATTGACCCCCCCCCCTACATGTCCCATGAATAAAATTGCGTCCTCTATCAAATGTTCAGCCCGCCCATGTAACATTTCAATGGAAGATTTTATGGGATCGCGTTTGGCGATTTTTTAAAGATCGGATACACGTCCAATCCGTTTTTGAAGTATAACCGAATAGTCTTAGTATTATTTATCTTTGCAATAATACAATATCCGATTATAAATTTAGTAAGCAGTTACCCTTAAATTATAGGGATGTAAAAGAATGTAATATCGCAATTTGTATTTTTATTTGTATCTTCACGCCTTTTTCGCGAAGGGGTAGACAGATTTCCTATTTGTCATTCACCGTGCATGCTCGTCGGTTATGGGTACTTAACTTTGGTCTAGGTATGTACAAGGCGTACCCAAGCGGACTTCACCCATTTACAATTTGTATACCTATCCAGAACTAAATATGTAATACCATCGGTAGGCAAGATATTTTACACAAATAATTTTATTAAACTCGCAATTCGTTCAGTATCGTGCTTTAGTAAAAATCTGAAGCCCTAACCACATAAATAGTAGCTGCCTGTTTCTTTCAAAATCAATGGTACTTGAAAACGACGTACGGTGAAGTTCGATAGGAATCATGAAAGGCTCGTAATGAACCACGAGTTTACAGTTGGAAATTCCATATTTATATTTTTAAATTCTAAAAATACACAGATTTTTATGGATTATATGAGCCACTGGTGTCATTAATAATAATATAGCTTAACACATATACGACACAAGTTATTAACAGTAAAAAAGTAAAATCTTGTATTTATACGGTAAAAGCCTTCTCCAAGTAGTGTTGCCCAAAATCGGTCTTGGTCTTGCAGTCTTGGTTTTGTTCTTGCATTTTTGCAAGACCAAGACCAATACCAAGACCGCCTTATTGTAGCAATACCAAGACCAAGACTGAAGCCTGCAAGACTCTTGCGTCTTGCAGTTAAGACAAACTGAGATTTGGGCGTTATTAAGTAGGTATTTGGTTTCAATCCCGATTTTGAGAGACGTTCCCCAGTATTAAAACCGTTGGTATCGTCATAACACTAAACGTGCCGCTCGTCTGAAAGAACACTGAAAGGTATTGTATTGATTAGGTAGGGAAGTACTTATTATATTTCAACAATTTATTAAGTAGGTAGCGTGTTAATACTCACAAATCTGTTACCATCATCCCATGTGATAAAATTTACCCAGAATAACTTTCTAGCAAAGATCATACCTTATAGGTATCAACTAACCTATAATAATATATTATGCTTGTTTATGTCTAATGTGCAGATCTAACGTTAGTACTCGTAGGTTGGTATGTGCTTAAAATTATAGCCAACAAAATTATATAAACATTATGTAGGTACCTACTTATGTTTCAAAGTTTATATTATTCTTCTATTTAGCAAAATTTAAAACTAACTGCGAGTCGAGTAGGTCTAGTAACAGTTTCTACGGCAGCCAATATTATGGTACAGACGCCAGCACATCAAGCTACTACAATCTGTCAAATTTCTCTAACAGATTTTCAACTTTATCGCTAAAGAATTAAGGTTCAAGGTTGATTGGGAAAATGTGACGTTCTGCGAATAAACTGTTGGTCGGTCGGTGTATTATATACCTACTTATTTGATAATTTACCGACAAAGAGGCCGCAGTTTGCAACGAGTGTATCACAGCATTTGACACTGTTTGAGCGCCACATTCGCCGACAAAAAGTCCGGACAGAGGCACACAAAATTGTTACCTATTTTGGTAGGGTTGGTACAGGAGTAAATTGAATGCTCTGAGTTTCTTGTATTTAAATACATTCTCACACTGGCTCGAATTCGAACACTTCAGCGTTTAAAGCTGTCGGGCGAGATGAATATTAATAACTAAGTAGGTATTGCATCTATTGAATTGCGAATATTTTGATTTCGAAATAATCATTGTTAATATCGGTAAATGATAGATAGTGAGTGATATACCTAGGTACTAAAATGTAAGCAGCATAATTTAAAAGTGTTTATGCCATGTCAGTGCTTTCCATAAGTTTATTTAAAAAAAAAAAGCTCTCAAGTAAGATTTAGAGTTTACCATTCAATTACATACAACAAATTATTGAAAAATATATTTAGACGGAGTACTTAGGAAATTAGTAGAAAAAATATTCTATCGTGGATACCTAGTTATTAAAAAGTTGATAAACGTTGTGTTTACTTAATTTTATTTTTCTGTGCTAATGCCAACATTGACAACCCTACCAAAATAGGTAAAAATTTAGTCCGCTCCTAGACTTTGTGTCCCCGAAGTCGCTTTCATGTCAAAGGTCGCCGCCACTGCCCATGTCCCAAAGAATAAAATAAGTTTCCGGGTGCTCAGAACGGACACAAATAGATTATGTTGTCCTCGCAAGGAAGATTGTAGTCGTAAAGATAGGTAGATATTATAAAAATTGTTGTAAGTAATAAAAATATAGTTTATATTATTATTACCTATTATACCTTTTTTTTAAAGAACATTGCACTGCAAAATTGGAAGTGGGTGATTTTAACAAACTTGAAACGTGGAAAAGCTCCAAATATGAGTGACGACATATTGCTTTACGCATTTTGTTTTAAAATCACACACTTCCAAAATCGAGATTTGCAGTGTCGATTTATCAACTTCTATCGTACCTACTCTAGTAGCGACTATTGTCTTCAGCGATGATTTACTAAATAAATAAAAATAATCGTCGTTATTTTTCTAAGGAATACAATTTTGTTGAAGTAGGTACCTACATCGTTTCTCACTTACACATACTTTAACGACTGTACCTACGTAGCAAAGCGCGCCAGTCACGAGTAACGACAAATTGCCTAAAAAAAGTACCTACGCACACTGTAATGAAATCTGCTAATCTCAACACACACGCACTTCCTTATTTTGGCCGCATAGGTAGCATAGGATAGCCCGCGAAACTCAATTTTTTTTTTTTGCAATTTGCAGGCTAGTGCTAGATTGTTGATTAAAATATTATTCGCGCTGTAAGACGTATGTAGTTACAGAGTCAACTACATACGTCATACAGCGCGAATCATAATCTAAAATCTAAACTAACGTGTTCAATAAATAGCAATAGGCTAATAGGTATTTGCAAGTCTTGCGAGACTCTTGCTGCAAGATCAAGACCAAGACTAAGAGCGCAATACCAAGACCAAGATCAAGACCAGGTGTATTGACGCGAGACCAATACCAAGACTGGCCTAAGTCTCGTCTTGGTCTTGCATTTGGGCAACACTATCTCCAAGGCATTCCACAATTTTCTATTTATTGCTATCTCCAGCCATCTTTTGCCCGTCGACATCGCAATTTCGTCTGTCCATCTGGCTTAACCGGAGTCATTGCCTCACGTAAATAAAAGTAATTTTTTAATATAGTAATTTTGTAACGTCTCCAGGAACTCATTAACACATCTTGGGATTAAGCATATATTGAACTGAAATGTTCTGAACCTACCTCTTACACAGCTTTAGATTGTAAGGTTTACAACCTTATCCATAAAATAATTAATTGCACCGTTTAAATTAATTTTTGAACACGCATTTTATCTGTTATAAAATATCGGGATTTAAAATGTCAATTTGTGTGTAGGGCAGCCCCGATACATTTTGTAGTACTTATCAAACTGATAAGACATGTTTCGACATCCGGGACCAGCATACAAAGTCTATATTTACAAAGAGTTCAAAGTCAAGTGTATAAATCTTCTTTCTTAGTAATTAATACAAGTTACTACTATTACGGGATTGAGGCCATCGGTTTGACTACAACAAATACTACTTTAAACATAATTAACAAATCAATATTAAGCACTTGTATCCTATAATTCAAACTCCCTTGATTTCTCTACGCTTCCATCATAAGATCCATGATCATGAGACCCAGATAGGACTTACCAGGAAGGTTTTGACAAATCGGGAAGTACACATAAAAACAATGTATAACCTCTTTTCTTTGAAAGCGGATTTGATATTTTATTACAAGAGTAGATAGGTGAAAATATCTTTGACACTTATAACTAGAAAATTTGAACTTTTGAAAGGCGTTTGGCGTGATATTACGTCTACATTACACGATTGGATATACGTCGATCATGTAAATGGTCGATCACAAGATGTATCGCTATTTACTTTCAACGTTATGTAACAAAACCCGTTCTAAGATTGCGTTTAGATAGTGAAAATCACATTCTCAAATATACAAGAAAACTACGCTGAGGGATTTAAACTGGAAACTATTTTAATGGAAATATGATGGTCAGCACAGCCTGATAACACAACACGACTGATAAAGCAGATAGATATGTAAACAACTATCAGTACTAAAAGATTAATACAATATTACAATGATTAATTTAGGTTTCAAGCTATAAAAAAAAAAAATTGTTCGCATTACGAATAATATAGTACTATTTAGGCGAACAAAACCACCCATAAAATACAAATACAATTAGAGTTAAATATTTTGAGTTTTTGCAAGCACTAACGTAAAAGCTACAGCATAAATAAAAGAATTTCCTATGTCAAATCTCAACACAAAGGTTTCCTTATCATTTATCACAGGTGAGTAAACGACCTTGTTCCGATTAGTGCGTGGAACACATTCACTTTGAAATAGTAATTAACCATACATATTACTTTGGGCTATAACATTGAAATAATATTTCAAAAGTTACTCGAGAAATACTATGAAATATTTAAAATTACGCTTTGTAATTGAACAGGTGCAATTTTAAGAAGTTAATAGGTATTCATACGATAAATTATATTAGAAAATTATTCTTTCTTTGGATTGTCGCGTTGCCTGATACAGTATTGACTATGATTTAGCTGTACACATGTTGATTTTAATTTATTTATTTCGTAATTCTACAGCTAACAAAATCATATATAATAACAAACAATTACACTAAAAATATAGCCAGATAATTATAGGAATACATAATATTTAACTACAAAAAAATTAGGAAAGAAAATAAACTATAAAAATTATTCAATACATCTAAGTGATATCTTAAATATGGCTGTGATGTGTGATGGTGTAAAAGTGAAGGTGTATAGGTTCATGATATTCCACGAAACTAGTCAAGGCTTAAATATTGGTCGTTGTATGTCCGGGCTGCGCGATACAAAACTGAGTTTTTTTGCATAGTGTTGATCCGAGGAACTTGAAACAAAGCACGATTACGAATCTAGTAGGCAGGAACAAGCAAGGGCAATTTTTCTAGAAGTGAGCTGAAATTAATTTTATTTGAGATGATATCATGTTGTAATTAAGTTTATAAAACAAGTTCAGTCTCATAGACCACAAACACAAGATCAATATAAAAAAAAATTAGTTTGTGTTTGTCAAGTGGTTATAAATTGTATACCACGACAACATAACCATGAAATTGTTTTCATAACCAACCTTTCAGTATCTCGTATACCTACAAACGAAATAACACTTATTCCTCTAGTTTTAAATGCTAACATTTAAGGAAATGTCGAAAACTAGTTCCCAGCTATAACTGCCGCCTCGGTCCAATTTAAAAACATGTTTTTTTTATGAGTCACTCATGACAACGAATGTTTGCACTTTATTATGTCTTATATATAAATATTTTTAACAACACGTTAACATCACTTATCAAATACGTAATACGATAAAACAATTGGCTTCGATATATGATTCACTTCACGAATGGAGAAAGAAATGCTCCATGGCGGACTAAAAAACTTAACGGAGAACTCTAAGATTTTTAAGGAGAACTTAAACGAGCTTTTATTATTATTTATGTGATTAACTTTGTTATTTGAGAACAACATTATGTTGTGGGAAACTCTAAATTTTTTTAGGTATAATATTGAATATGTTCATAGATATATACATAAAGTATCATTAATTCGTCTATTAATTACTTACTTAAAACATTTTATTTTTATGCGAAATAAAGTGTTTCTTTTCGGTATTAAAGGGCTGTGTACTATGAACCGGCATGAAAACATTTAAAAAAATGGTATCATCTCCCTTTCTTTCTCTTATAAAAACAAGCAAAATCTACTTTAAATAATCAAGAAGCCTTATCTCTATACTATCGTTATTTAATTCTTATCATCATTTATCATGGTCATATCGCCACGCAACGATTCACAAACATTTCGTTGTACCAAATAACGTTGGATATAGGGATGAACGACCGGGCTTTATTAAAAATTAATATAACCCACTTTCACTAGGGGCACAACTAAGGATAATGACTCATAGCTTCCATCAAAGGTTAACGGATAAGGGCTAATTGAAATATTATCGATGAGTAATGTATGAGAAAAAAATTGTACTTTCATACAATTAGTCAACTCTTTAAAGACTTGTATTACAGTAGAGCATTGTTTTTCAACCATTTATATATCATAACAATATGTCGCGACCCACGAAAAAGCAAAATAAATTTAGTAAAATAATACTACATATATATAATAATAATACAAAATAAAATAATATACAAATCAAATAATATATACTTTGTATATATTGCGTTCAAGTAGTATATGTAATACTTGAACGCTCTCTATTTATTTATTTACAAAATTTACAATTAAAATAAAACAATACATAGCGCAACGGTCGGCCTTAATGCTAATAAGCGATCTCTCCCAAGCAAACATCGTTTTAAGTAAATATATATATATACGTATATAGGGGTAAAAAACATCAATCACTTTCAAGAATTCGGTAAAATCTTAAAGAGCTGGAACAAAGATGCTTCACACAAACATTTTATACAGACGTTAAACAAGGTTCACTGTTTCTAATACATTGAAGAGCCTGGAAACATAGTACCTATCTCCGGACTCAACATTTAATAAACGCTATGATGCTGGTCACCACAGAATATCGTTATAACCATGATTACTTCATTATTACTCAATCAATAAATGAAAATCATTTATTCATATAGTAACACAATGTACACTAATATGAACGTCAAAAAAGAAATATTGTATATATTAAAGGCCTCTTATGTTACATTTACTGCCACTTCTCAAATCACGGGCGTAGATCGGAAGAAAAGAACTGGCAATAAACTCTGCGCCACTCTTTTTTTTTCTTTCTTTTACACAATGTTTGTAAAGAGCTGCAATCATTACACCATATTCCACATGACACCTTAAGTAATTAATAATAATAAAATAAATTAAAAACAAAGATGTGGTCTCTGTCAGCTGGAGGCATGGTGAAATAGGAGCGCGCACTTACATTCTCGTGGGAACAACACGCGCTTTTGTTAATATCGCTAACTTATAAGTAAATACTAAACCAATACGGGTCAGGTGGTCAAAAGATTACTTACCACGACTCGACTAGCCCTAATTTTATGTCATTATGCTATCGTCTAAAGTAGAACGGGGAATGGCAAACTGACACAGTTATGGATAATTAACAAAAAGAATATCGTAACAAGTGTAGCACGCAAAAGGGATTGTCATTCGAATAATCTAAATTCTAAATTCTTTACGCTTAGTCACGTGTGAATTCGCTCAAATTATATCAACAATTATGTAAAAATTTTCTTTATCACGAATACATGATTTTCAAAACATATTTTAAAAGCAAACGAACTACAACGTTATATTCGGGGTGTGTTTATTTACTTTTGTATTGTAACTTCACGTTCAAGTATTACGTAACGAATTTAAAAAAAAAAAAAAAAAAAAAAAAAAAAAAAAAAAAAAAAAAAAAAAAAAAAAAAAAAAAAAAAAAAAAAAAAAAAAAAAAAAAAAAAAAAAAAAAAAAAAAAAAAAAAAAAAAAAAAAAAAAAAAAAAAAAAAAAAAAAAAAAAGGGGGAAAAAGGGGGCCCGGAAAAGGGGAAAAAGGGGAAAAAGGGGAAAGGGAGACAAGGGGAAAAAAGGAAGAGGAAAAAAAAAAAAAAAAAGAAGGGGGGGAAAAGAGGAAAGAGGAGAAAAAAAAAAAAGGGAAAAAAAAGAGAGGGAAAAAAGAGGGGGGGGGGGGGGGGGGGGGAAAATTTTAAAAGGAAAAGGTTTTCTTTTTGGGTTTCCCTTTTGTAAAACGTTACCGATGCGGGGCGGCCCCTAAGGTCATTGAAATTACGCATTATTGTTAATATTATTTTCTTTTAACTTACAACACATAAAAGTAACTAAAGAGTCACTAGGTCGTCACGAAACATTTTACTATAATTGGGTTACGCTGACAAAAACGTTACGGCGAGTTACATGGGGGGTAAACTACTGTCGAATAATCTTCAAAAATTGCGTTACGTAATACTTGAACGCTCCCTAAGACATAAGTATCATTTTAGGCCGAAAGATACGATAATTTTTGGGTTTAAAAAAAAAAAACCCCGCCCGGCCCTTTCCCAAAAAAAAAAAGAGGTTAAAGAGGGGGGGGGAAATTGGGGGGGCCCCCCTTTGGGGGGGCACAAAAAAGGGGGGGGGTTTTTTTACATTTAAGGCCCTCTGCCCCCCAGGGGGGGGAAGAAATTTTAAAAAACCTTTGAAGGCAGAATTAATAATTACAAATAAGCGCTTAAGTCTTCTTTAGTAAACCGCTTCCTTAGATTTGTGGGGGGGGGTGGTGGACTAGTGACGGCATTTATATTTTAAAATTAATAAAAAAAATCGGAAAAAAAAAAAGAGGGAGGGGGGAAAAAGTTAATTTTTTTGTGAAGTACTCTCAAGATCCATTTAATTTTATGTTGTTTCATATCATATCACCTATATGTAATCAGACATAGACTCTGAGTGGGAAAGAGGGTAGGGTAAAGTATTGTATATGTTAAAGGAAGACAAAGGAAAGCAACTGTCGGTGTAACGGTGATTAGTATCCACTTTCCCCCACCTTTTTTTTTGTAAGGAAGAAATAATTTAAAAAAAAAAAAAAAAAAAAAAAAAAAAAAAAAAAAAAAAAAAAAAAAAAAAAAAAAAAAAAACCCCAAAAAAACAAAAAAACCCCAAAAACACCCAAAAAAAAAAAAAACCCAAAAAAAAAAGGGAAAAGGCCAAAAACTAATTAAAAAAAAAAAAAACCCCCTCAAAACCGAAAACCAGTGGGGCCTTTCCAAGGGTTTTTTTTTTTAGGGGCTTGGGGTCCTTTACCGCCGGGGGGGTAAACCCCCCAAACACCAACATTTAAAAAAAAAAAACAACCAACAAAAAAACCCGGGGGGCCAAAAAAAAGTTTTTTTTTTTCCTGGGCCTGGGGCCCTTTACCGCTGCGGGGGTAACGGTGATCACCATGAAATAATAAAAATATATAGTCGTTGTTTTAAAGCTATAAGCTTAGACATAGATATTGGAAGCTAAATTCTTTGGTTTAGGTCTCAACTCAAACTCAAAATACATAACTGTATTCATAAAAGTAAACAAGTATGAACGACAGAAAAGAAGTTACATTAATTGTAAATTTACAGTTACTACCAGTTCTCAAATCAAGGGCGAACGGAAGAGAAGAACTGGCAAGAAACTTAGCAATGATGTTTTTTAAATCAATTAATATTAGGTCCTTACATATGAAATTGGCGTATTTCGTACTGGCCACTTTAATCACGATGTTCTCCTCTTTGGTAAGGAATTCCAACTTCAAATTTGTACAGCTATTCACTCATGTATTTGTGCTTCGATGACCGTCATTCATTTGTTTTTTTCTGTTTGCGTCACTCATTTTACAAAATGGAAAACTTAAAGTATCGCATTATTTACGAGTACGACTTCCGCCGTGGCACTAGTGCTGCGGAAACGACTCGAAGGGTGAATGATGTGTATGGCGGTCATGGTGCAAAAGAAAACACAGTTCGTTTTTGGTTCCAACGTTTTCGTTCTGGAAATTTTGACCTGCAGAACAAGCCCCGTGGACACCTGAGACCCAAGTTGATAATGAAGTATTGAAGGCTATTGTGGAAGGGGATCCATCGCAAACCACGTCCGAGTTAGCTGCAGGCTGCGGTGTTAGTGATAAAACTGTTTTAATTCATTCACTTGAAGCAAATTGGGAAGATTAAATAGCTTGAATGATGGGTACCTCACGAATTGACTGAAGCAAACCGGCAAACGCGCGTCGACTTTTGCGTTACATTACTGAACCGGCACAATAACGAAGGTATTTTAAACCGAATCATTACCTGTGATGAAAAATGGTATCTTTACGATAATCAGAAGCGCTCAGCGCAATGGTTGGATCCTGGCCAGCCAGCCAAATCCTGCCCCAAGCGAAAATTAACCCCAAAAAAGTTACTTGTAAGCGTTTGGTGGACTAGTGCGGCTGATGTCTATTGTCGCAATTGCAAACCATGATGGAAAAGCTAGCGGCTAAACAACCTAGGCTGGTCAATCGCTCCACGCCACTGCTACTTCACGACAACGTTAGACCACACACTGCACAACAGACGGCTACCAAATTAGAAGAGCTTCAATTGGAATGTCTAAGACATCCTCCGTACTCCCCGGACCTTGCTCCAACAGATTACCATTTTTTTCGAAATTTGGACAACTTCTTGCAAGGGAACTCTGATGGGGCAGTCCAAATCGCCTTCACAGATTTTATTGATTCCCGTCCGACTGTTTTTTTTAGTAAAGGGATCAATGAACTACCTATGAGATGGCAAAAGTGCATAGAAAACAATGGTTCATACTTTGATTAATTAAATATATTCTATTTAAAAATATTCGACTTTTTGTTCCTCCCATACAAAACGCCAATTTCATATGTAAGGACCTAATACTTTGCCGAACTTCTACACATTATAACTTTTTCTAAGATTACACTAATTCGGCGAGAAGTTCGCTTAAAGATAAGATTGTGACGCATTAGGATTGATATATTTTCTACACCAAACAAAGGAAAACTAAATTAAATTACGCTGTTTCAAGTTAATCATCATATTTTTATATATAGGACCCCAACATAGTATCAATTCAACATATCATCAACATAACACTAATGGCTGGAAGTCTTCCACAGTCCGTTTCACAAGGCATTTTCTTTTGCGCACTAGCGAGCTGTGGAATCGACTCCCAGTGGGGTCTTCCCTAAGAGATACGACCTCCAACTATTTAAAATTAGAGTGTACTCCTCCCTCAAATGCCGGCAACGCACCCACTAAAAAAGGGTGACTATGGGCTGCGATGACTGTCCTTTTTGGGCGTCCCGTAGGCTCATTTGTTTCGATTTTTTGGTTGTTTCGTTTTATTATATTAAAAAAAACTAGCCTATCAGGCACGCGATAGGGCAGATCTGTTGCCGAGAAGATAGGCTAGCAGGATAGTGTCAATGCTTTAGTTTTAAAGATGGGTTAGATAAAAGTAAAAATTAGCTATACATCTAGCTGGGCATTACCACCTGGTCGATGTCCCCATTCGATAGGAAGCTGATCGAAAAATATAGAGGCATTAACCTAATATAGCACCAGGTCATAATAATGAACATTCTAAACAAAATATTTCCAGCTATACAGACATTATAATTACAACTTTCTAGAAAGTGGAACAAATTTTAAATACTAATATCTGGTAACGAAACAATAGACGATCCAAAAGTGTTGTAAAAAGTAATTTGAATAAAGAATATAAAATTATGTACGTACTTCTGGCATGGCATCAACTTACACGCGTTAGCTGGAAAATATTATAGCAGTTATTAGCCAACTTGTCAACCCGTGGGAGAAAGGTACTTGTGAAAAAAAACGTTTATTTACTTGTGAACTTTTACTTGTAAAAATCAGATCGAGAACATGCTAAACAACCACTCCACCTTCTAGGATCCGCTCGTAAATATATTTAAAACAAGACATTTAAAAAAAAGGGGACAGAAAATGAAAATTTTGTAGTATTCACATGAAGACAGCATATACTACGTGGCTATAAATCTATAGGAATCATTTTCATCAACACTCGAAACGTATCATATAACGAAATAAATTCACGATTAAATAAAAGGTGTTTGAGTGCTCATGTCAGAAATTATATTGGTATTTCGATGTATTCCCGTGAGGGATGATATGTGATAATTTAACTCCATACGAATGATGTAAAACTAAACCAATTTTTCATGTTTTAGCATTCTTCAAAATAAAAAAAATATTTAATAAAATGTATTAATTTACATCTATCTTTTCGTCGAATTTATAAAAATTAAACGCTGTTTATTTATTAATATTAAAACAACAAATATATTCAAAGGATGCAAACAGACAGGAGGCTCACATGATTAAAGGCTACGCACCCACTAAAAATTAGTCTCCATGGGCTGACCCTTTTTGGGCGTCCCGTAGGCTTGTTTGCTAATAGGGGGCTATTATACATAAAAAAAGATGTTAAATCATGTTGTGTGGCCCATGGACACTCACAATGCCAGAAGGCTCGCAAGTGCGTTGCCGGCCTTTTAAGAATTGGTACGCTCTTTTCTTCAAGGACCCTAAGGACCGGAAATACTTCAGTGGGCAGCTGGTTCCACAATGTGGTGCGCGGCAAAAACTGCCTTAAGAAACGCTCTGTTGTGGAACGACGGACGTCGAGGTGATACGGATGGTAATTTGTATTCTCCCTTGACGTCCGATGATGTAACTTAGCTACAGGTCCGAACAGATGTCCGAACATCTCCTCTGAACACTCCATGGTAAATGCGGTAGAATTTACCAATAACCCTGTATATTTGCAATTGCAATATGAAAGCAAAAGAAAGTTGATCTCTGAATCCGACCTTGAATTTTCTAGCATACTTTCAATAAGAATTATTTGATAAACCAAGTTACTCATTACTCTATCGTCACGCATGTTTGTTATTGCAATGGTTTCGACATTTTATAATGGCATTGTTTCTGCCATGCGCTCGCGTTACAAGTGTGTTACCAGTATCCATTGTCATATTTCAAGGAAATACTTGGACTCATTCAAGCGTGGGTCTATCTTACTTTATTGTTTTTGCGATAACTTTAATACTTCAATGTCATATCAATGTTATTAATCACAAAAATGCGCGAAGGCGTTTTTTAATGTGGCGATAAATCATCGCTTTTTGCAGGTAAACCTTCATTTTAAGGTTTATCCGAACATGCCATACATAGCCTAAAAAGTGCTTTTATGGTCCTAACTCCGAACTTTTAACTAAAACGGTTGATGATAAAACTAAAACGAAACAATGAAGACATACCTCCATTTTCCTTTTATATACTGTTGGACTTTGTTAATTTGTAAGTAATAAATACTTGGTGCCTATTTTATATAGTAGTTTTATTATAAGAGTACATTGTCTTCACATATAATTCTTTAAATATTTAACTAATGTATACAAAATATTGTAAAACCTATTTTTAAAGAGTAAGTGTGGAGTTTCTTGCCCATTCTTCTCCACACGAAACTACCTTTTGAAAGGGGCAACTAAAATCATCTTATAATTTATTTGACATTCAAAAGTGCCATTTTAGGTGGTCTAATTAAAATAAATGATTCGACTTAGACTTTTCCGAATCTGGCTGTCTTAGATGGAAAACTTTTCTGAAGGACTGTAACACAGTAATAGTTGTACATATCACTAACTGCTAGGGCATCCCACAGGGGGATCCCAGGCAACGGAACAACCAGCTGTTTGATGAGAGTTCACCCAGCACCAGCCTTGTCAGTTGTCTTACACTTAAATAAGGTACAATATAACTCTTTATACCTAATATTGAAGTTTTATTAACACGACGGTAGATACGATCAAAGGCCAAATAGAATTGAAATGTCCTCGAATTGTCAGTGCCAATTTATTTACTCACGGTATGCCCGCATACCAATCTTATTAAAATGCTTCAAGTTATTATTTCAGATCATAAATCAATTTATTTTAATTGCAATTGTGTCGAATGTTTTGTAGCGTCTTGAGCTGTTATTGAAGGTAATTTTCTTGATTGTCATATTATGAAAAATAGATTGGTTTAAGCAACAAAATATAAATAAAAACTATCAAACTTTCAATTTATTAAGAACATTTATTAAATACTTGTATATACTTACTGACTTAAGGTTCTACTTTGATAGCATTACGGCTCTACCATGGGTAATTGGCAAATATAGTAAAAAAAGGATTGCGTAGTTATTCATAAACTACCCGGCGTCCCTGCTTCGAACGGGTGTATATTTTTTTTTATTTGTAGACATTGATATGTTCTTTAATATTGTGGAACATATTTTTGTTCTATCATCAAAGTTTTCGCAGCGCATGCGATGAAAGATAATTTATAGGCATTTTTTTTACACCTTGGGTAAAATTATTGTAGTGTTATTATTTCCTTGCAATTAAAATAGCCTATATTAATCAGTGATAATGTAGCATTCAAATGGTCCAGTGCTTTTTGAGCCAATTCGTTACAAACATACTTGCATACAAATCTTTCCTCTTTATAATATTAGTATAGATAACAGATGAAACGAAGTAGTGATTTTAAAATAGCATACCAATAAAAAAATAACAAACCAAGTAGCAATTAGGTACATAATAATATGCTGATGATTACCGTAGAAGCAATGCTTTCAATTCGAACAATGTGATTTCTTAAGCGTTCAAAAAATGTTTTCCTTTTGTTGGTTTAGAAGGCAATTAGACGACTTCCTCTGCTAACAATAGAATGTAAAAAGCAGCTGACGTGCATGACTTAATTGTGAATGAGGAGGGCACGACTCAATGACATTATTGACCAATAGGCAGACTATGGGTGGTTTAGATTGTGTTTAAATTAAACTATCTTCCGCCCTTAGAGCGCATTACGTCACGCAATTTTTGGAGATTCTTGACCCCTGTATCGTAACGTTTTACAATCATAATACTTTTGAACGCTCCCCTTCATACACGTGGATATAGTGTATTTGGGCGATTGCAAACAGAATTGCAAACTCTTTAGCAATTATTTACATTACAATATAACAAACAAGAGAAAAATAAAGGAAGAAAAAAGATGTAATTAGACGGTCTGACTGCTAAAAGCAGTTTCGGTTGCAGACGTGAAAAATATAAAACAGAACTTAAAAAAACTTAATATAAAAAAAATACACAGGATAACAAACATCAGGTAAAAATAAAAGATAATTAGTACAATTTTGTAAGTCCTTTCTTAATTGTATATATTTACTCTGCCACGATTTTATTTCAGTAAATTTTCATAAACAATTAATTATACACCTAAACTTTCCTAAATCACACTATCCACTGGTAAACTGTATAAAAATCCGCTCGAGAGATTTTGAAATTTTCGTGTTTATACTAAAATTGGGACGGCTGATGGCGACGTGTATCTCGTTCGTATATTAAATTTCTCATGTAAATTAAAATACAGTTTTTGTAATGAGAAATAAAGTTCTTTAACCATTACTTGCCTATTAGATGTACAAATGATGATGAAACAGATACAGAAAATCTGAGACCTAAAAGTGTTGTAGCGCCACTGATTTATTTTAATTTAATTAAGAGCACAACTAATAGCCTTGAGTTAAGAATCCTATTTATCCAATAAAGCGTCAGCACCAATAAGTTATAAGGCCAATTAAAAGTTATCCAACTGAGAACCAATCTAACATAATTTACACCTTAACAATGGAATAATTAATCCGAGCTGTAAATTAGAATCGTTAGACGTTTTCAACTTGAATATCGCGTGTAAATTATAATATTGACTTTAGACTGTTCTTAATTGCATTTAGTTTTGGATTCTTAGTACAAACTTTATAATACAAATGTTCTGTGCGTGTTTTTGTAATTAAGCGTCTGGCCCGATTTGATTACATATTACATAGATTACATATTTGATTACATACTGGGGTGTTCAAGTGGGTTCGATTTACAATTATACTCTGATTTTTAATTGCGTAGAATTCTGACAGTTTTAATTTTTTGACATTTTAGGGATTACAAAACTTTTTGGCCGGGCACATTTTGCAATTTCAATACGAATCTACATACATACATTTTTTTTGTTAGTGAATGTATCCATTTTATTAAGTGTGGTGCTCCACATTAAAAGTGGTTTTACGGCGAGTAATAATTGCGTCCCCTTTCAATACAAACAGTGAAAAACGTACAAGTAAAGACAACATTTTTTTTTAAAGGTTTACTAAAGCTGGAATTAGTAGGCATTGATGATGTGAGTTAATTCGATATATAGTTTATTTTTGTATTAGCTTACTTGAGTAGGTAAGTAAAACAAAAATACAGAGCATTTTATTTTTAATTGTCCTCAAATGGGTCAAATTTTTCCCTTTTTTGGTGCAGAACTTTGTTAGCAACTTATGAAATGTCAGAAATCTACGGAATAAAAAAATCAGACTATAGATGATTTTTTGAAAGTTTGAAATACATATTTAGACACACACGTAAGTGTACAGGACAACGTCTGTTAAGTCCGCTAGTCTCTATGTAATGTATTGGATTAGTTACTTTTCAATGAAGGCTAATAGGCAAGTGAAAGTTAATCCAATAATGATGAGTGATGACACTTTAAGTTACTGCTTACTTTGAACTGAAAATTTGTAAAGATAACACTGAACTAAAGATCACTGAAAAGTCCCTAAATATCTATATATATGTATGTTATATGCTTATATAAATACATATATATGAAATTAAAAAAAAACTACTAAAATATTATATTCATACTCCTTAAAGTAAATAAACAAAACTAAGGCGACACATGATTGAGTTTTTTATAATTATAGTTATTTACCTTTAAAACGACATTACGTTTCGTAGGATCAAAGTGATAGTTAATTTAAAAACGCTTGTAATCGTGTTAAACAAAGAACCTTTCACACAACACAACTCATCATTAAAGCTCGCCATTGTATGAAAATAGACTACGGTTGAAGGGAGTCAGCCCGACTCAATGCCGAATTACTAAAAGCAATCACGTAACAGTCATAATAGACTGAGATTTTATTAACAGGAACCAAGAATTGGACATTATTGTATTGTTTAGGCGTCCAATAAAATACATTTTAATTAGAACAGTACGATAATACTATCCATGATCGGGCTACCCTTTTCTAAAATATTTTATAAAACGTTAAGTGGCATGTCATAAGCCCTTAATCTTAAAGAATTTAATTTGCAGAATTAAACCAACTCTAGACGGACTGCTAATTAAAAAGCTATGTCGCAACCACATAAACCACGGCTTATATCCTACCTTTTGGAGTCCCGAAGAACGCTTTGTATTCTACGCGAGAAAATAAAACAATAATTTATTTAATGCTATACGTACTGTTTTACTCATTCTTTGATAAGCTACACCCGGATACCACGTCACGTGATACAAATACACGGCACGTTTTACTAAGCAAATTATTTACGCGTAATAATCTATATATATAAAAGAAAAATGGTCTTCGTTTGAGGCTCACGCCTAAACCACTGATCGTATCGACATGAAACTACCACCATTCGATGCGAAATTTTTCCTAGATGGTTTATGGCTATTTATTTATTAAATTCCAACGTTCCTTTTATTGCTGTTTTACTTTTATGAAAATTTATCCATACGGACTTCACCGCGGAAACATTCGGGGAGGCTTCCTAGAACCTCTAAACGTCAACATCTGTTAAAAACTCGATTTTCGAAATATTTCAATTTTCTTAGCGGGAAGTTAAAAAGAAGAATAATAAAAATATGAAAAAAAATAAAATAATGAAACATAAAATTTATTTTAATTCGTCCAGCAAAGCGGGCGCGAAACGGCTAGTAAAACTATAAATACTGAAGCAAATGTATAAAATTAAAAACTAGGTATTTTATGTTTGTAGGATTTTATTTACAAGGTAACCGTTCCTTAATAAACTTATTTGAGCGTACGACCAACCAGACTCCAGAAAATAAACCACTCCTTATATGTTGTATTCGTTTTTACAACAAGCGAAATTAGAGAATTATCACTAAATAAATTAAAAACTCTCGTTAAACGTAAATTGATCAATAAAGCTTTTTATAAATTTGACGAATATTTAAATGATTTGTATGACTCGAAATAGCAATTAAAAAGAGTGGCGGTAAGTTCCTTGCCAGTTCTTCCAGCCCGCTCTACGCCCTTGTCTTGCGAACTGGTAGTAAATGTAAGTTACCTATACGAATAAAGTTATTTTGTGTTTAAGAATTAAGAATGACCTTTTATATTTTTTATATTTAACAATTTGTATGTAGGCAACACGACCTTGCTATTCACAAGGCGATATGTGTAAAAAGGTACCTACTTCCGAAAGTTACTGAGGCCACGTATCCAGATTACATAATGAGGCATATAATTATACACATGCCTATGTATCGATACATAAATAGTTTATTTTTTATTTTATAAAATTTTATTACTTTCCGTGGAACTAGATAATTATTTTCATGCCTTCATTTTATGAGTTTTCCATTATACGCCATAAAGGATCAAAGGAGACGCGAATACTTCGTCGTATTAGTTATTAATTCACGATAATATCCGATTTATACATCGTTTTCAAGGGCGTGGTTATCTCATATAGTCCCAAGAAAGATTAAGACGGCTAAAGCTACATACCAAATATAGTCTATGATAGTCTCTTTCGTGTTAGGGAAGTAAAAAGGGCGTGTGAAAAAAATAATATAAAAATAAATAAAAAATATTATAATAATATACATTTTATTTGTAAAGGGGAATTTAAAATTACCCAAAATGCCTCTAGAAAACTACACTAGAAGCAAGTGATAAGAATTCAAATAAATATATAATAGTAATAATTGTGCCTAATAAATCCGTGTCGCAGTCTATCTATTACATGCCGTCCTTATAATTTCATTTAAGGAATCAAAAGAGGCTCTTTCAAGCAGAGGATCCCAAAATTAAATAATTAAACGGCCAATGTTGAACATCTCAAACTCTCGGCAGATGTTTTTGTCACGTGTGCCTGTTTTGGTTTTCGAACCTCGGCAGGTGCAAATCTTTGCAAAAAATATGAAGCATCTGGGATGCAACAGCTTGCTTCGACATGTGCATTTTGATACTTGATTTAACATTGGCTGAATATGTGATAATATTAGATTAATATCATATCATACGATATTATTTATTGAAATTGTAACATATAGGAATACTCCTTTAATAAAACCCCGTAAAGATTATAGTAGCTATTCTCTTAAAACGCCCGACTTCAAAACTGACAAAAAATTAAATAACAATATTTCTAAATTGTATTTATTGGCCTTATGTAAGAAGTTTAGTTTAGTTGAGCAATGAAGATTTTGTTATGCAAATTATTGATCGGTGCCAAAAATCTAACTTATTATTACATAATATGATATCTATTGGATTTAATTATGTAGTGATGTTTTCTTTTATAAGTTAATATAATAAGTTAAGCGAGCAGTGTTAGTCTAGTGGCTTCAGCGTGCGACTCTCATCCCTGATGTCGTAGGTTCGATCCCCGCCCGTGTACCAATGGGTTTCTTTTTATGTGCGCATTTAACATTCGCTCGAACGGTGAAGGAAAACATCGTGAGGAAACCGACATGTCTTGGACCCAAAAAAGTCGAAGGCGTGTGTCAGGCACTGGAGGCTGATCACCTACTTGCCTATTAGATTGAAAAATGATCATGAAACAGATTCAGAAATCTAAGGTCCAGACCTAAAGACGTTGTAGCGCCACTGATTAATTTTTATAATAAGTTTAATGTATGATTAAAAAGTCGAAGAACTCTGAGCTATAAATACTGCTAAGACTTATCAAAGAGCGTAAGTTGGGGTCTGTCACTGGCTATTCGAGATACTTGGTCCCCCATCGTGGGACATGCTGATTGATCGTTTCCGTCTATTGTATGATCCCTTTCAATGCTAAAGTTAGTGACCCACGTTTGCTTAGCAATAATAAATATTTCGTAAATGAATATTAAAGTTCGAAACTTTAGGTAATAAATCTACAGTAATATTACAAAGACCGATTATCTGTAACTTTAAATATAGTTTGTTAGTTAGCATTCCATAGGTTCAAAATATAGTGTATCAATTTGAAAAAATCCTTTACCATTTGAATCCTTCATTATCCCTGATGAACACAGATTATAGAATATTCTCAAAAAAGTTATGGATCTGTATGGAAACTTCGATAAAAAGTGTGAAAAGGAAGACATAAATATTTACAAAAATACTTCGCAATACTGTCACTATGTATAACATATTTAAAATAAATAATATCCAGCCGTGCGAAGCCTGGTCTGAAAGTTAGAATATATTTATATTTAACTCAAAAAAAAAAATTTTTTATTCAAAAAAATATATCGCACATGGTGTAAGACGGTAATTAGTTCGATTTCCGACGAAACACTAAACCGTTGTGCCCCCTACATTTACTGTACAAATGAATCAAAGAATTTGATGGCTACTAATAACCAAACCCTCTTACGATTTTAAAAATACTGAAATATTTTAACTAGATTTTCATATTCAGTTCACCACACCACTTAGCCTCATAAGTTTGTACTAACTGCAAACAGCCGAGCGCAATTTTAAACGCCTCATTTCCTCTATTATTCAGAGTACAACTATGAAAAAGAGGTGAAGTGATCTTCAGTATGATTGTATGAATTATTAAAAATTTTGCTAACTATAAGTTTGACCTTATTTCATCCTTAGACATTTTTATTTGATCTCAAAGAATGCAGCTTAAATGGAAAATAGTCTAAGGTACTAAGGGTTAAACTTGGTTAAAATTATGTATTTACTTATTATTGTATGACTTGTATGACAAATAATTGCCGCTAATAACCTAAATAATAATAGGATAACCTAACATAATGATCAAACTTATTAACTTTTTAGATATACAAATATTTAAGGAAGATATTAGTACCTACGACAGCGTTTAATACTTTGCCAAACTTCTATACATATCACCTTCACTAAGATTACACTAATTCGGCGAGAAGTTCGACTAAAGATAAGATTGTGACGCATTAGGATTGATATATTTTCTGCACCAAACAAAGGAAAACTAAATTAAATTACGCTGTTTCAAGTTAATCATCATATTTTTATTACAGCGTGAAGATAATTTGGTAGAGAAAGTGTAATATTTAATTAAAACAGTTCAATTTACTTTGTAGGACAGGGTAAGTTTGTACTTAGATTGTAACTAACAATTTTTTTGGTATCCATCCATGATATCTTGGTATATAATATAATAATCATATAAAATATGTACATTATGTAGTATAAAGGCCATGTTATAATCAGTTTTCTTAAGTAGGCTTGGCGAATGGCGATAACCCAGTTCGTATGGGAAAATGAAATGGCTAGGATTTAATGTGTTCCCATTTTCTAGGGTAATGGTACGATGTTACATTGGTTTTATCGCTTTATGTGTTTAGTACTCAACATGTAATTTCTTAAATTATACGTAAATATAAAAATAATACAATATCGAAGTAAAAATACGTGCCAACTTTATAACCTATATATGTAACTAATAAATAATTCTACTTGCTTTGTTATCCCATTTAAGAAAGTAGATTTTCTACTGTAGCCTGTAATAGCATTAGCTCGTAATAGCAGCCTGAGCGTAGGCATAATGTAATTTACGTGGTACAACTTACATCAGACATAAAACCATAGAGCCCCAGAAGCTAAGATAAATGTAGGTTTACTAAAAGTATTTGAACGAATTAGTTATTTTTACTCTTTTGGAACAGAATTTCACACATTCACTTCTTAATAATTGTTAAGCCAATTTGTTCTACCTATAACAAGGAAGAAATCCAGGGCAGATTTAACTTCCGAATTATGATTGTTTTGAATTGAAAGGCACAAGATTACCTACTTGCCTAAAAAGCTTTATGTATTGAATGCTTATATTGTGACTCCGAAACCACTTTTTTAATGTAATAGGAGGCAATCGGGTAGGAAGCTCACATTGCCAGAAGACTCGCAAGTGCTTTGCTGGGCTTTTCACGCTCTTTTCTTGAAGCACCCTATGTCGAATGGATTCGGAAATACTTCAGTGGACAGCTGGATCCACATAGCTGTGGTGCGCGGCAGAAACTGCCTTAAGAAACGCTCAGTTCTGAAACGAGGGACTTCGAGGTAAAAGGGATGGTATTTTGTGTTCAATAAATATAATAAATCATAGCACCCTCACTGTTTCAGGTTAAAATTAACTGACAAACAATTGCAATTATTCTCATTATTAGAGTCGGAAGATATTATACGCATACTGAGACTAAGATACGTCATAATATTTATCAACCACACACCACGAAGGCGCCATAGTAACCCGGTTGACGCTTACGCATTTCCGAACCAGAAATATCTGTCTAATTCACAGTTTATTAATATCGTCTGACCAAGTGTTATTAACACGTATAATTGATAATAATTATTTGTGTCAGCCTGCCTTAAGAATAGTATAAATTATATACTTTATGAAAAAGTTCAAGAATGGTTAAAGATTTACTTACAGTATTAAGAAAAGTATTTTCCCTTTTAGCTTCTTTAGTAAATTGAAAAATTCTCTACACTGTCTGTTGTACAGTGTAGAGAAATTTACTAAATGTATATTGTATAGTGTAAACAGTTCTGATTAATGATAACGCACAAAATCATCTACCTTTTTACATTGGTTATATGGGCCATATCATATGGGTTATAATATTGACAAAGGGTAATAGACTTTAATTGGCATTACATGCCTGAGTAGAAATTCTTCACCTAATTTAGTCACTAATTGGGCTGGAAGTATGAATCATTTGTGACTATTTGTTAGTATGGTTTTAAAATACTAGCTTTAATAATAAAGAAAAAGGAAGCTGTCCTACACACTTTTGGGAATTAGAATATTTTTGCCATGTTTATGCTGTCAACATTCAATCTGACATCATCAATATTTATTTGAGATTAATTGAATAATTTCAGTCATACAAAGATTATGTAAATTATATGAAAATCTATTGTTACTAAGTATCATATTAATTCTATTTGATAAGGTACATTTTATCATTTAATTGTAACTGATAACTAGTATAACAAAGATAGTAACACTAATATAATACTTAGTTTAGTGAACCAACCAGGAAAAATTTAAACTTTCAGGTATATTAAAAAAAAATATGGCATTAAAAAGTAGACAATATGTATTAATATAATTATGTATTACTTGAATACAGAATGTATAATAATTACAAAAAAGAATTACTATTTCGTATTAATAAACAAATCTAAAAGCAATTTATTTACAGCTTGACTGAAACAAAACCTTGTTAAAATGTATACTGGTATATTGAAGGCCAAGCCATTCTATTCTAAAAGTCAATTGTTTTGATTGATTGCTCAGAAATAGTTTGCACATTACTTCAATTCAAGCAATTGTACATTAACTATTGTTTACACTCTTCTAAATCAAAGAACCAGCTATTGGTTTACAATTACAATAGGGATCCAAGTGGGTTTTGGTGCTTGCAATGCTTACTTAAGTTCAAACAATTGCCTTTAAATTGCCTATAGTTATTTACTTAAGAATTTTTTAGTAACTAGGCATTGCCCATGGCAATTTATATAATGATAGCCATCATATGATAGGACGATTCTAGATTCTGTCTCTGTGCTTTTTCATGAATTCATTGTAGGATAATACTGACACATATAACTAAAAATAATATGAGATTAATGTACTTTAACAACGGTAAAAATATAACGCATATAATCACAACTTGTATTTGAATACTACAGAAACAAGTTATGGTAAGCACAACTTGAATTTTCCTGGTTTATATCATCAGGAAACTTCTATTGCTGCTTATACTTTCCCTACCTGTACTACTTATGTAGCATGTTATTTAGATCTTGTAGATTGCTAATTACAGTAATAAGTCATTAGAAAATAAACATGTACAGCATACAGTCTAAGTAGGTGTATATTACTATTGACAACATTAGTAAATTATGTAAAGACTTTAAACTATGTATAGCTTAATAATATCAAGAAACAAAATAGTTCACTAGCGTAAAAAACTAATAAAAGTAGTAAAAATCTGGTGATATTGTATAACATGAATAAATTTACTTCTTCTATTCCTACAGCTAATATGGTGGATATCTTTATCTCGTATCTCCTCATTTAGAATTTATAAATGTTTTTTTATATCATGAGTACAATAATTAAGAGTCACTAAGATGTAATGCACTAACTATGAAGAATTTCAAGACTCAATTGATTGTGTATTGTGATCTTAATTACTTAGTGATTTGTATAAAGTTCCTACTCAAATGTTAACGTATTGAAATACTAGTCTTGTCAAGATTCAGAAAATAAACACCATGGAGATAGAAACATTCCCTTTGTATTTAAAGGTTGAAAGTGATAAAATAAAAACACAGATAATTTAAAACGGCAATACTTAATATAGGCATTTATCTTTGGAATGAAAAATCTTTTATTAGACAGAAAAAGAAAGGCATGAAATTATACTTAGGAATAAAACATCAGATTACTCACCGAAAGTCCAAACTGAGGTTTCTTTGATGCGTTGGGGGTTTATTACTTGCATCCAGGCGACTACCGTGTATTGGGACATCTTCCAACATGCTCACGCACTGATGTTTTCACAACACAACAAAACCCATAACAAAACCAGCGTAAAATCAAAGAGTAAATAACAACATGGCGCCGTCGACACAGATATCAAAGTCGTTACGGAAATTTGGGAGTAAACTTTAACTATTGGTATAAATACTGCAATGATGGTATTCTTGCACCCAACAAATTTAATTAGTCGACTTTGTAACGTAGGGCATCTAAGGTTTTACGATAACTTGTTTTCTGTATTTACTTTCCCGACTATCTTGATAAGACCACAATCATAGATTTAATTTTTAAAAACGTAACAAACGACGCGACACAACATTTTCAATAAAATTAATATTACTAAATAATAAAAATGGTAAAATAAACCAAATGAAGCAAATTTAAATTATTAGAAATCGATGAGTCTCCCAGTGAGACGACATTAAAAATTCATTCGAGTTTGGTTTTTTTTCTATCCTTAATCTTGTTGCTGTCAACTGTTAGCTGTCAGTTTTTCAGTTGTGTTATTTTTGCTGGATAATTTGAAATAAAAGTTGAAATGTATAATTTATTAAAATCTCAAATATTTTTATAAAGAATAGGATGGCATGTCACACTTTTTTAATAGTATTGTTTAATTGCATGTTTTTTGTTTAACCTATTTTTGTCTGTTGCGCTTAAAACACATCTAATGTTTCTAACCACTATTATTTTTGTAAAAAAAACATTCTATAAATAATATTATATAATTCTAGGTCCTCTAAGTTAGAGCAAAATAAAAAGCCCTGATTGACAGCTGACAGAGAACACCTGACGAAAATTATCATGTGTCATTTAGATTTGAGATTTTAAACCGATTGGGTAACCGGCAACCGCAGGCTTGACATTGACATCCACGTTTGAATATTGAAAATTTTGCTTTAAATGTTGAAAACAAAACTAGAAACCATTATTATATACTTCTAAAGTAACTAAATTTAATAATTAATACTACTTACAATGGAAGACAGTGTAGCGTTAGATTCAAGTAAACAGAAAGAATTTGTAAAGTCGGTTAAGGGAATAAAAAAATTGTTAAAGGTTAGCGACCAGGATTGTGATTTTGTTTTGGATAGGAACTGTTTTAAATTAAATATTTATTTCAGAAAAAAGATAAGAAAAATGACAAAGAAGACAAAGAAGTAATCAAAACTCCTCTCAAGCGCGTGAAACATGGAAAGATCAAGAAACGTATTCCAAGAGGACTCGTATATTTATCTCACATCCCACATGGTTTTTATGAGGTTAGTTTGAAAATATCATTATACTAAAAGATCAATTATGCATAATGAATCTAAATTTACATTGAATGTAATTTACAGAATGAGATGAGTCAATACTTTCGTCAATTTGGAATGGTTACAAATGTACGAGTTATCCGTTCTAAACGAACGGGTAACTCCAAGGGATATGCATTTGTGGAATTTAAGGATCCAACAGTAGCACAGGTTGTTGCAGAGACTATGAATAATTACCTTATGGGAAAGAGACTAATCAAAGGTAAAAATAGCTTATGGTTACTAGAGAGAGAAAATAAAATATACCAGTGACTTTTTATTTAGTATGATATTAGAAGCTTAGTAGTCAACCATTAGCATAGATTTGTGTTATGAAATGTGTCAAATGTCAAGATCTTATATTATATCACTATACTATTAAAGAATTTAACAACTGTATTAATTGGTCAAGACAAGCAGTGATATTTAAGAATGAACTTGTGAAGCTTCTTAAACAAATACTTTCTTTCAGCTGTTTATATACCTCCAGAAAAACAAAAAATTAGCGCCAAAAGAATGCATTGGACTCCCCAAAATAACCCAACAGCTAATAAGAGAAGGGCAGAGAAAAAGGTATGTCATTTTAATTGAAGTAATAAACCTTTAATGCTTATAGAAATTTAAAGTGTTGTGAATTTTGGATTTTGAACTATATGATTTAAATTCAATTCCATGTGTGAGTATTTAATTGAGACTTTAAGACTGTTAATGTTCTAATAAATGTTTAAAACGGAAAGTGTTATTAAATTTTTATGGCTACACTTACATACATATCATCTTGCCAAATCTTTTGAATTCTTAATAAAATTGTAATTTGAAAGATGCTAGCCAACTCAATTTGTTTTTTTATTTTAGAAAATCAATGGCCCAAAATCAGAAGAGGCAGATACTAAGGCAGCAAAGAGTATGTTGAAAACGTAAGTATTGAATCATCAATTTATATTGACAATATATATATTTATAGCTACTAATAACAAATAAAAACTTAATGCTTAATAAAAAATTTAAATTTACTAATTCTACTGTTTGACAGATATTAACAAAATTTAATGCAATTAATAATAACCCAAACAAAACATAAATTTTATTTGAATAACACTTCAATGTGAAACAAAACTAGTATAAACTTAAATAACACATGGGAACAGCATATTTATTGCATCAACAATTATGACTGACATTCCAGTGACCCTGGTAATGTTCCTCTATATTTTGAATGTCTTGATGGAACCATTCCCCCCCAACCATACCTCTTCTTCACTTAGATCACCAGATTTTTGGGTCTAAATGGCTCTGAAGATGCCTTGACGCTCGTATTACAACAAAGCTGCTGGAAGTATGACAACATCAGTTCAATATGCACCGCAGCTTTCCTTCATGTTTACCTGAAAATTTTGTCCAGTCCAAACTAATTCATTTCTGGCATATTTTTCAATGTCAGTCATGTAACTATTAAAGTTTTCATAGTTTATAAAATTATACATATGTATTTAAAACAATTAACAATCTTGTGCCCATCCCATCATAGCTTTAACAAATTGTTTTATAAGCTCTAGTTTTATATGTAAAGAAGGCAGTATTATGCAAACCTGGGCAAGGGGTTCATTTATCACATTCAGTTTTTCTAAAATATCATCATCTTGTGTAATTATATGCCTTTTTACTTACAAGCAACCTCTTTCAGACAAATCCACAGTAGCATTAATGTAAACTATGGATAATTATTATTTTTAAATTATATACATATTTTTACAAAGTTTTGTGTAACTAATATCGCAAATATTTGGCATTGATAATTCAATTTAAGCATTAAATTTCAGTTTACAACAAACAAAAAAGAAACTGAAGGAAATAGGGATAGCATATGACTTTTTTAAGCCAGTTGATATACCAGAAGGTATTAATTATGTACATGATAAAGATGATACAGATGAGAAAAATGGTGACATAAAGAAAGAAATAAAGAAACATGACAAGAAAGAAGTAAAAGTGGCATCTGAAGGCAAGTTAGATGTTAAGAATACTGATAAAAAACCAAAAGGTAAAAATATTAAATTGAATGCTACAACTGATAAGAAAAAGTCTAAAGTCACAGATAAAATAAATAATCAAGATGTTAAGAAAGACATAAAAGGCAAACAGAGTGATACTCTTCCAGTAAAGCAAGAAGAGGTTAAAAAAGAAAAAAAGAAAATAGACAAAATTCAAACAATAAAGAAACAAAAATTAGAAGATCTAAAAGTTGAATTGTTGGAAGACTTTATTAATATACAAGAATCTGATGGAGATAGTGATGGTTCATTGGAGTTTGATTCTGATGAATTTGTTAAAGCAATGGGGGAAGAGTCCTTTGATTCCGAGGATAATTCATCAGATGATGAAAGTAGTGCAAATGAAGAACCAGCCAAGATAGTTATAGGCAGGTTAGTAAACATAGCATACTTCATGTAATGAAATCTTTATATTGCCTTTGTGATTAAACATAAATTACCATTAATTTTCCATGACATTTATTGGAATTTGTCAGCACATTATTTAAGGTTGTAATTTCTTGTGAAATGTGTGCCTTTTTTATAAAAAATAATTTAACTTCAGATCCAGTTGAAAGCTGAAATAGGTCTACTAGTCGTAAGGGTCCTATTGACATTCTATAAGTTTTTTTCTTTCGTTATTAATAATTAAGTTTTTGTCTTTGATAAAACAAAAAGTTAAAGGGTAAAAAACTAAAAGGAACTGACTAACTGAAATGTGATGACAGTGACAGCCAAAGTACCAACTTTTTCCCCACAGATTAGAGTATAAATGTGATAGTTATATGTTATAGTATCGTGTAATGTATATTGGTATTATTTCAGAAAACGTCAAGCTAAGAAAAATGCACAACCAACTGGTAATAAGAATATTAAAAAGCAAGGAAAGCCGGTTGTAGCTCCTAAAAGAAAAGCGGAACAGAGTAAGTAAACAATATGTAATATGTATTTATTAAAATGGTTTATAATTATGATCTTAATTAAGACCTACGCTATAGGTAGGACTAAGCGATAGGCGTGCAAGTCAGGGTTCAACTTTACATATAAATAGAAAGTTTGTGTAAGGACCAGAATCTAAATAAAACAATAGTTTAGAAGAAACAGGTTTATTAAATTTCAGATAATAAAACAATTTACATTACTATGAAGAAAACAACGTAAACCGAAGTTATTTTGATGTCCTTGATATCTTTAGCTTTGTTTATTCTTAATATATAGACGTTTTCCTTCTCACGTAAAATTTAATCGTAGCTTGCCAGCAACTATTTGGCTAAGGGAGCGTTCAAGTATTACGTAACGAATTTTGGAGGGGGAGTCCTTTTGTAAAACGTTACGATACGGGGCGGGGATTGAATTACGCGTTATTGTTAATATTATTGTCGACTTTCCACCACATAATGGTAACTTATGGTTTAGGTATAAAGACTTAAGGTCTGTACTTGGGTACAGAAAAACGTTACACGAGGGGGGGGGCGTCAATAATCTCCAAATTAATCTCAAAATTGCGTGACGTAATACTTGAATGCTCCTTAAGCATTAAAGCACACTTTTGTTCAACAAGAGATTTTTCAAGTCTTAAGATTATTTCGATCTGAGCTATTATACCCGTAAGTAATTGGTGAATTCAATGATTTCACTGCTTTACCATAATTTTATCCTTTTTGAAAACCGTTCGCACTATTGGTTCCGGTAGGTCGAATTTCTATGCCAAATTTTTTTTTTAAATATTTCATTTTTTGTAAGTGTTACGTCAAAAATAAAATGTTATGTTTAAAACTCAGTTTACTCAGATTTAAATAAAAACCTACGTAAATAAAAAAATGTATATACAAAATCAAAATACGTTTATTCAATTTAGATGCTTCTTAGAGCATGCTTATGAATGTCAACAACGTTTACAAAATTCACGAAAGAGCAAGACTACGCCATCCGTTCGCAAAATACAATAACCTAATATTATTTGAACTTAAATAAATAAATATATTAAGCAAGTCCTTTACTGGTTCACTTCAATAAGTTTATAATGAGATTTAAACTCATATTACTACTTTTGCACACGTCTTATTTTTGCTCTAAAAATTATGTATTGTTTCAGAACCCGTACAGACTAAGAAAGTAAAGTTTGAGAAGCAGAATAATAAGAAGACTTTAAACAAAGTTATTAAAAAGAAAAAATAAAGTATTTAACCATTTTACTGTCTTTTCATGTTGCTCGGAAATCCTCATCTTCATAGATAATAGAAATCATTAAGTATAGATTTAAAGTATTCTTCATTTATATACACAGAAAATTATCCCTACTTATAAGCCCTCATTTGTTATTATTATTTATATTATCGCCCTAATTTAAGTTCAAAAGAATTGCGTTGAATTTCAAAATGGCGCGAAAATGAGATTTCAACGACTACGAGTTTTGGGAATGTAAGCTCCGTTTCCTACGCTAAAGATCAAATTTAATTTTAGGCTATAAGACGATATTCGCCTGATATAGGTAAGTACCTTTATATACATAGTAATACCGAGACTGGTATTATCAGTAATCATGGATATGATTCAGAATGACGTCACCGGAGGAAAAATAAACAGTTGTTTAGACTCACTGTACAAGGACTCGTTAGCTCAGTAGGTTAGAGCGCCGACACGGCTTGGACCAATACATCGGAGGACGGAGGTTCAAATCCTTCACGAGTCAGTTTTTTTCCATCATTTTTGAACTACTTTAATAGGAGGAGAACCTGTCTGGAGGCTGTCTGTCTTTTTAATCAGATTTTGCTACCAACCAGTATCAATTTGTTTCGTCATAGAACTAATATTTGAGTGGTATTCTTGCATTTTGATTCATTGAATGAAAGGAAACAAACAGAAAACCTACCTAAAGTTAAACTACGCACTTTAGTTTGGTAGCGACCTACCCTTTTCTTCAGAACATAGTAATTCTGTTTTATTTACTCTAAAACAAAATGTAGCTAATAGCCAGCTTTATAAACTGACATATCACTTTAGGTAGGTCATAAGTGATAAAGTTTTGGACCACTTAGTATCATATTTTCATTTACTAAGCCACATTCATGTATTTAATTTACTTATCATTCAAAAGAAAATACTTTTACACAAATTAAAAGGAAATTATTACCATCATTTTAACATTATTGAATTTATTTGTGTTAGTGTATAGCAATCAAAACGTCTGTAAAACTCTGTGAAAATTCAAAATTATTGTAAATATGTGATTGTTTAAAGGGGCTCCTAGACGGGCCATTTTTTTGACGAAAACGTATAGTGCAAGGGTGTGGCTGGTAGCATCAGCCAGCATTTACCGCTAGACTACTCAGCAAAATTTTTAATATGGCCGGGAAATATTGCCAAATGTATTATGTATGTCCGATGAACGTTTAGTGTCCCAGCCGTATGGCCGGAACGATTGCTTTGCAATCGAAGATACTGCGATATTTCACAGCCATATTATTGCTGTCTTGATTTACGGCCTAAGTGCGTCCATTTTTCATTCTACGTGAAGTTTGCCACGATTCGTACGAGTTGTGCTATGTTCGTTTCTGTTTATTTTGGTTATAAGTAGACCGTGTAAAGACAAAATAATGAGCCATATACTGTTGCAATGCAAATTATTCACAAAATTATGTCATGGTAACAAATAATACAAAATTATTTCAAGTAGACTTTATTTACTTTAAAAGATATTTAATAAAAATTTAATTTTCTTTAAAAATATAAAGGATTTATACGTAAAGGTACATAATTATGATGAAATCATGTGCTTTACATAAATTGAAGAAAGGAACTATTTACAGAAAAAAATATAAAATGTACACAGTACACAATATACACATCACTTTCGAATGACTGAAAAATTCATAAAACATTAAAAAATATCTTTTATCTGGTAATCATTGAAACAAATATCAAGTGTATTCCAACAGAAACACGTTAAAATTTTTCCGCGTGGAAATTAATGATAAAAAAGCGGAATGTGTTAGTATTCCGTTTCTCACTTTTATTGACATAGTTTTGTTTTCGGATAAAAAGTTTACAAGAGTTTTAAACCATCCATTTTTCTGTTATTCTAGAAGTATGTTAGAGGGTAACTCGTCTGTTTCGGCTCCGCATGAAGCTAAATACTGTCTTACGTTGGAGCGCATACGGAATAAGTTTACACGTTTTTACACAGAACGTATGGCATCTATCCCTACTATCCCTTAATGTACCCAACATTATTGAGGGTAGTGGTGAGCAACCCAAGTGTTCTTCAAGAATTTGGTTTATTTGTACATATTTGCGTCGGGGAAGGCCAATGTTGTTTGCGATAGGTACCAAGAGCCAGAACCAATCTGTTTCTAGGCGCAACGTCTTTTTTAACGGGGATGAATGTGTCTCCGACACTACCGAGACTATTGGATAAATAAATAAATACTAATACATAAACATTTTGTACTCGGTTACGATTTGTTGTATCTATCGTTAAGGTATTCGTACACTATTAAAACTGGTAAACTATTTATATTATGTCCATTACTCCATAATTGATTTTTTAATAGATTCAGGAGTGAAGGCGTTTCTGAGTTTCAGGTTTAGTTAGGCTATACTTGTAAGCCTTATAATCGTAACCAGCAAAAATTAAACAATGTTTTATTACGTTATTTTTTGTTATTAAAGTGGGGCCAAACATTCAATAGATATTTGAAATTTATAAAAAACCGATAAACGCCATTCAACTTTTAAAACACTTTATATTCACCGAAAATGGATTTTTTTAAAAACAGATCCCAAAAATGAACAACCTGAAAATCTATCAATAGACAAGATGGCGGATGTGTTTTACGTCAAGAACAAGACGTCATTTAATTTCTCTCTAAATCGATGTCGGAGGCGTTTATTATTAATATTAGAGAATGTGAAAAAGTTGTTTTACTTAAAAAGGTATTTGTATGGAAATAATTTATAATCACACATCAATAATAATTGTCAGATAGCTATAACTACACTTCGCATTGCTCTCCTTAACGCATGTTAGTAATGTGTCAAAGACTTAGACTTACGTGCCGCTGTCTATACTACATACAGAAATGTCGTTGGCGTGGCAACACTCAATATAAGCCGACTGAAGGCTTGTTTCCTTCATGTAATAATTTAAAAAAATCGCTATTGTAGAGATTGTTTCGTTTCATTTAAAAACATCCTTCCTATAAAATTATAAAATTGAAGAACGGTATTTGTTAATATGGATACCATTTAGTTTTTAATAAAACAGCATCGTTACCATAGTAACAAACTTCGGTTCTTCTTCAACTTACTATATTCTTAAATGTTCATGGCAACACTCTTGCCTTAAATTAATTGGCTCTCGTTCTTGAGTTAATTGGTGTTCTATATTTTCTTGGAAATCTAATCATCCTCTGGTTCATCAATTTTGACTATCACCGGCCTCTCATCTTCCTCATCTCTGTCCAATCCTGTAAAATCCCATTGTAATTTGTCTGTTAAGTTGTCTTTAAACCGTTCAATCATTGTCAAGAGTCGGCCATCAACTTTGCTCACATAGGCTGTTTTAAAAAACTCCCGAAGTTTCTTGTAAACAAGATTTTTGTTCATAACAATATCCGCTAGAAAATCCTCCGGCATTTCTTCTATTTGCACTTCAACTGTGCGAATGAAATGGAAGAACACTGACCGGTATTTGTGTATTGCTTCATCACAGGAGCAAAAAATTATCACTAAATTCTTCCAATGTTCAAATGCTTCCAAGGAATGGCCGATAAGAAAGCATAAATATGCAAATTGGAGCTCACCTATAATGTGAAGCGGTCTGAAAAAGTTGGCAAGTTTATAGGTTAAATACTTTGGGCAAGTCAATCTATTAATCTAGATAGGTAATTCAAAATATTATTACTTAAGAAAGTCTTAGTTGAATTCAATAAGCAGAGAACAATGGTTTTAACCACTTACATTCTATGTTATTCTTGAATTGAAATTAGTTTTAATATATACCCTTATTAATATACATAGTAGGAATAAAAGCTATTGTGTGCCATATTAAAACTAAATACTATTTGTTACTATGAATATAATATTTTGAAGTCTAGAATTTTCCAAATTATTAAGCCAACAACTTGCTTTAGCGTGCGACTGACATCCTTGTAGTCGTAAATTCGAACCCCGGCTATAGACTTCTTTGAATAAGTAAACCATAAAGTCGATAGCGTGTGCATCAGGGACAGGTGGCTGACCCACTTGGCAATTAAAAAACAAATGTTCACGAAACAGAAATCTGAGGCCTAACCCTATAAAAGTTTTTCTTCTTCAAACTCAAAACTGAGCACTATCCCTTACTTGAATAGCAGTGACACGTAAATAATACACACACAAATTAATATGCCAGACCATTATTCTACAAACTTGGATGTTTATGATAAAATCTTTATACTTACTCAACATGCTGTGCAATCATTAGTTCAAGTGTGTATGACTGGTCAAGGTAGTGTTTGGTGACTTCTTCTGGAGTCGAACCTGGAGGAAACTTGTCATGTGGTATCTCCGTGAATCTTAACGATGCTCCTGCAATCGTTGTTTTAAATGTCAGTATCACTAAACACCAGCTAATCCACTAGACCAAATTAAATAAAACCGATAGAACATCTGGTGCATTCACTATACATATGAGCAAACTTAATTCTTTTGCAGAGCAATATATTTATTTTATTTACTATTCCAAATTGAAAAGAAGTTAACAAGAAACAAATTCTCCACTCAGTTACAAGGGAACGTTCAAGTGTTACGTAACGCAATTTGGGGGGGGGGCGGTCCTTTTGAAACGTTACAGTGCGTTACATGGGCTGGAGGGGTGTTTTTTAAACTACGCGTTACGTAACATTTTTTATTTTAATAAAAAAACTGGGGATTAATTAGCAACCCTGTTCGTTTATGTTGTACAGGGAATCCCTTTATTGTATGTTACTTTTATTTTTGCTCTCCTAAGTTTATGTTTCGGGAAATCCCTCGACTGTGCGGTCACTTAAATGTTACGTAACGTTAAGGAAGGGTCGGGGGTACAGAAAAACGTTATGGTGCGTTACATTCCTTAAAAATTGCGTTACGTAATACTTGAACGCTCCCCAACTTAAAAAGGATTCTAATTAACTCCTTAAATTGTCAGTCCTAGCACATGTTGCTTAACTTACAAAGATAGTAGGAAAGTAAAACAAACTTGCTACACTTAAAATACATTCCTTAAAAGCTGGTGGTAAATTATGCACATACAATGTATACTAGTCCTTTATAACATTACATTTGTGTGTTTAAATGACATTGCACACATGTGTCCTGATATTGAGCCTATAGTAGAAGTGCTAGTCCCCTGGTAGTTACCTGGCACTGGTTGTAAATTTGGCAGCATTGAGGCTTCCTTCTCAGCAGCTGTGATGCGTTTGGCACGTTTTGCATCTGATTGCCCTGGGGTTTCCTGATTCTTATCTTCACTATCTATTGATGTTTTTACTCCTCTTGGTCTGTCTTTATCGGAAGTTGATAGTAATTCCACAGAGGCTCTAATCAGGCCACTCTCCGGTGAAAATCTGTTTACCAAGTCCTCTGCAATATTACAGATTATCATTCATAACTTTTGTTTTATAAAGTGAGTTTTATCATATAAAATATATTTTCTAATTGTTTTAGTTAGCTGCTTGGAGAAGACACATTTTTGCACTTTTTTATCACTTTTCTCTATAGACAAGTAGGCAATCAGCCATCTTGTCTTGGAACAAATTATTGACCTCTGGATTGAACACATCAATATATGTAGAACAATCAGAACTTGATAACATAAACAAGAACAAAATAAAGTCATTTTGTGCAATTGCTTATTTTAAACAGATATAATATTTAAATTACATTTTTATCCTTTCAAAATTCTTCTTACAGAAACATAAAATCTTATAAAAAATCAGATTCAGGGTATGCAAACTATGATATTTTTATTAATCCTAAGTGTGACTTCTGTATGTCAAATAACATATTGGGTTTGACATAGGGGTCATTGATCTTAGTGCTATGTCACAACTCCTTACTACCCCCTTATATTACCTGTAATCTGGGAAGATAGTAGTTTCCACTTTTGCCAAATATCATAAGGATAAGGACCTAAATGCCTATCCAATGTTAGCAAGTTATCTTTTAAGCGCTGAATACTTTCATCTGTGACCTCATCTTTACTCATGTCCTCAAGATTTTTGTCCCACAGCTTTACAAGAAATTCTTTCTTTTGAAAATAATGCATGAATCCAGACCTGGAAGATGTGAATTACCCAACAATAAAGAGAAATATATCATATCATATTGTGAATCTAAGGCACATGATGATTATCTCAGTTTAATTAGGATAGATTATAATAGCTTAAAAACTGCTTAAAATATTCACTATTCAACAACAATAGGTTACTTAATAGTAAGTGGGTCTCACTAATGTGAGACCCACTCAATGTGTTGATAATAGATCTTGTATATATTTTAAGCTGAAATTTAGGGGACATACCACACAAGTTAGAAATTCTAACTTGAAAGGTTATTAGATTTTAGATTACATTAGATTCCTAAAATGCTAAATACCACATATATATTATGGTAGTTATATACCTTAAATTTATATGTGTGTGTTACTACGTGTTAATATGTGAAATCAATGTGTAATGTATAAGCAGCCCAACATAAAGGTTAAAGTATCCTATCTCCATAGATATTTTAAAACTACGGCGGTAAAAAAGCAACCTTAAGCAACTAACTTGGACTGAATTTTCTACTTTATTTACCTCGGGGAGACATCGCCGGTGCCTTTGCTAACGCCGGAATAGTGGATGTAATGCAAGCCAGGTGGTATCATTTTAATTCCACGAAAGTCTTCATCGGTATTCCAACATTGCATATCGATTCCAAATTGGGTCTCCTGAGGAACACCAAGAAATACAAACGTTCCAGCTTCTATAAGAAGTTTCTTTGCAGTCTCCTGGTCCATTTTGTAGTATTGGTCAAGCTTGAGTCGTGATAACAAATTACAATATTATAACTATAAACTAATCAATATGTTTACATTTAGCGAAACATCCCCATTTCCTTACGGCTCAGTGTGACCAGATTTCATTTGACGAATCTACTCTCGTGGAGGTTAAAAACTACTGAATTCTACCGAAAGGAACGAGAAAATACAAAAATCTATTAATTTTTGCTTTGTTTACAACGTAAAACATGAATTTTCTTGATTAAACGATAAAATAAAAAGTAGTAAAGATTAATTAAGAAGCGAAGTTTTTTTAATTTAATTTTACTACAATTTTTTTTTAAATTAATAATAATATGAAACTTAAAGTAAGATTTCGTCGTTAGTTGAATTGTTAAGCTGTTTTGAGTCCATTACTTGATCATACTTTTGTCAGGATCAAATCTCTACTCCTCCTTCCACTTCGTAGCCCTCTTTTCCATGCATATTGCAGCAACATCTTGTTATTAAACGATTTCTATCTTGACTTTTAATTCTATTAATATCGGAAAATATTCTTTCAACTTTGCTTAGACAGAGGTAGTATTGTCATTTCTTCACAAACCGGGCCAAATTCCATATTTTTTTGCTATTCGCATCGAAATTTGGTGACCTCACTAAAATTTATCCACCTAAAATTTTCAAGTTGAATCGAAGTTGACAATAAATTAGACACGGAAACATCTAATTTTAATTCCCTATATTCGTTGTCAACAATTTATATTCTTGTACTAAGTTAGGAAACCTTTGTAGTATTTTTATTAAGTTCGAAATTCACCATACACTGCCTTTTGGGGATCGATAAACGACAAATCCTGCAAGAAATTATCTTGTAAGGCATCTTTGGAGAAATTGTTTACTTAGTGATCAAAATGTTGACATCTGTTAAGAAACTCTTCAATTTTAATTTCATTCGAACATCATCTTTTAATAATTCCAATGTTATGTAGTTTGTGCCCAGGTAATGTTTTGTATAGGAAGGAAATATACTTGAATGGGATCTATTGACTGAAGCGAAGTATTTTAATATAATTTATCTTCATAAAACAACTCAAAATGGAACTCATAGTTTTTATATTGTTAATTTTATAATGAGCTCTGATCACTTTGAAAAATAACTTAAATTTTTAGTTATGGGTAATATAAAATCTAAAAAGGAAAGATAAAGTTTTTTTCATCGTGTTAAGGTGATCAAATATAAATTGACAAGTACATTTGCATTCTTATTTCCTAAAAACTCATTTTGAAAAAAGTTTTAATGCTGACATGCTCTATAATTCGTGAATCATTGATTAGAAAAGCACCTGATTATAGTGACGAAGCATTGGTGATTGGAGTTCAGTAAAATTTTGAAATTGACAAACTCTCTTTGAGTTGGCTATGTGAGAAAGTATGAATAAACATCTTTGACAAACAACTCTATAGAACGAGGTAATTTTTTGATGATAACTTATGAAAATTTGTTAGAAAAATTTAAAAAAATACAGTTTGGTTGACTTCCTAATTTTAATACCACTATTCCTTTCGCCAAACATAACATTCTTATAGAGGAACCCTATTAAATTTTCTAGTTAAGTTTCTTTCAGATAAGGCAATAAACTATCAAACAAATATGCGCAGTTTCACCTTTTAAGTCCACCATAAAAAAATTTTTTTTGGAATTGCAATTTTTCTGATAGTACTTTATTCTCTGAATACCTTGGTAGTATGAATCTGTGCTTTCGTGATAATGAGCGAAAATACTGGGCTCTCTCAGTTTCATTTTCACCTTGAGTAATTCTGAAGCATTTTTTTTGAAGTTATCTAAGACTTGTAAGCAATTGGGAGATTTATTCTTCTAAGTAAAAACTTTTGATTTCAGAGTCGTGAAATGCCCTTGAAATAACTTGTTAGTGATCATTAGCGAAAAGGAATATTATTTCATAATGAGCTAAATGCTGATTTCGCTTTTTTACTTCTTCCGAAATAGTTGATTTTTAAAAATCGTATCAATCTGTAAACAAAAAAGTTAAAAATAAGTATGAGGACAAAAAAAATCAAAAACTAAGCAATCTTAATAATATAAATCTCTATCAAATTTTGTCCTCAATGGACTCTAAACTACCGAACCGATATCAATCAAATTTGCACACGTGTTAGTTTGATCCAAATTAAAAGGTATTTAAATCTCAAATTATATCGCAATATTATTTTATTGCAAAATATTTTTTATATTGAAAATTCTAAAATCCTGTGTTAAAGTATAATTTCAATAACTTTCATCTACCTTTAAGAAAGTTCTCCTACCCTAAAGATGGCGCTTGTTAAAAGTATCAATTTCACATAAGCTACCTTTAATACTTCTCCTATTTCCTTGAATATTTACTACTATTAATATAACAAAAACCTTAGCCACAGCAAGCTTGGCCGAGTCTGCTAGTTTTAATATATCATTTAAATAAATAAACATGCATAAACAAATAGTTGTATAATAATAATTGTTATTAAATTGTAGATAATAAACATACTTAAAACAGCGAAAGTTTGTTTTTGAATGGAAATCATAAGTTTAGAACATAATAGGTTAGATGAAAGTATTAAATTTTTTTAACAAAAATAATTAACTAAGACTTACATTCCAAATAATGTAAGTACTTAGTACCTTAGAAATGCCGGAATATCCTTTCATTTTTAACTTTGATGTACCATATGTTCCTTTAAAGATGCCACTCTACTTAGTATTCAGTTGATGTTTAAATGAGCACTCGTAGTGTTTACTCTAGATTTAGACAACCAACTTTTAAATGAGGATCTTGCTCCCATTCATGCGATATATTTGTGTATATTTACGTTTCATTATATACTGATTATATAAATTCTCAGTAAAGGTATTCCCACTAATCACAATATCTCACGAGTCAGGAACGAATGGTTTATAGTAACGAAAATAACGAAAATTCAATAGAACTTACCACCCAATCATGAAAGGGGAATACCCCGCATTTTTGATTGCCAAAAAGTACCTACTAGAATAACTGATAAACGTGAATTCTACTAAAATATACCAAATAATTTTTACATACTAAATTCTGTTCCAGTACCTCAAAATCTACCAAAAAAGTAGAAATTACTAAATCTGGTCACATGTTACGGCTTACCAATTTTTGACTTTGACAATGACAAAGGTGAATACAGTAACGAGTACATAATACATAATATGGATATTTTAACTGTGTGGTTGATGCCTTCGCCGCCACAGTCTATGAAAACAATTAATAGTCGTAACAATTGAATAGATAACATATGACATCTGTCATCTTCATACTGACGAAATATTGTAACGATCAACGATGATCAAATCACTCAAAAATTGTTTGTCATGAGTTTTATAACCTAATTTTAGTTAAGTTACATATAAATATTTTAGTTAATAATAATCATAATCAAAATTTAAACAATCATTGCACACTTGAAGCCAATATTTAGCCCTTTAGTTTTTACCACACTCATAAATTGTATTTTAACATTCTCGTTTCGATAATGTCCAATAACATAAGTGTCATTTAGATTTGTGAACCCTTAGATAGGCCAAGTTAGTTTTTGACTTTTGTTAGCGTCGCAACTCCACTACTCGTAATTTTATGTTAGTTATAAGCTCATATTTCAAACCATTAAAGTCAGTTGATAGCTTCAAACAAAGTGTTTTATTTGAACATATTCATACAGCAACCGCCACCGAACTCAATCCATGTTTAGAATGATATATTATTGAAAGTAAAATTACCCTTTATATTATTTATATAATTAATCGAAACTGAAAAAACTTGAAAAATTGTACCTAATTGAATTAATAAAAGAAAAATTAAACTGAGCAGTTTCAAATTCGAAAAAAATAAAAATAATATACTTATACATAATGTTACAAGGTACAGAACCTTATTTACTTAGGTATAGAACGGTATTAAATTTTGATGAAGTATAAAAATTTGCAAGATTTATAATGTGTTAAGAATATTTAATTTGATTTAGTAGCCAACAGTCGACACAAACAATAATTATTGTTATTCTTTAGTCGAACGCGCCGCGAACTGCGTAATTGAAAATTCAACTAATAGTATTTATTATCCTAAGGCTGAATTTGTTCATTTATGTTTGACTTTTGAACTGTATAAAATTTGTATCATGACACGAAGCAGCGTTTAAGTCCAAGAAATAAGCCACACAAGTGCAGCCAGTCACAGACAGGCTAATAGGTGAGCGTGAATATTATTAGTAGCTTATTGGTTTAGTACCTACTTTGTTCTCTTACATAATTTTTTTTATACAGAACTAAATAGACGTTAGGCCACAATCCCACCTGATGTTAAGTGAGATGTGGTCTATTGGAGGGCACGCCTGTCCAGGAGATGCCTATTAAACACTAAATGAACCCATATTAAACTGTCTAGGGGAGACGGAATGGGCAAGGAGTTTCATTCCTTTGCTGTTTTTACAAGACACGACGAACTGGAACGTCTGGGTGAAACTCCAGCGTGCTTCATCTTGTTTGAGAGGGGATGACGGAGTGCAATCTGAAGACTGGTGCCATACCTATGTAATCATATTGTCTTGAAAGTGTTTCAAAATATTGCTAGCTGTACTTAGTTACAATGTCACACAGATACCCAGAACGCACCGTAAGCGTTAATGCAATCAATGCTTAGTCTTATTATTCCATTATGTACCACGAATCAAAGTTATCATGTAAGGGTTTTTAGCTGTAAGAATATAATTATATTAAAGCCAGTCTAATATCGACCACCGTAGTAATAGGGTCTTGCATCGACCACCTTAGGATTAGGGTCTAACATCGACCACCTTAGAATTAGAGTCTAACATCGACTATTAGTTAAGAATACTAAGTGTAATTACGTAATAAAGTTTTCCTTTTTAAAAAAACCTTTAAATACCGTCGCGATTTGACTGGCGCAGCCGGTAGGATATCCGTCGTAATCCTGTGCCTGTGAAGACTAAAAATCAGTCTGAGTGTAGGGTTGCGCGTGTGTTTTTACGCATTTAACGGATATTTTACGACCAAACAAATAAGTCATTATTGATCGCGTAATTCGACGGTTAAAGGCAAAAAGTGAAAGAAGAGTAAGCAGTTATAAATATAAGAAATGGGTTGCAGACTTATGTGAGTAAACCTCTTCGCATTCCAACCTGTCCCATTTTATTTCCGTTTGACTGTGTATTGTGTAAAATAGATTTAAGTTATTTTAAGTTGATAAAGATTTTAATTGAAATAAAAAGAAAATTATATTGAATTATTAAGTAAGTAAAGAATATAAATTTAAATTCTTTTTTAAATTTTTATTGTAATAAATAATTTTTGTTAAAAAATGCAAGAAATACGCACTATTCCAACTGATATTCTAAATATTATACCTAAGTTCGATGGGGAACAAAAACTATTAAATTTATTTTTAAAAAAAAGTGAGTATGTCATTAGAGCCTTTAGGCCAGAACGTCCGAATATAGCACAAGATATATACATATTTCATGTTATTACAAGCCGCCTTAGAGGCAAGGCAAGTCACTTGATTAGCGAGAGACAAGACATTAATAATTGGGAGGAGCTAAGAACAACTCTTATCCAACATTTCGGAGATCCTAGAACTGAAGAATGTATTTCAATTGAGTTAGAAAATATTAAAATTAATCAAGGTGAGTCATATTTAAGTTTTTGTAATCGAATCCAAAGCGTCCGTAGCACATTATTTTCGAAAATCAATTTAATAGAGGACGAGAATATTAAGAACGCGAAGATGAATATATATAACCATACATGTTTAAATGTTTTCCTTTTTAATTTGCCCGAAGATATGATACGCGTTGTCCGATTACATAGATGTACAACTCTAGAAGACGCGCTCAGTGTAGTAATGGAAGAAGTGAATTTCCTTAACCAATATAAATCACGGAGTGTTAATAGACAAAAATATACTCAAAATATTAATGAAAAAAATAATTTAACACAAAATAATTTACCACAAAATAATTTATCACAAAATAATTTTTCACGAAATAATTTTAATAAGTTTAATCAATTACCCCAACACCAAAATAAGCCTCCAATGAATTTCAAATTTGGAATACAACCACAACCTCAAGGATTTAAACCTAATTTTAAATTCGGTACCAACCAAAAGCAAGGGTTATATAATCCTAATAATTCACAGTTTAAGTTTGGTATTCCACCACCTCAATTTGGATATAGGCAATTCCCCCAAACAACGAATCAACAACAATTTAAATTTGGTATCCCACAAAATCATCAACCAAAACCGGTACATAGATATGATAACGATGTATCGATGCGAACGGCGCCTCAAGCTAAGCCAAATTTTATGACACCAAGAACATCAAATAATTTATTTCACACAAATTACATGAACGACGATATGAATTACGATCATGAAACATTTTATACACACGAAGATAATTATCCCTATGAATATTATAATATAGATCCGAATGATTTTACACCAGATAATTATTGTGAATTAGAACAAAATTCAGAAGAAGCGGTTGAGACCTCAGAACCTGAAAATTTTCATACACAGGCCTCAATAACCGACAAACCGAAGTAATACATTTAAATCATCACGGTGCTTTAAAGTTACCACATATTGAAATTCCGGAAATAAATAGTAAGTTTATGATAGACACAGGTAGTTCACGATCCTTTATAAGTCCTGAAATAGTTAATAAGTATTTGACAGAATTTAAATATTATGAGCCATTCGAAGTCGTGAGTACACACGCACAGAGTCACCATAACGAAGTAATTTATATACCTCTCTTTAAAACTTTTTGTAGTACAGATTATCACAAATTTTATATCTATAATGTGGATAGCGATTATGGCGGTTTAATAGGATCAGACTTATTAAAACAACTTGACGCTAATATAGACATGAAAAATCAAATTTTAAAAACTCGTGACACAAGAATACCAATTATTTATAGTCCACCATTTGCCATTCATGTTGATGCACGATCTGAAACTCGTTTTAAGGTTCCTGTTAATCTTCCCAATGGACAAGCAATATTAAATTCAATTAATTTTGGTAAAGGTATAAGAACACCATCTGCTCTTGTAAAATGCGAAAACGGTTATGCTACCACTATAATACAAAATTCATCAGATAAAAACTATGAAATTAAATTCACTAAACCACTAATAGTTACAAATTACAATGAAGAAATAATTAATATAAATAATACTCAAACAATTCATGATTATAACATTGATAAAATTCTGAAACAAAACTTGTCAAAATCACGTTTTGAACACATGAATGAGGAAGAAAGAACTAAAATTTTTAATTTGTGTTTTCAATATAGAGATATTTTTTACAGCGAGCATATACCATTAAGTTTTTCAAATCAAGTTAAGCATAAAATTCGTACAACTAATGAAGACCCAATTTACGTAAAGCCTTATCGTCAATCTCCAGCTGAAGCTGTTGAAATTAGGAAGCAAATAGATAAACTTTTAAAAGATAATGTAATACAAGAATCTAATTCTCCATGGTGTGCACCTGTACACCTCGTACCAAAAAAAATCGACGCTAGTGGTGAAAAGAAGTTTAGGATGGTTGTTGACTATAGAAGACTGAATGACATTACAATAGACGATAAATATCCATTACCTAATATAACTGACCTCTTTGACAAACTAGGTAAAAGCTGTTACTTCTCAGTACTTGATTTAGCTAGTGGTTATCACCAACTGGAAATAGAAAAAGAAGACCAACCTAAAACAGCCTTTTCAACTCAATTTGGACACTATGAGTTCCTTCGAATGCCGTTTGGGTTAAAGACCGCACCAGCGACATTCCAACGAGCAATGGACAATATTCTTAGAGGACTGCAGGGCATACATTGCTTAATTTACTTAGATGATATAATTATCTTTTCATCTAGCCTCGACGAACACCTAATAAAACTAAAACTAGTATTCGATAGACTTAGAAATACCAACCTTAAAGTCCAACTCGATAAATCGGAATTCCTTTGCAAAGAAACAAATTACTTAGGACATACAATTACACCTGACGGACTAAAACCTAACACCGACAAAATAGACGCTATACTTAATTACCCAGTACCAAAAACTACGACAGAAATTAAGAGCTTTCTCGGACTTATTGGTTATTATCGAAAATTTATAAAAGACTTCTCAAAGATTACACAACCCATGACAGCATGTCTAAAAAAGAACAGTAAAATTGTAATTAATGAAAATTATTTAAAATCATTTGAAAAATGCAAAGAACTTCTTGTTAACGCACCATTACTTCAATATCCCGACTTTACAAAGCCTTTTATTTTGACAACTGACGCATCTGACTATGCACTTGGAGCTGTACTCTCGCAGGGTCAAGTAGGCAGTGATAAACCAATAGCATATGCTAGTAGAACTTTGAATGACACAGAAAAACGTTACAGTACTATAGAAAAAGAGTTATTAGCGATAGTATGGGCAGTTAAACACTTTCGTCCGTACCTATATGGAACAAAATTTACAATTTATACAGACCATAGACCATTAGCTTGGCTAGATTCTCTTAAAGAACCAAATAGTAAATTGACTAGATATAAACTCGGATTAGCTGAATACAACTTTAAGGTCATTCATAAGAATGGAAAGCAAAACACCAATGCTGATGCTCTCTCGCGTATTAAATTAAATGCTTTAGGTAAAAACGATAAAGATAATCAATCAATGGTAGTTAATGTAGATGACTCTGATAGAAATCTTGATGATTATATTCAAGAATTAACCTATTCAATAACACGATTAGGACAAAACAACCAAAGTAAAGAACCTGAAAATGATAACAGTAACTCTATGTCTTTTTCTGAAGTATCTAGGTCTATTCCATCTCGAGTTAATTCCAGGTCATCATCACGTACATTAACAATAAACTCTAGTACAGATACAGCACATTCTGCTGAAGATATGGATAGAGACGGCATTCCCATACTTTACGAAGCTATAGATACAAAACCAAACCAAATATTAATACACCCATGGTTTAAAAATGAACTTTCAGTTAAAATTCGCTCACATCCCAAGCAAAAGATTTTAGAGGTTCACTTACCCCTAGATAATTCCGAATTAATAAAAAAATTTCTTAAAGAATATATTAAACCCAAAATTAAATACTTTATCTATTACGAAAATAAAGTACACCGACAATTATTCACACAAGTATTAATTTCATTATTTAGAAAAGAAACCGTAAAGCTTTATGAATGCACTGAAAGAGTAATTAATGTCACTGACGAAAAAGAACAAGAGGAAATAGTAATGAAGTATCACGTAGGCAAAACCTGTCACCGAGGTATTAAAGAAACAATTTCTCATTTAAAACGAGTTTATTTTTGGACAAATTTAGAAGAAACCGTAACCAGCTTAATAAATTCATGCGACACTTGTAAACGTATGAAATACGATCGTAGACCATTTAAACCTCAATTACAACTTACACAAACTCAATCAAGACCTTTTCAAGAATTATTTATAGATTTATTCTCCATAGAAGGAAAATATTACTTAACCATATTAGACGCATTTAGTAAGTTAGCACAAGCTTTTGAAATCCCAGACAGAACAACACCTGAAGTAGTCAGGACACTTATAAAGTATTTTTCATTCTACGGCGTACCTACTAAAATCAGTTCAGACCCTGGTTCTGAATTCAATAATAAACTCATGAAAGACTTAATGACATTGTATAAAATAGACATTCACATAGGCACCCCTAATAATCCAAACTCAATGGGATTAATAGAACGATTCCAGTTCCACAATTTTAGAAATATATAGACTTGCGAAATATGAACATAAATTCACAGATGCTACATCAGTGATGACTTATGCTATAATGGCTTACAATCAAACAATCCATTCAGTAACAGGTCTCACTCCGTTTGAAGTAGTATTTGGTCACACGGAAAATAACAATCAATTCAATTTAAATTTTGATAAAGAATATACTCAACAACTAGTTAGGGATCATGCAAAAAGAACTCACTACTTATACAAATACTTAACCGATAAAATAGGAACTAGGAAAGAAAAAGTTCAACAAAGTAGAGTAGGAGAAAATAATTTTGATTTAAATGAAGGTGATAATGTTTTTATTAAAGGTGTAAATCGACGTAGAAGCAAGGATAAGCCTAGGTATGAAAAAGCAAAAGTTAAGGGTAAAATAAAAAGAAATGTAGTATTGGTAGAAACTAGCACAAAAGATAAAAACGTTCCAATAAAAGACATAAAACGTCCCCCACAGGTTCGTCCTGCTAGTGACCCAAGCAGTAACGATCCGGGCCCTTCAACTTCAAAAGGTTGAGAAGAATCCAGGCGTTCTCCCTCTTAGAGAAGGAACCGCTATGATTACGTATGATAAGTGAATAGTAATTAAGACATTAGATATTAAACTTATTAAGGAAGAATTAGAATTTAATATGCATAGGTATATAGAACTAAATAGAATAGTAGAATTACAGTTAAATACCAGTAGCCCTTCGTTAATATACTTCAATGATGTTAAGCTTCAAGTTAATTATATGTTAAATATCACATTGAACAAATATTCAGAAATTGTACCAATTAATAGACAGAAAAGAGGACTCATTAATCCTTTGGGATCTCTAGTTAAAATGATAACAGGAAATTTGGGTAACGATGATGCTATTAAATATGACAACTTAATAAAAAATGTAAAATCTCGTGAACATTCTCTGGAAAAGAAAACTACTGTTATATCCGAAATGATAAGACTTGTTGCAAACTCTACTATAAATATTACAAACAATCTCGAACAATTAAGTGATGCAATTAATAAAATTAATAAAAATATTAAAGACATTTCAATTATTTCACATGTTAACCAAATAACACATATCTATAATTCCTTCTTACATAATTTTCAAATAATTTACACAAAATTGACCGAGATTGAAAACATTTTAGCATTCAGTAGAATGGGCGTATTACATCAATCTATAATTAATACTAATCAACTCATTAATGTACTTAGAATCATAGAGAAAACAGATAAGCTGATATTTAAAGTAATCCCTGAAAATATTGTAAGAATAGAACAGTCCATGACATTGAAATCGTATTTTAAGAACAATGTTATTACTCTAGTATTAGAAATACCCTTAGTTAAGAAAGAAACTTATTTTTATTATAAAATTGTACCCTTACCTATCACCCAACCTGAAACAAACCTTACCTTAATAATATTACCCAAGTATCCTTACCTTATTGCGAAGGGGTTGAAAGCGAAATCGCTGTCGACACCATGTAAGAATATAGAAGAAGAAATATACCTCTGTGATCAGCTGCAGACCATGGTACCTGTTGAAGACACTTGTATCCGGGACCTGATGAAATATTCTCACAACGTCTCTTGCAAACAAATTCCAATAAAATTCGAAGAAATTAAAGTAGAACTTTTACAGATTAACCGATGGATAATCTACTCTAAATCACCTGTTGATCTGGTTAGAACCTGTGATAATGAAATTTTACATTACACTCTCATAAATACTTACTTATTAACCATAGAAGATAAATGCCAATATAACATTGCAAATCACAATTTAAGAATACATAGCAGTAACGGTGAGAAGCTTATATCTCAAAAGCTGCCGCTAGTAAATTTACCTGAAAATTTGAAGATCAGTATCCAGAGCAACATTAATCCTGTTAAGCTTAATGGGGTTGATTTAACCAATTTAAAAGTATTATCATACGCCCTACAAAACAGTGAAAATCAAAGTGATAGTGTAGTGAAAACCAATAGTGTCAGTTTAGGGACAATAATTCTATATGTAATTTTAATTTTAAGTCTTATATCCTTTCTGGCATACAAAAAGATAAAAACATGTATAATATTTCAAGGCCGAACCCATCCTCCGAAAAATTGTTCTTCAGATGATTTCGAGCTTAAGGAGGGAAAAGTTACAATGTCACACAGATACCCAGAACGCACCGTAAGCGTTAATGCAATCAATGCTTAGTCTTATTATTCCATTATGTACCACGAATCAAAGTTATCATGTAAGGGTTTTTAGCTGTAAGAATATAATTATATTAAAGCCAGTCTAATATCGACCACCGTAGTAATAGGGTCTTGCATCGACCACCTTAGGATTAGGGTCTAACATCGACCACCTTAGAATTAGAGTCTAACATCGACTATTAGTTAAGAATACTAAGTGTAATTACTTAATAAAGTTTTCCTTTTTAAAAAAACCTTTAAATACCGTCGCGATTTGACTACTTAGGTTATCGATTATATTATTTTCAACTTAACTCGATATAACTAGGAAAAATGATTATCAAGCAATTTTTGAAATTCAAATTCTCTTACGGCTCACTGAGAAAATTTCGTTGAAACCGCATATTTTCAGTAACCGTCAAGTGCATATAACACAGCAAGCGGCAGGCTTAACAGCGATGTTAACAGCACCTGATTTTTTGTTTTCTGTACCGATTTTTTTGCCTAATTATTTTTCAACAGGTGACGAATTCCTGTCTCGAGCACCACTAACGTTGACGTGGCGAGACGTAGTTATGTTGCGGTAATCATGAATGATGAAATGCGCTTTAGTTTTGCCGTATGCAATTAGTGGATCTACTGAGTGCATGTCGTGAATACGAATTGTCAAAAATTGAGACCAAATTAAAATGTAGTGGTGTAAGCACTTTAAATTAATGAACTTATCCATAGATATAAATTACATCTCGACGGCGTTAGGGACACCTTTGTTAGTCTGGAAGTTTATAGACGCCGAATTTCGGTAATGTCACAGACCATAGACGATTTCTAGACGAAATATAATTTAGTACTAGGTAAATAGAATCAAGATTCTACGTAGTCTGTTTGATTGTGTGCCACCACTATGTGGACTTAGGGTCCTTCAAAAAAAAAGAGCGTACCAATTCTTAAAAGGCTGGTAACGCACTTGCGAGCCCTCTGGAATTGAGAAAGTCCACTTAACATCACGTGAGTCTACTGCCCGTTAATAGATCAAAGGGTCTGTTCTATAAAAAAAAAGTTTAAAATGTTACTATAGTGAAAATGGCTTTTAAACCAGTAGGTATATATATAATATAATAATAAAATCAATGATGGTAAACATACGAGAATGCGTATGTTTTTTGTTAAATCGTATTTAATTACTCCAGTCATTTACCATTTTATTTTGCTTTTCAAGAGTATTATATTTCAATGCAGCTAAAATATTAAAGCGGAGGCGAATGAGAAATGAAAATTTAAAATAATTCTGGTTTTTTGTTGAAAGTACTTAATAATTGAAATCAAAATAAAAGTTTGCTTAATTAAAAATAAACTTTTCTTACATGTCGATGTTTTTTTTTTTTTTCTTAATACGCCAGGTACAATTAGCAAAATTGTAACACTATGGCATTCAAGAGACCATAAAAGAAGCAGAGGTAGGCAACATAAAAGGTGGACCGATGAAATCATGGAAGTGGCTGGAAAGACTAAGACCTGGACGAGATTGGTGTACAATAAGGAAAAATGTAGGACAATGGGGGAGGCCTTTGCCCGTAGGCACACAGAATAATGCATATATTTTGTATAAGGCTATAAATAAAAAAAAATATAAGTATGAGTTACTAACGTAACATATAGAGCATTAATTTGAATATCGGAAATGCGCTTTAGTATTAATTGAAATTTAAGGATTGTTTGCTTGAAAATAGTTTCCATCTCTATAGAAATCGAGACAGCTTATCGATATTCCCGATTTTTGTTAACACTGACGAATAGAGCCTTACTATAGGATACACTTGGGAAATTAGGATGTAAATTTCCATTTCCCTCTCGCAAACCTATATTCAGAGATTCTTTGTTTTCGTCAGAAATTTAAGGATACGAGATCTCATGGGATACTCGAGTTTGCAAACGAAAAATATTATATTCTGTGAAAATCGCTCAGTCATGAATCGAGTGTATTGGTAAGTGAAAAGAATTTCAGTTTTCAAATCTGTACATGAAAAATACCAATAATATTTACACGTAAAATTCAAATCTTTATAACGAATCCGCAACGATGTTTTTAGTTACATAATATTGTTTATATATTATAAAATGTTTCGAAAACGTATTTTTTAAATAACGATACATATGTACCAAGTCCAGGAAGGTTCCTTGACATCTAAAAAAAAATTACTATATAAATCGCACCCTCAATGTTCGAAAAAGAAGTTTTGGGAAGTCGCGTTTAGAGATTAGGATTTGTTTCACACCCTTTGTTTTTTGAATGAAATGCTTTTAATTAAAGTTTTGAAACTATACATACTATTCATATAAAGAATTCTATAAATAACGATTGTTAAAAAAAATTTAAGATGGGAAGAAAGAAAAATAAAAAAAGAAGAAAAGTTAGGTAAGATACAGAATCAGTCGGGAATAATTCCCAGTTACGACTGCATTTTTTGGCAATATTCTCTAAGATCTATTAGATATAAAATAATAAAATCAGTGGCGCTACAACCTCTTTAGGTATCTGAATCTGTTTCATGATCATTTTTAAATCTAATAGGCAAGTAGGTGATCAGCCTCCAGTGCCTGACACACGCCGTCGACTTTTTTTTGGGTCTAAGACATCGGTTTCCTCACGATGATTTCCTTTACCGTTCGAGCGAATGTTAAATGCGCACATAGAAAGAAAGTCCATTGGTGCACAGCCGGGGAACGAACCTACGACCTCGGGGATTGGGGTCGCACGCTGAAGCCTAGGCCAACACTGCTTTTATCTCTTAGATAAAATATCTACAAATTAACTACATTTTGTATACTAAATCGAATTAAACATAATAGTTCTTTAGAATTGCAAACGGTTGTAACGAAACTCATCTGTTTTTGTCATAGAAGGGTACAAGACCAAATTGCCCAACGTTTAAACAGTCTAACATCTTTAAATATGGACACTTTACTAATTAGTAGCTTGTAGCAGTAACATCGGGGGATGAGCGGCAAGGGTGTGAGAGAGGCGCAAATATGTTTACAGAGTTATTATTGTCCTTTTTCTTTCTCTCTGAGCTCTAACCGCTAGAGAATTTCATTTCGTGCCCTAAGTATTTAAAATTTCACTATCAAAAATTTGATTTAGGGTAGCTACGGGGACGGAAGGACGAACCAAGGAGGATTTATATTGCAAACTTTTTAGACATGACGTATTCCAATTTTAAATTACTTGGTGCATCCGTTTTATTGTTTATGCTGACTTTTGTCAATTAATGGTTTCTGTGTCAATGAAGAATATTAACTTCATATTAATCGTTCATTTACATTAATGTACAAGGGTATCTTTTAACATATTTTTATAGCTTTGTCGGCTTTGTTCTGAAACCTACTGATATTGGTGGGAAGTTTTTTATTAGACCGTTTCAGTTATAACAAACGAAAATTATATGAATTATATAACTTACGTTGAAATTAAAATATAATATAAATTTAGTGCATTTCACTCCAGGATCAACCCATTAAAAGTAAACAATTTATTACAAAAACAAGTCTTTATAGAGCAAACACAAACTCAAAGTTCAGTTGGTAAACTTTTAATAGTGTTCTTGTCTCTAGAGAGCTCCAAGACTTGTCACGTATATATCGGTTTTCTTAGAACTTAAGGCTATTATTTTGTGCGATAATACTTCTTAACTCTATATATATATAGTTTAAACTCTACCCTTAAAATAAACAGCAATTGTTTTTATGACTACGCAACACTTTCTGTCAATTATGTATATGGTGTGTAAACAATTAAACTGACTTATTTTCTATCAGTAATAGACGATTTTTGAATTGCGTTCACCCTTGATAGACAATCCTCAATCAATATTGTATGGTCTTGCATTATATCTATGTTCATAAAATGTTGGAAATATTAACAATAAAACCAAATTCCTTTGGTGGTAGTGGTAAACGCTTGTCGAAAAGTGATCTTGTCTCTAGCCTCTGGACAGTTTCACAGATAACAAAAAAATAATTGTGTATCTACCGCTGTCAGACATGCAGAACGATAAGAGGTAGACCATAATATACTATTTAAGCGATTACATATACGAAGATGACAAAGGTACTAATAATTACAATAATTATTATTTCAAGTATATAAGCACCTTTTTAAATAACTCCCATAAATTTTTAGGAAGTAAATGTAATATAAACAAAGAAATAACTTTATTTGATTCCAGGAAATCCTTATTGTAAATATTGTCTAGAAAAGGCTGACGATGCAATACTATAGAGTAACAAATACGCAGTTGAAATCAAACCGTCATATGGTACAGATTGGCGTATCAAGAAAATTCAGAATAAGCCATGCATGAAGAAAACCTCTCAGAAGACAACCCTTTGGTTGTCTTCGTGTCACGGCATTTTGAACTTTAAGCCGTGTCTGAGCACTCTCCAACGAAGGATTAGGTTTTTTGCCGCCGCAGAGACAAGCCAAGAGTCAAGAGGTCTACAAAACAAAAACTAAAATGCTGCCAGGACAAAATGAATATTAATTGCAAGCAGAATTACGATATGTTTACATAGAACATAATATAGGAACAATGTTCAGTTAACATTGCCTTGATTTGCTCAGAAAGTTTGTACAAAACTCACTTTATTTATTAGTAGCTAGTGCCCGCGACTTCGTCTGTGCAGGATTAGTATTTCGAGTAGCGTGGCGTAGAAAAAAGCTACTAAAGATATTGACTATTTAGGTTGAACATTTCCATCAAACATTACATATGTGTAACTCTTGTGGTTTTGGCGGCACAGCCAGAATAGCTCGCACATGGTAGATTTTTTCCTACTTACTTGATATTTTGGACAATTCACACAATATCTTTATAAATTGTAGCCTATGTGTTATTCTAACGTAAGCTAAGCTATATTAATGTAAAGTTTACTAAAATCCATTCAGTAGTTTTTACGTGAAAGAGTAACATACTTACAAACATTCGCGTTTATAATATTAGTATATACAATTTGATATGATGTTCTTTTAACAATCGTTACCAAACACGGTACGCTGGGGCTGAATATTTGAAAAAGAAAGTTAAAAAAAATTCACCAGCGCACGGAACTACGTCGAAGCGCTGTCCATGTCTACGTTGCTACCGAAGCTTACTAGTGTAGCTACACCTACAATAGGCATGATGATGTCATACTCTGAATCGCGTAGACAAAGATAGTCCTCCCACGGACATACACAAGTCAGGGTAGACTGTTTGAGGTCGAAGGAAGCGCACAACGACCTGCCGTCATACTAGGATATAATAAGTTCTGTCGCAGCGTCTTTGATCCCGATTTATATTTAATAGTATCCGTACCGTTATTTCAAGTTACGACATCAATTGGTTATTGAAAGAACTACATCAGTAAGGTTCCGTCCTTACTTAACGTAATGGTGATTCTTTGTTAGAGTGTCAATGCCAAATATTAATTGAAAATTAAGTCAATAATCAAAATGCCGTATGCAATTAGATATTCAGAATTGCCTCGTACGAACACGAATTATCGGCTTTATCTATTCATGTACTTATTTGACTTAATATGTTTTCTGTTTCATATATTATGTTTATCAAGGTAATCTGTTTTGGCTTTATAGTTTGTTTAAGTATTTTTTTATAATATATGTGTGGCTTAAAATCGGTATTATTTCAGAAGACCAGTGTTGGCACCACTTTAGCATACGGCTGTGGGAATGCATGATGAATTGCGCAGATATATAATGTGCGGTGATGAGATCATCGTGAGGAAACTAGCATGTTTTCTGTCACCAAAAATTGACGATATGCGTGATAGATCTGATCTGTAGCGCCACTGAATTACGATTCTATAGAAAAGGATTGTATCGAAGAGACTATTGAGTTACAAGAATTCTGGTCTCATTTTGTTTATGCCAATAACAACGATAAAACTTAGTATTGTCTTTGATTAACATAACTTTTATTCAAATAACAAAAAAAAAATTTGGGGGGGGTGAGGTTATGTATTATTATAAATTTCCAACTATTTAACATAATTTTAAATTTATCCGACGTTTCGCGTGCTTTACAGCGTGCGTGGTCACGGTGACTGAAGACAAAAGATGTTGAATGACATTCAATTAATAAATATATGGATATAGGATAAATTTAAAATTATGTTAAATAGTTGTAAATTTATAATAAACAAACTTCGGGGGGGGAAACCGGGAAAAAATAGTGTTTTATTAAACGATAAAACTTTGTATAACTTAAATAACCAAATCCAATTAAGACATTCGTGTTCAACTTCATTTAATAAGATATAAACACAGTCTGTGGAACAATCGCGGGAAATTTACGTTCATTACATTGCAATGTTTAGCGAAATCCGAGTTCTTAGTTCCTACATCGCCTGCGTTATTGTTTTCGTTATTGGCGAGAAGAAAATTGAATTTGTCCACAATCCGCAGGATTGCAATGCAGCGTGTGTATCTGGATCAAACAAACATTCAATTTTCCAATCTAGTTTTAAATTTTCACTGTTGCAAGCGTTTCCACAACAAACTAAGGTGGTTCTGATTGCCTGTTTTATATGGATGTTGCAATAAAAACTTTTTAAATAAAGCATTCATACGGTCTGTAGATTAAATGGTACATTCCGGCTTTAGAGTAGCTACGGCAAACTGCCTCCATTATGTGTCACGTGTGCGCAAATCTTGGATGTTAAATCCCTAGAAAATATATTATTTAATAAAGATAAAAAATTACCCGAATCTTTTTTGCAAATATCATTTAGTAGTCTGTGAACAATTTTTTATTTCTATATTCTATGACTAAAGTAGATAGTATCTATATAATATTTTAGACGTTCGTAATTTAAATACGATTTATCAAAAAATTAGGGAAATTTTATCGCTACCGGTTACAGTACATATTATTATTTTATATGAAATGAAAGCCAGCCACTGACTTAACTGACAAAATAATCTTTATGGGTACCAATTTCTTTGACCAGTCAATGTAATTCAAGCTCAAGACAGTCCCTTTTTTTGAACTTGACATATCGAAGAACTTAGTGTAATAGTAATAAGCACCAGATTTTAGTGATTTTAGATTCTCAAGTATTCAAAAGTGGGGCACAAAAATTTTACGTAAAGTTTCATTCATTCAACCAACATTAAACATTGTTATTCCTACCCTGTTTAATTGAGCCACTATACATTTTTCTAAATGTTTTAGCGAGGAAATTTACATTTAAAACGAATGGGAACTAACACCTAACGCTAAATTCTTTTCAGTGGGACGTGGGTGGAATGTAAAAAGGTTACGAAATAAAACTCGATCAAGTTAATTAGGGACAACGGTCGGAGTACTAATTGTGACTTTTTGTCCGAGCTCTTTATTGGACTGTCAAAGAGGTCTTGTTACTAGTCTTGAGGTTATGTAGCTTTCATTTAAATTACCTTTGTCTTAGATGCTATTGTATCAAAATAGATTTTTCCTTTGAGTTTATTTTGCCTTAAGGATTTGCGACTTCGCTGTTGGATTGTAATTCTATATTTTTCTACGAATCGAAATTTTTGTATTTTTTAATTTTCATCATTTGGGCTAATATTGGTGATACCTATCAAATATCACCTATTAAAAAGCATAATTTGCCTTTAAGAGTTGCGACTTCGTAGTTGAATGTAATTCTATATTTTTATACTAGACGAAATTATTTTATTATTTTTTAAAAATTCTATTTATATTATTTGGACTAATACAGGTGTATCAAGTATCGCCTTTTAATAAGCATACAAACAAAATATACAGAATATTTTTCAATACCCCATTTAGCTTCTGGTAACATTTCAGTGTCTGATATAAAATCCGTGGCACAAACCTTAATTTTGACTTAAGATTTTTGTAACTGTTTCGTGTTTGATCATATAGAAAGAAAAATTAATCGGTGAACAGCCGGGGTTTGAACCTACGACCTAAAGGTTTAGTCTCACGCTAGGCTAACACTGCGCTAAGGGTCTTCTTGTTAATTATACTTATTTTATTTTGTAATTATTTAAATTTATTACTCAGGCTGTAAAGTATGAAAAGTCGGGAGTCTTTTTTAAATCTACCCATTCTACATTTTACCCGATTAACGTGTTGAATGAAAATTATTAATTATAATAATATTAAATTAACGCCCATAAAAAAAAATAAAAAAACATTCGTATTGTTTAAAACTAATGTAACTTTTGTTTTATGTATGACATTTATAAAAATCGAATCTAATTCGCACAAACCAGTGCAGTTGACATGTCATCCACTCAGCTTCAGCGCTTAGCTTGAGAGCCTTCTCACTGATAGAGCACAGACCGTACTTAACCCTCCTTTGTTCCCAATACCAGGTTCAAATGTTAGAAATTAAAATTGTATTTAGGCATATTTTCCATTCATAAGGGCCTGTTGACTCGGCTATTAGTTTCGAATAGGGAATGGAGTATACTTGAAGATCGCGAATAATGTAATTAAACTCGCTAAGTTTGTCATTAATAGAAGGTTAAGTATTTTTTGTATACAATAATACTTGCAGTACTCAGTCCTTACCTTTAGAGAGTTTTGTTCTTGCACAAAATATACTTTAAATTTTATTTGTGTCTAATCCACAGATTGCATCCGTTTCTTTAATCATTTCTATTTCATAGACAACTAGGTGATCATCTGTTACATGTCGATTTATTTTATTTGAGACATGCTATCGTTGGTCTCCTCGCGATGTTTACCTGCACCGTACGAGTGATTAAATGCGCACATAGAAAGTCCATTGGTGCAGCCGGAGTTTGAACCTACGACCTCAGGGATGAGTCGCACACACAAGCTACTAGGCCAACACTGGTCCCTAAATTTTATATGCTTTATAGACTAGTTAAATATTGATTCGTTGTGTTAATATGTGTGTTAATAGCCTTGTGACATTGAGAGTGTTCATGGGGGGCGCTATCACTTTAGACCAGGTGAGCCTCTTGCCCGTTTTCCTACAATTTTATTAAAAAAAATTATGGAAGCGTTTAGATTTCTTCCTTTAAAAGAGATATCAATGGAATCGGTGGAAGCAGTTTAGAGATTACTTCTACAGTAATGTATTTCAATTCTGGTTCCTCGTTCAATTATTTCTAATGGAATTCTTTTAGATTAAATAATTAATTTTTTGTTTTAATTTTTTTTAACTCTTCGTGTTTATTATTGTCACATTAAATCTTGTATTTTATTTTTCTTGTATCAGTGTTCCTTCCGAGCGTTGGCAAGCTTTTATAAATAAATAGTAGACATTGTAAAGTATGCTTTTTAAACTAAGTTTATTATCCGTTTAGATAGCGACTGATTTAAGTAAGCATATAACAGAACAGTGAGAGCGTTTTGGATCTTGTGCTTGAAATGTTTACCAAATAGACTTTAAGTATGTAGTTATAACTGGGTCAAAGAAATAAATAAAAAACCCTTTTGATATAAAATACTCAATGCAACCTTAATTACATTACACTGGTCACCTAAGAAGGGTTTTTAAGTATGAGGGTAATCTCGTTACAGCGAGATGTAGCGGTCTCTTAGTATCAAAGGGCTTTTACGGGCATCTGCATATTATATTCAAACTCAAACTCAAATTATGTAGTGGTAAAATTTGTTCCAACATTTGAGCCTTGACTGTATATTGTTTTACTATATGTAACACTTTCTTCATAGCGATGCAAGTCCCAAACCCGACTTGTGTCAGAGTTAGTTTAAACTTGACTATAAAAATGATCAATAAAAATGCAGAAATGTTTTTTCTTTCTTGTTTTGCGACTGAGGCGCAAACTAGCTGCTGTGGTCTCTGGCAGAATGACCAGCGCTGTGGAACATTCTGCTCCTCAGCATAATGCTGAGCCAGGGCCAATTACAACCACAGACCTCACGCATTACACCCATGAAACGAACCGAATGGGAAAGGGGAAACAACTCTCATTATATTTTTTATTTTATTTTTTTCTTTGATTATTTTTATTTTGTGTGTTTTTTTTGTGTGTGTGTGTTTTTGCTAGTAATAAATGTTATGCCTATGTATATGTCTAAATGTGATGTGATAAGCGTATTATTGTTATTGTATAGAGCATTGTTGGCCTAGAGGCTTCAGCGTGCGACTCTCATCCCTGAGGTGGTAGATTCGCACCCCAGATGTACACCAAGGAACTTTGTCTAGCAGTCGCTCGTACAGAGAAGGAACACATCATGAGGAAACGGGGGTCTAAAAATTCGGCACTTTGTGGCACAGAAGGCTTATCACCTACTTGGCTATAAAAAACAAATCATAACGGAAAGATGCACAAATCTAAGGCCCAGACCATAAAAAGTTGTAGCGTTACTGGTTTTATACGGGGCAGTGGCAAACGAGTGCTTATCGCCGTCCATGGAGGGCTGGAGGCTTCCGGTTGTGTTGCCGACCTGTAAGTGTGTTTTACTGACATATCATTCGTACGAATAGTTATACTAAATTCTCAAATTAGCGCAGTTCACAACGGTACATAATAATCATGCAAATTTAAAAGCGCGTCAACAGAAATAGATTCGTAATTTCGAATACACAAAAGGAAATTCTAACTAAATGTTTCCTTACTAGTAAACTTGATATTATAACCCAACCCCTAGAACCATTCACTATCTTTTCAGATTCGGTTTTTATTTCACCTCGTTAATTCCACTGACCCAATTTTCTTGTTTACATTTTCGAGACTGTACTTTTTAAATTAAGTATTTTTAATAATGTTTTTTCATTTGCTAATTTGTCTTTCAATGGCGCTTGAATTATCGGATACTACCTTTCTTCATTTCAAAAGGACTTGTTTTGTAAATGTAAAAGCATATTATGTTCTTTAATTTTAATTTGGGAGCTTTTTAGCCTAGTGGTTTAGCAGTTTTAATTAATGATTATATTTAGTTTGTTTTATTAATATTTATTTGTATTATTTTTATTAAGGTTCTATATATTTTTTTTATAAGATTTGGTTATGCATCTTGCACTTTATCCATCATATTTCTTTTTATACTTTTTCCCTTGCTAGGGTTGCCTGGAAGAGATCGCTTGTTAGCGATAAGGCCGCCCTTTGCATCCCTTAAAATTTTTATGTATTATGTTATTTATTTTGTAAAAATGTGACGAAGTGTAAATAAATAAAACACTATTTCACACATTCACAATTCGAAACTACGTATTATCCGTTGAGAGCGTTGTTGAAAGGTTCTAGCGCCTGTATCTTACTTTTATTTCTATCGAAACAGACAAATTGATTAGTCCTTTGAAAGATACCATGTTAGATGAGGCGATAATTGAGAAGGGACGGGCTGACGACCAAACTTGGTACTTATTCCCGAAGTATTTCATAAATATCACGCAGTTATAAGCCTGAATAGTTTGTAATAGGAGCTAAAATTGACTGAAATACAGGAGATTTGCTGGTAATGATCGATTTCCGTGTTTCGGAAGTCGAATTCGTGTTTAATAAACGAGAATGCCGACTTACTTCAATTATAGAGGGCGCCGTGTAACAAATTATTAGATTCGATTTCGTCTGTTGACGATCGGTAGTGCAGCGATTAATTGCTTCATAATTATTGCGATAGGAACCTTTTAAAATTAAATGTTTAATTGACAAATTTCGGAGAAGGAAAATAAAAACAAGGATGAAAAGTGTTTCTCGTTCATTTTTATAAATGCTTGATATATAAGTAAAATGTTATAAGGTTAAGATAGCTAAGAGCAGTGTTTCCCAACCTTTATTGTGCCATTCCCCACCTTAGCTTTTCTAAAATTGTTATGCCCCCCATAATTATTAATATGCAAAAAAAATGTTTGTTCACTTTAGTAACTTAATTGGCCTAGTGGCTGCAGCGTGCGACTCTCATACCTGAGGTCGTAGGTTCGATCCCCGGCTATGCACCAATGGACATTCTTTCTATGTGCGTTTTTAACATTTGCTCGAACGGTGAAGGGAAACATCGTGAGGAAACCGACATGTCTTAGACCCATAAAGTCGACGGCGTGTGTCAGGCACTGGAGGCTGATCACCTACTTGCCTATTAGATTTAAAAAATGATCATTCTGTTTCATGATGTTATTAGTAACTTAAATGATAAGTTTTAGGAAGAACTTACTAGGAAACTGTTACCGAAACACTGTAAGTAAATATATGTATTTATATATATATAGCATCTGTATCATGGAATATTTTTTAAAAGCAAGTACATAGTATATTTATATTCTATGCCAAACGTACGTAACGTAGACGTGCCGCTGTTCTTGCACTATTTTTATGTTTTTTTTAGAACAGACCGGGGGCACACGGGCAGGAGGCTCAGCTAAGGGTTAATGATAACGCCGCCCATGGACACTCTCAATGCCAGAGGGCTCGAGAGAGCGTTGCCAGTCTTTTAAGAATTGGTACGCTCTTTTCTTGAAGGACCCTAAGTGGAATTGGTTCGGAAATACTTCAGTGGGCAGCTGGTTCCACATGTTCACAGCAAGTGGTAAGTGCGCATCTAAAGAAAATAGCGAAGTTCGAGACCACGGCCTCAGTGTTGAGAATCTTTTAGCTAACATTGCTATCAAAACTTAAACACGAATATAACCTCGCTTTTTATTTAAAACCAAAACTATTTACAACATAAAACAAAGTTTTATGCGACATTGTACTGTAATCTGATATTTCATAGAACTGAAGTTTTTAATTTCAAAGAAAAGCAGAATTGAAATTGCAGCTAGGTAAATTGCCTTCCTACCTTTGACAATGCGCAAGCATTTGTCCAGGGCGGTAACTACTTGTAATTACATCCGTTCGAGACGATCCCCTTCACGCCACCTTTATAGCGATGTAGTCAGTGGGATAGGACCAGTGATAAGTTATGTAGCCATTCAAGTATTTTTTTTTAAGCTTAGATAGTTCGGTACGGTCCAGACTTAACTGGCCAGTAAAACACAGAAATGTACCTTATTTACATCATCTAATGTATAAAATTCTCGTGTCACAATGTTCGTTACCATACTCCTCCGAAACGGCTTGACCGATTCTCATGAATTTATTTATGCATATTCAGTAAGTCTGAGAATCGGCTCTTGCAAACCCCTAAGTGGTAAGGGGTGTCCACCTCAACTTTTTTTTAATATATTAGACAATTTGTTTTTGTTTTTATTTTAGAAAGTTATACTTATTTAGGCGCGTTATGAAAAATTGATGAGAGTGACATTTTACGATGCGCGCGCACCTGAGACGCAAAGTTGTCAGTGTGATTATAGCGTGCGCGAGCGAGATGGGAATAAGACAATCTACAAGTAAAAAGAAATAGAATATGCGTGAAGTTAGCAGCTATGCCAAGAATTTTGAATGAAAATAATGACATTTACCTTTTAAACAAATAAAGGAGTTTTAATTATTTTTTCAAAGAAATTTTGCAATGCTTTTTCACAAAGACCTATTGTTACTTAGTTAAAAGGTTATGAAACATACGTAGTTATTAAATTGAATGAATAATATAGTAAAATAATAAATAATAATAATAATCATTATTAATATTAATTAATAATTGAATAATATACTAAATATTAAATATTATTAATTATTTAATATTTAAAAAAAATAAAGAAAGCCAAAGAAGTATAACTTCTTACGCGCGTACATAAGTACACGCACCCTTTGTTTTCATTATACAGCATACAAAAATACATACAATCCTTAATTGTCACCCCTTTACGATCAATCCCTATTTTATAATATAGTAGATAGTTATTTTTATTGAACTTAAAAAATGTTTGCTAGAAATAATATACATGGCAAAACGACGTTTGCCATATAAACCAGCTAGTATATTCTATAATAAGATGAATAAGCAAGTTCTATCTAAAAAGTAGCTACTACGAGCTAAGAGAACGCTTGCGATGTACTTAATAAATTTACTTGTCCAAGACAGACGGCAGTACTCACATGTGCCTGATGGGTGCGTCAGGAGGTGACATCGTCTGTCATTACTATATATGTCCACTAGGACTAACCTTCTAAAAAGGGCACATATTTTCCGATATATTACGTTATTCAACGAATTACACAGGAGGTCCTATTTTATTATCCGTTGAGTGAATTGACAATAGTTCTAATATTTGTTAGTGCCTATAATTATATTTTTTAATGATTTTGTAGATTTTCTTGAAATTGTTTTTCTATAGTTTGTTTTGAAACTTACTATATAAATAAATTTACAACTATTTAACATAATTAAATAGTTGTAAATTTATAATAATACATAACTTCAATCCGGTCAAAATAGTGTTTTATTAATTGTTTTTCTAATTAATTTGTTGTTTGTTTTTGTTTTGTGTGGAATATTTTATTGCATATGTATTCTTGTTGCTTTAGATCTAGTTGATTGTATACTTAATATCTTAAATGCTTAATAAGTTTTAATCAAAAGACCATTTAAAAGATAATGCAAAGATTCAGGTTAATATAAATTAAGTCAATTTTTTACTGACGTTTAACTTAAATTCTATTCTATAAATAATTAAAAAAACATCGCTATGAAGCATGGATTTCGTAAGAATCATATGAAAGAGAATTGTCAAGTAGGAAAGGCTTTGAAACGTGGGCGGGAATAGTGCTTTTGACGAATACCGGCGGTTGACCGTTGTGAGCTACGAACACGACAATAATGCTTCGCTGTACGCTACGCGTGACATACTGGTCAAGAGAATACTCACTACTTAACACACAAACATAAGTATTAATCAATGTTTGTTTTGTTGCAGGATATATTTCATATATATATGTCACCGGAATATAACAAAATCCGCAAGTTTATAAATTTCCCATCATTTTATTTATCAATTTGCGACGTCTCGTGGTAAATTTTTAAACTAACGGATATCCATTCGTAAAAATTCGTAAATCTCTCGGTGCTCTTTTAAAATAGCAAATCAAATAATAAAAAATACAAAAATAGACTGACAATATATAAGTACAGTGTCAACTTATAACGAATTTCAAGGGACCGAGCATTTTTTTCGTTATAGAGTGTTTTCGTTTTGGAAAGGAAAAGAAAAAAAACTTTAGAGGTGTCAAGGGACACCCGGATGGAACGAAATTCCTTTCGATGAATTTATATGTTAATTGGTATCATAACAGTATGACAGATTTTCTCGACACCAATCTTACGACGAAAAAAAAGCCAACATCACGAGGTGTTGTTCCCAGGCGGTCACCCATCCAAGTACTGACCTCGCCCGACGTTGCTTAACTACGGTGATCGGACGAGCACCGATGTATTACAATAGCAAATAGCAAAAAAGTGTCGTGACAACTTTTCGTAAGAATTTTTTCCGTACAACAACGTTTACAACGCGCGATAAGGAACTTCGTTCCAATAAACAAATTTAACCAATTACAATAATTTATATATATAATAGATAGGTGACGATGGTGCTTTTAGTAACTGAGACCAAAATTCCCTACAGACAATGTAATCTAAGAATAAATGGCACATGGCAATGAACTTTACAAAACATCTTTCTTAGCAATTGCAATTCTTAGCACCTCAATAGCTTAGTTTTGTAAGCTGATTATAGAAACAATTACACTTAAGTATGTTGTTGATGTCTACATATGAAAATATTACTTCCTTATAGAGAGATGCTTTTGCCTTATAAAGAGTGAATTTATGTATGGGCTTTGTGTTAAACCAAACAAATTAACTCCTGTTTCGTTATAGGGAGTGTTTATAACGAATGACGTTATAAAGAGTGTATACTGTATTAAAATGGAAGTAAGTAATGAGTAATTGCGTGAGAACTTAAACTATACTAATAACCTTTTGTAGCTGTATGTATCGGTCAAGGTGGGGTTACATAAATTCAATTTAGGCGAGAGAGGCCTACAAATTGGCCCGTTGGTATTGGACGGTAAGCACAGGTAACTCTTTGAAGCCTGAATATCCTGAATCACTATTTAGACACATCAAAGCTACATCTACAGTTTTCGATTAAGCTTTTTGATTTTAAATTCCTCTAGACTCTAGAGCTTTATTGAAGTGTCTTAATGGAAGTCAAACGGTACTGAATTTAGATCAGGATTAAATATAAGGAGACATTATTTATACTTTAAATATCTCAGGCTTGTTATTATACCTTCATAAGCTTAGGAAGAATATAAGGATGTATATATATTTAATCGTTTTTAATTACTATATGAGGGAAATATATTATCGTGATGAAATTTGGAACATTAGATTTATCAAATAGTTTGTGTAAAATTTTTAGGTGAAATTACGACAAAAGATTCTTTAACTAATAGTACGTTTGTAAGATTAAGTTCTTTAGGTATTTAAACAAAACAATTTTTTACCGGATTGAAGTTATGTATTATTATAAACTTATAATTATTCTACATAATTAAAAAAATTCCGACGTTTCCCGTGCTTTACAGCGTGCGTGGTCACGGTGACTGAAGACAAAAGGTGTTGGATGTCAAAAAGTATCACAGCTGTAGAAAAAGTTTTATTATCTGTATTTACTTATTGTATTTATTTGTTTTTTTCTATGTAAAATCTTTTTAATTATGTAAAATAATTAGGGATGCATCGATACGCTTTTTTGCCGATACGATACCGATGCCGATTCACTTATAGGAATATCGTCGATACCGATACCGATACCGATACCAACGCTTATTGAATTAAAATTAAATTAAGGTAGAATGTATAAGTTAAGTTAAAGTGGCAAAGATAGTTGATTCGAGTAAAAATTTTGGTCTACTAATCAATCCAACAAGAGTTTTTCGTACTAACTACTAACTGACGTGAGACTGATCGTAAATTATCGTGATTCATTTGCACTTTTTATTTTTCATGTAGACTTTTTTTAGTTTATATGTAATATGTATTTTTGCTCAATTTTTATATTGTAATTCAACAAAGTGTTAATAAATAAACAGAGTTTAGCGAAATAAAATACATATTTGTGTATACAAATAATGATGCTTTGTCCCCAAGCGAATGATAGAGACAACAAACTGAATAAAACGCGGGGATTTCTCGGGCAACAATAGTCCGTGGCTCGTTTGCAACAAACTAGATCATACAAAATGCGCGTGTACATTATTTTTTTAAAGCGTGAAATTGGAAAAGTATCGGTGAATCGGCAATGAAAATATCGCCGATGCCGATATATCGGCAAACCCAAAGTATCGCCGATATATCGGTATCGGCATCGGTATCGAATGCATCCCTAAAAATAATTATAAGTTTATAATAATACATAACTTCAATCCGGTAAAAAAGTCTTTTCTTTAAATGTGTAAAAGTTCTTTAGTTATGTTAGTTTATGAAAAAAAAAAAAAATAAATATTTATTAGCAATTAATTTTACATTGTGACATCTGCTTCAGCATACATTATCCTCATGGAATTGGTATATCCGGATCCTTGTCTCCAACCTGAGATAATGATAAGAGGATCTCCAACTCGGACAAAACCTCTCTCCATTGCCCAAGTGGTACAAAATGTTACACGTTTGTTGAGATCTACGTGCCAATCTATGTCTGGTGTTCCTGTTAAATTATAGTTTTATTATAATTGAATTGTAACCTTACTTATGATATATACTATATATACTATGCACAGTTTCAACGACAGTATTCAAATCTTTTCATTAATGAACTTCAGTATGAGTCAGGAAGAGACGAATACCTGAATTGAAATTTTGATTAATGAATAAGTCATTTGCTTTTTTTATAGAATAGAGGGCAAACGGGCAGGAGGCTAACCTGACGTTAAGGGCGAGGCACCACTATTGCGTTGCGTTGCGTCGACGCACGACGTCGTGTCGCAAGAGGACAGACACAAACGTGTACTTTTGTTGATTTTATTACGCCACCGCCGAATTAAACTTAGAAACCATAGAAGATTCTGGATATCTCCTCTGATAGCATTAAGAAATAGTGATCATCCTTCCCCCTGCTTCGTCTCTTGTCCTTCGATCCGTTTAAACGTCGCGCGCGACGACGCAACGCAGTAGTGGGGCCTCGCTCTAAGTGATACCGCTGCCCATGAACACTATTAATGCCAGAGGGCTAGCGAGTGTTTTGCCTGACTTTAGGATTTGGTATACTCTTTTCTTGAAGGACCTTAATTCGAATTGGTTCGGCAATATTTCAGTGGGTAGCTCGGGTCCACACGGTGGTGCGCTGCAAAAACTGCCTTAAATTACCTAATATGAAACATGCGTGAACCCGCACACCAAGCTAAAATCTCGTAAACCCAATTTAGCTCTTACGTCGTAAAGTTAAAATTTTGGGTCAAAAGATTTAATTACACATTTTCACTAGTATTTAATAAAGCAATTTGCTTGTTTAGACCTATTCCCTCATAATTAGCGTACAATACATAGTACAGAGAAACTGTATATAATGATCCAATCTCAATGTAGTTCAACTCGCAGCGCTGATATCGCAGATATGAACGTAGGTAGTATGTCATCTCAAAATTGAAATAAACTCAAACGCATTTTCAATTTGTGGGGTAGTACTTCTGGAAAGCTTGTAAAGCTTTTCATATGACGTTATATACTATTACCTTCATATATCAACGGCATTATTCCTCTCCACAAATGCATCTGTCTTGCAATCGGGCCGTATCTTGTGACAGCGATAATAGGGCACCTGGGTCGGAATTTCGAGACGACTTGGGCCGATTTCCCTGATGATGTCACAACAATAATGGCTGCGGCAATCGAGCGCTGAGCTGCTAACACCGCCGCTATAGCTGTACCAGTTGCTTGATCGCAAGGTATTGGTGTCTGTTAACAATTAATTAGGTTTCGTATGAGATAACATTTTTGGCTATGAGGCAAACGGGCAGGAGGCTCATCTGATGTTAAGTGATAACTGATACCGCCGCCCATGGACATTGCCAGAAGGCTCGCAAGTGCGTTGCCGGGCTTTTAAGAATTGGTACGCTCTTTTCTTGAAGGACCCAAGTCGAATTGGTTCGGAAATACTTCAGTGGGCAGCTGGTTCCACATAGTGGTGGTGCGCGGCAAAAACTGCCATAGAAATCGCTCAGTTGTGGAACGACGGACGTCGAGGTGATACGGGTGGTATTTTGTATTTTGCCTTGACGTCCGATAATGAAACTCAGCTGCAGATATTAGACCAAACAACTCCTCTGAACACTCTCCATGGTAAATGCGGTAGAATATGCAAAGTTATCTACGCAACGCCAAGGGATCAAGCCGCACGGTAAGTGATTTGGTCGTCACGATTCGAACCGCTCTTCGTTGAATACAGTCATACTATTTATTGTTTTCTTCTTTGAAAAATAAGCTGCCAGTCAAGGTGTTACCGAACCGATAAGGCCTTCAAGAAAATAGCGCACCATTTCCTCAAAAGACGGCGACACACTTGCAAGTCTCCCGGCGTTAGTTATGTTATGTCCAAAGGCGGCGGTTATTTTGAAGACTTAGCTATCTTCAAAATAACCTTGTTTGTCTTGTTTCATTAAAGAAATCTCACCTATACAAGTACTGGGTTGAACACACTTCAATGTGAACAAAAAGCAAAATTATAATTTCTATTTATTGATCTTGTATTTTTAAAATAAATTTATTTTTTTTTTTTTTTATGTAATAGGAGGCAAACGGGCAGGAGGCTCACCTGATGTTAAGTGATACCGCCGCCCATGGACACTCACAATGCCAGAAGGCTCGCAAGTGCGTTGCCGGCCTTTCAGGAATTGGTACGCTCTTTTCTTGAAGGACCCTAAGTCGAATTGGTTCGGAAATACTTCTGTGGGCAGCTGGTTCCACATAGTGGTGGTGCGCGGCAAAAACTGCCTTAGAAAACGCTCTGTTGTGGAACGACGGACGTCGAGGTGATACGGATGGTATTTTGTATTTTGCCTTGACGTCCGATGATGAAACTCAGCTGCAGGTATTAGACCGAACAACTCCTCTGAACACTCTCCATGGTAAATGCGGTAGAAGATGCAGAGAGATCCCACATCTCTACGCAACGCCAAGGGATCAAGCCGCACGGAAAGTGACTGGTCGTCGACGATTCGAACCGCTCTTCGTTGAATACGGTCAAGTGGAAGGAGCTGGTACTGGGGAGCTCCCGCCCAGAGGTGAGAGCAGTACTCCATATGGGGCCGAATTTGCGCTTTATATAGTTGCAAGCGGTGGCCCGGAGTGAAGTACCGTCTCGCCTTGCTGAGCACACCAAGCTTTTTGGAGGCTAATTTAGCCTTTCCTTCCAGATGACCGCGAAACTGAACGTTATTCGATATGTCAACGCCCAGTATTCCGATGCTAGCTGAGGCTTTAAGGAGAGTGTCTTCAAAGAGGGGAGTAGCGACAAAGGGAGTTTTTTTAGCGGAAAACGCGCATACTTGTGTCTTCTTGGGGTTAAATTGGACTAGATTTAGTCTACCCCAGTCCGAGACTCCACGTAGAAGAGTTTCGACTTCAGACACAAGTTTGTTCCGGTACTCATCGACAACAGCCCGAGAGATACCTGCCCGGCCAGTGTAAAAAGTATCCCCAGTGCTGTCGTCCGCATAGCAATGAATGTTGCTAAGCTGCAACATATCATTGATATGCAGAATAAACAGGGTCGGGGATAGGACACAGCCTTGTGGGACACCAGCATTCACAGGTTTCAGGTCGGAGCATGCTCCGTCGATGACGACTTTGATGCTCCGATCAGCGAGAAAGCTGGAAATCCAGTTGCATAATTTCTCAGGGAGCCCATAGGCTGGAAGCTTCGAGAGCAGTGCTCTGTGCCACACCCAATCGAAGGCTTTCGCTATGTCCAAACTTACCGCCAGCGCCTCCCCTTGGACTCAATTGCCTCTGCCCACCTATGTGTAAGGTATACAAGGAGGTCACCAGCCGAGCGACCACGACGGAAGCCGTACTGAGAATCGCTAATCAGCTGGTGGCCCTCTAGATACCTCAAGAGCTGGCTGTTAATAATGGTTTCCATTATTTTGGAGAACAAGGAGGTTATAGCTATTGGGCGATAGTTGGACGGATCAGAGCGATCGCCTTTTTTAGGGATCGGATGTATCGAAGCGATCTTCCAGCACTTCGGAACAGTGCCGAGCGTGTAAAGGTACCGGAAAAGGCGCGTTAGGACCGGAGCCAACTCAGGAGCACAAGTACGCAGCACAATTGGAGGGATGCCATCAGGCCCGCTCGACTTATGGATGTCCAAGGAAGACAAAGCTTTACGGATAGCACGTTGCCGGAATATAACTTCGGGCATCGTAGTATCACACCGCAATAATGTCGGTGGTTCCTTCCCTTGATCATCCAAAGTGGAGTTCGACGCAAAGAGACAGCCTAGAAGATCGGCCTTCTCTTTCGCGGTATGGGCAAGTGAGTCATCCTCCCTATGCAGTGGTGGAATTGAGGGCTGACAGAAATTCCCTTGGACAGCTTTGGCAAGAGACCAGAAGGCTCGAGTTCCCGAAGGGAGGTGGGCCAATTTCTCACCAAATCTGGCAATGTGCTCTGACTTTGCTTTAGCGATTTCTCGCTTGAAAGACCTGGAGGCTGAATTGTATGCTTTTTTACGTTCGCCGATAGTCACATCACAGGATGTCACCGCTTCTGCCCAGGCTTTAAAGCATTCACGCTTACGGCGCAAAGCCGCTTTGCAGGAACGCCTAAACCAAGGCTGGGACTTGCCACCGACCGGCACCGCAGAGAATGGAATAAAGAGTTCCATACCCTGCAGGACCACCTCGGCGACAGAGTCAGCGACGGCATCTGGAGTACTCGACGAAAAGCAAATGGGCCCCCAAGGGTAGGACGCAAAAAAGACCGCATCCCATCCCAATCTGCTGACTTATAGTGCCACACGCGGCGACAGCCCGTGAAGCTAGGCCGAAGAAGGCGCGTGAACGGCACAATGCTTCGGACCACACAATGATCTGATGAACCCAATGGCGGTTCAACAGAGACTTGGTAGTTCTCCGGATGTGAAGTCAGCAGAAGGTCCAACAAAGAGGGAAACGATATTCGATAACGATTCATCAACCATCGACTAGTGACTAATCAAGACGCGGCGGTATTGATTTTTCATGAGACATAAGATAATATCCTGCTAAAAATCCTATAATATAAAAGCTAAAAAGAAAAAAAACTATCTGTCTAATTACAAAATCCTATGTGGAACCTATTCGGTGTAAATTATTTGACACGTCTATCATCCAGATTACTCCACGGACAGCACAGCTATGCTTAAAAATACAGAAAAAATGAAACGCTAGTAAAATAAGCACGAGACAGAAATCTGTAGAGGCAAATCATTCGCGTCAGATCCTACAGCTACGATACTCAGATTTGAATTACCGACCCAGACACAATATATAAGACACAATATATATTTTTACACAATATATAAAAGATCCAAACAACTTAATACTTAAACAAAAATATAATAAAACCAGAAATTATGTCAATAAATTAATAAATAAAACTAAAAATAAAACACTTAGAACCAATATAGAAGCTAATAAAAACAATCTAAAAAATCTATGGGATATATTAAACCGATTAACAGGAAAAATTAAAACATCCATTGACGTAGCTATACAAAACTCATTTGAAAATCAAAATGTTACGTGTAAATATATTGCAAATAATTTTGCAACTACCTTCCACAATAGTATCAGTAATGTTGCAACCAACTGTGTAAATCCACTGTTGGATACAAGTTTATACCGGCGAGCAGAAAATATTAGTATGAGATTTCAGTCAGCAGACCCTAAATCTGTTGCAAAGATAATAAAATCATTAAACGACAAAAAATCTCCAGGCGCAGATAGAATACGAACTATAGACATTAAAATGTTATGTAATAAAATAAACGTAGCCATAGCTAATCTTATTAACACGAGCATTTACACTGGACAATATCCTAATTTATTAAAAACAGGTATAGTACGACCAATATACAAAAATGGTAGCAAAAAAAACTACAATAATTATCGTCCAATAACTATACTGCCAACAATCAACAAAATAATTGAAAAATACATATGTGGACAAATTCAAAGTTATTATAAAAAACACAATATTCTTTCTAACAAACAATACGGATTTCAACCAAATAAAAACACCACACAATTACTATCCGCATTCACAGATCATATTTATAAGCACTTAAATAAAAAGGATCATGTCCTGGTAGTGTTTATTGATTATAGCAAGGCATTCGACACATTAAGGCACAGCGTAATCCTACAAAACCTAAATGACTGCGGAGTACGAGGAAACCTGCTCAAGTGGTGTGAAAACTATCTGCAAGATAGAACTTATCGTGTTAAAGTGTGCAACGAAGAAAGTTTCCCAATATCCATAACAGAAGGTACGGCTCAGGGCTCAGTTATTGGACCCTTGCATTACCTTAACTACGTTAACACATTACCTAACATAATAAAATATTGCCAGATATTCCAATTTGCAGACGATACATGCCTAGTAGCCGCTGGGGCTAACATACAAGAAGCAGAAACAAAGCTACAATCTGATTTCGATACATTGGCTAAATGGTCCCACGACGTGGGACTTGTACTAAATCCGAATAAAACAAAGTTCATGCATATCCGATCCAGTCACAATCTAAGCGCACGTACACCCCACTTAATCTTACACAACCACATTTGTGCACATTCCTATAACTCGTACCCCATCAACTGTAACTGCAACGCCTTAGAATTAGTTCATAACCACAAATACCTGGGGCTTACAATAGATGACCGAATGTCTTGGAAAATGCACATTAATTCTGTCCGTGAAAGGCTAAGAGCGATACTTGCCAAATTCACTATAATAAAAAATAAAATACCTCTCAATACTCTGCTACTGCTATACAAAGCACTAGCAGAATCTATTATAACATATGGACTTTCAAGCTATGGGAGAACATGCAAAACCTATCTTAATCAAATATTTTCATTACAAATACGTATTTTAAAAGCAATTGCTCCTTACAAAATAAAATCACAATATAAAGAAGACTATAGAAAGCTATTTGCATTTTTCAAAATTATACCTATACAAGAGAAAGTGCAGCTAGCATTATTAAATGAAAACTACTTTACAGACAATTACCTTAAAACAACTAAAACTCATTATCACTATACAACACGTAGAAAATTAAAAAACGAATTTCTTTTACCAAAATACAATAATTTATATGGGAAAAAAACATTAGACTATATTATTCCAAATCTATTAAACTCTTTACCGGCTGCGCTATTTGCTAATGTAACAGGAAACAATATCAAATTTAAATTAAAAAATTACTTTATAAGTCAAACAATTACAAATTATGCATAACTAAAAGTAGGACGTCGTCATTTAGTTCATGTTCGAATATGTAAATTCGAATACACATCCTGTATTCGAATGAGAATTTCTCGTCAAGAACAGGTTTCTTGCATCGGCTGTGGAGCGTCATTGTTTCAATTGGTATATGTTGTTCGTGCAATCTTTATGGTTTATTGGTGGGGGTGTTATATTGTATAGTGTGTCACTGGCCTGAGTGTGTAATAGGTTAATTATTTAAATATTTTCGACGACCTGGTGGACGGAAAAACTGTGTCCAGTTTGTGTTTCCACCACGCCAACTTTTTTCTATTTAGGATGATGTATAGAATAAATAAATAAAAAAAAAAATAAAGACAGACAGACAAAAAAACAAATTACCAAATTCATTACCTGTCCATCCGTTTTTTGATTACGTTTATAATTAACTAGTCCTAAAAATCAATAAAATATTACCAACCAACATATTCTGAAAATTAAAACTTTTTATTTTTAATAATGAATCATTGTATCCCATTACGTACGTTAGTGTATAATTGCAAATTTACAGCAAAATCTCAATACACACATGGAACAATATAAATAACGTTATTTCGTACGCTTAATGCTTATTTATGTGTTCACAAGTAATTTATTTTTGATGCTCTTTGTGTTCGGCCGCTGATAAAAGAGAATCCGGAAATAATGACATCAAAGATGGAGTGTTATTGGATTAAAATCGATACTAAAATAATATTTGTATTGAGTGAATGGTATTACTTGTGGGTGCTTTAAGTTAAACCAACTTTTTTTACCATCATTTAAGCTACAACTAAATTATTATTATTATTTGTACTGGATGACCCATTACCTATGTTATTTTATGTCGAATTATATTTAAAAAAAAACTTGGCGATTGAAAAGAGTGACGGAGAGTTTATTGCCAGTTCTTGTCTTCTTTTCTACGCCCTTGATTTGAGAACTGGCAGTAAATGTAAAATTAGAAGCATTAAATATATTTCTTTTTTGACGTTCATAATTAGTGTGTTACCTATATGAATAAATGATTTTGACTTGACTTGATTATTTAAATATTAAGACCAAGACGATTTCAATTGTTTTGTGGTGTGGTATAAATACAGAATATAAATAAATTATTTAAATACCTTATCAACAAAATCATGAAACAATTGCTTCGACCATATGCATGCTTCGGCCTCCTTACAGGCGGCAGCCAGACACACAACTGTGTCTATGGGATACTCTCCAACAGCTGTCTCAGCTGAAAGTACCAGGGCATCAGCACCGTCGAGGATACAGTTTGCGATATCTAACAATTCCGATCTAAGGGGCACTCTCTTGTTTCGCATACTGCTTAGCAGGTGAGCGCTTATGCAGACTGGTATGTTTGCCTGGAAATGTATTAATTCTAAAGTAATTTACAAATTGAGAAAAAAATTCCAACGCTTGGTTAGTCATACTATCGACATTAAAGAATTAAGTTTTAATAGCATCTTTAAAAATCAAATATATAAAATTCTCCTGTTAGGTCTGCGAATCGGAAAACATCTATTTTTCATCCCCTTAATATTAAGGGTGGTTCACCCCTAATTTTTAATTTTATTTTTTTGACAATTCTTTTATACAACATACGTACAGTACAACCCTTAATTTTCACCCCTCTACGTTCAACCCCTATTTTATCATAGTAGATAGTTGCTTTTATTAAACAAACAAAAAGTTTCCTAGAAATAATATACATGGCAAAACAACGTTTGCCGGGTCAATAACATAACACATACCTTATTAGCACGCGCTATCATATTTTTTTGAGCAACCACCAATTTTTTCGGCGTTATGTCCGATCCTAATTCTTGTCTCGTTATCATGATACCGTTAACTTCCTAAAATGAAATTAACTTTAATAATAAATAAATTATTTAATTTATTTACACTTCGTTACCTTCAACATAGAAACAAAAAACAGATTACATAAATTATTAGGCAACGGGTAGCTTCCAGGTAAACCTATGAAAAAAGAAAAAAGAAAACTTAGGGGTACAAAAAGTGCCTAATTAAATTAACAAAATTTAAAATTAAATTTAAGTAATGTGCACGGTTAACCAAAAAAAAACTATTTTAAAAATTTGTAATCTGTATGTACCTACTATATTTGATCAGCCTAATTAAAAAACAATTACAATACCATAAGATCAAATTTACAAAACGTCTTATCAAAATAAATATACCTAAATTTAATAATAATAATAATTTATTTATTGCAAGAATATGGTACTGACAAAAATGTGTAAGGTGGTACAATCGTAAGTTCGCATATTCTGCGACACAAAATGGCGAGCAAATTTGTCTTAAGGAATTTTACATTTTACATTATTAATCAAAGTCAATTCTTATATTATTTGTATCGTACATATCATTATTTTTAATGAATCGAAGAGTAGTGTTTCATTTAAAATAGATATCATAATTGTTTATGACAAAATATTATGTTAAAATCACAGTACACAAATACATTAACAAGTATTAATATACCTTTACAAGAATACCCATGTTATTGGTAAAACTACGAAAGTTCATTAGCTGTCACTTACCGCAAGTATGTCATCCAAGTTCCGGAATCCCTCAATAGTTTGGATGTTCGCGACAATAGCTATTTTCTTTCCTTTCTCGCCCATTATGCTTCTAAGTTCCGTAATTGCGTTAAGCGAGTAAGGCGCGACTATTACGTCTAACTGAAAGGAACACATACTTAGTCAACACAAGTTCGTGAAGTGCTGTGAATACTGCTGATTCATACTATTTGATTTTTAAATACCATTTTCCGAATACATCGTTTTAATTATATACGTTCTGCATCAAATAATTGATTGTGGTAAAATAAAAATATAAAAAAATATAAAAAAAAGTCAATGGCGCTACAACCTATTTAGGTCTGGGCCACAGATTTCTGTATCAGTTTCATTATAATTTGCCTATCTAATAGGCAAGTAGGTTATCAGCCTCCTGAACCTGCCACACGCCGTCGACTTTTTTGGTCTAAGGCAAGCTTTCCTCACGATGTTTTCCTTCACAATGTTGAATGTTAAATGCGCACATAGAAAGAAAGTCCGTAGGTGCACAGCCGGGGATCAAACCCAGCCAACTGCAATATTAGTTTAAGAACGTTAAATTTATATTATTATTAAATTCCAAATTGAAGTGCCAGTGCTGGTATAATAACCGAATCTTTATCAACGTTTTAGATATCAGCGGATCCTTTTCGAACTCACACAGCGGTTTGCTCGTCGTCTCTCAAATCAGTCGTGAGGCAGTCATTTTATGATTTGGCATTCTGAAAGGTGGAGCTTGTAGTTTATTGAATAGAATGCCAAATCATAAATGACTGTTCACGACTGATTTGAGAGCGACCGCCGATGCGAAAACCGCTGTGTGAGTTCGAAAAGTGAGTTACAGAATTGCAGGGCTGAACCTTTCATTAATTCAACTTAGTATCTACAGTATACTAAACTTACTTGATTACTAATAGCGATGGCAATATACTCTTTATCTCTATCCGAATAATTGGGCATGTCAAAGCTAACGTTTGGCACAAACACGTCTTTACACGACCCTAGAAAACCACCCCTTTCAATGTTGCACGTGAGTGTCGTCGCTGATATCACTTCCACTTTGAGCATTATAGTTTCATTGTCCAACAGCACATAGTCGCTTTTGTGTACTTGGTCCGCGAAATGCATGAAGTCTACGTAAATTGTGTATGTTGAACACCTATCTTTATATGTTTCATCTGTCGTCAGGCGCACTGTCTCACCCGTTTTTAATTCCACAGCCTCTCCGTAACTCTGGAAACGATCCAACAGTGAGAATTTAGACTGACTCACTTAGCTCGCAATCCATTAATCTTGTTAAGTCACTTAATATTCGGGGACTGAGTTTACTTGCTTTCGCCGCTCAGAATTCTTGAGTAATTTGTTATTGATTAAGCAACTTATTGTTAAGTGAAAATTGATATTAATGTCCGTGTTAAAGAGCTTTTGAAATTAAAAACTATATCTTATTGTACATATATGTATATGAAAGTACAATACAGAAGCGGTACGTTTATATTTAAGAGTAGGTACATTGTGAAAGAAGCAGGAATGCTTGATGAGAAGATAGTGGAAGGTCCGGATAAATCTATATATGTATAACAAAGGTATTCCCGTTAACCCATGAGTACACAATAGCACATAAGAATGATTATTGTTAAATGTTATTTTTTTTAATTTCTGTTAAAATATTTGACATATACAGTTTTGATAATATAAACCGTTAAAAGTTTTGATAATTTTGTGAGATTTCGCAAATAAAAGTAATTTTAAAAATAGCAATATACGTGCATTCAAGACCGATAATAAATAGGACAAAAATCTTTAGTTACATCAGCAATAATTCCAGTCCTAATTTTTTGTCCGCTCAACTTAATGCCAATCGCCAAAGGATAGTTTCTTCCCACCGCAGTGCTGTAGTTTTTCGCCGCCAGCCGCAGAAGCTTTATGGCCTCTAAGTGGTCATCTTTGGTCCCAAAGTTTAAGTTAAGGAGCGCCATGTTCATACCACTAGCAATCATTTTTTCTAAAACTTCTAAATCGTATGTTGCTCGTCCTAAAAGTTTGTTTTAATACTGAATTTAAGATAAAGATATGCTTATTACTGATAGTAATGCGTAATATGCGTCTTTTATCTTTTTTGCGACTGAGGCGCAAACTAGCTGTTGTGGTCTCTGGCAGAAGGACCAGCGATCTGGAACAGTCTGTTTCTGATTTCTTCAGAGCAAGGGCCAGTTACAACCACAACACACACACATTACACACTTAAAACGTACCTCGTTCTTTAAAAGACATTTTTTTTCATTATTATTATTTTATGTGTTTCTCTGTGTGTGTTTTGTTAGTAATAAATATTATGTCTATATCTAATACTATTCATATTTTTTTAAAGAATAAAATGACTGAGTAACTCAGTCAATGAGTGTAAAAATTAAAAACTTGTAAGGAAGTAATAATTACCTAATTTGTCTCGCAATAGACCAAAAATTACTTAAAAATGCTTTTTGCAAAAATTGTATACTACAAGTTCATATGAGGTTACACCTAATATATTATTGTTTTATATACTCCTGAATGCCATAAAACTATCAAATAAGGGTGAATTCCCGCAGCCCTATTGTGACGCACGACAAGCACATTGCAGCACCTAAAACTCTTATTAAATAATTCCTTTAGGTACAGATTAAATCTAAAATCATAACATATACTAAATAAGGTAAACCTATTTATCTGATTGGTTTTGAACTGAACTATCGCTTTCCGGTAATTAAGCCCAAATAAAATGCATTGAAACCTATTTGGCGCCGTATTTACCCATCGTAGCTATAATTCCAGTGAGTCGTTGGCAAGCCGGTGATGCGTTGATATCGAGATTGAGTACGTGATCCAGCGGGGTGTATGCATGAGACGCCGTAAGCTGCTGGCCGGGAAGCTCCATTGCATTGAACTGTATACAAATATGTCTTTATTTATTGTACTTGTATTAACTATTATTTGTTTTATAAAATAGTTTCACTTTTCTTGCGCTTTACTCAGAGTTGTCTTGACCTTACTAGTGTCAGCGCACTATGGAAAATCGAGGTCTGTTTCATATCAAAAATCGGTAAGTTTTTTATTTGTCAAGTAAGACGATTGAATTTTTGCTCACGCATAGCGTATTAAATAAGGCTTCAAATAAAGCTCAGGTGTTTTACTTTTATTAGAGTATGTCTGTATAAATAAAGGCCTTTTGACATGACACATTTTTGAAAGAAATAAATTTTAAAAGAATGAATACAACATATTCCAAACGAAAATCATGCAAAATGACTACATTATATTAAAGTTCCACTCTTATACAATTCAATATATTTTTTAAAATTGCGTAAATAATAATATTAGTAAAAACGATTTTTGATATGCTTCTACCATTTTCCATAGTGCACGGTCCAATCGGTTAAAGACGCCTCAAGATTCAAAGGTCTCCTAAGGAAACTGAAAAATTGTTCTACATTAATAATATATTTACCTCTCCAAGTTTAACATCGCCTTCAGTCGGCCACACCATGATTAAGAATATATTATAAATAACAACTATTACTCAAAAAATCTCTAGAAATATAATAGCAAAACGCATGTATTGAAAAGAAAGACCATTATAATTGTCATAATTTTTCCTTGACACAGAAGACACAGTTGCTATCACAGATTATAAGATCCAGTAGCGTCAACATTTTACGTTATTATTCACTGTAGTACCGTTAGTATAACTTTTAGTATAAGATCCCGATATACAACGACCTTCACCGAGATGCTTATTTAATGAAACGTATTTTATATTTAATTTAATATGTCAATAAATATAATCCATATGGGTTGCCTAGCAAATTTCAGTCCAGAGTATGTTTAATTAATATTTAAAAAAATTTTTTTTTTATAATTTGCATGTAGTAAATTTTTTTAATTTTTTCAATCAATATTTTTAATCAGGGTAGTATTATATATGTATCACTATAACTTTCTTTTTACTAAAGATGTATATATACTTTAGTGTCACATAAAAAATATACACATAAATAATTAATTGATTAAAAATAACCTAACGTTTGCATATTCTATGGGCTTCATACTTTCGATTCGTATAGAATTTATCTAATAATCATACCGGTGAAATGATTAAAAAAATATGTTTTTTTTAAGATTAATTAAAATACTCTGGACTGAAATTTGCTAGGCAACCCATATGGATTATATTTATTGACATATTAAATTAAATATAAAATACGTTTCATTAAATAAGCATCTCGGTGAAGGTCGTTGTATATCGGGATCTTAGACCATTTAGACCGAAAAGTTGGATCTCTCGGATTTATTCAGATATTTGTAATATCAAAATATTTTTGCATATCCATTGTAACAAGAAAGATTGCAAATTGGGTCAGTAGTTTTTAATTTTCAATCACCCAGTTTCGTGGGTTAAATTCGCAGTTTTTGCTATGAAGATTACATACCGTCGCTTAGCTAACAATACCGCACAAGTCATATTTTAGCCAAATGACGTTTTTTACACCATTCGATAGATTACTTTCCCGCGCGTCTAATGAGCTCTCGCTAGAGGTAATATCGTCCAATAAGAGCGCGTTATTCAAAAAACTAGTAACACAACACAACTCATTGGCTGCGCTAACACCGCGCAAGTCATCATAACGCCATAGTAATTTGGCCGTGCCACGTCGCACCTTATAAGATCGTTTGTCGTTTTTATAAAAGCGGATTTTTTGTAACGGACTGGCCCCACTGATGTAGTTTAAAGGTAAGGTAACTTAAATAAAACATAGTATTCATATTTTATCTATTAAAATACGTCATACGATTGCATTTAAAAACATGAATACTTAAGCGGTGTTGGAATGAACAGTTTCGTTGAGTTAGGCGGTTTTCTCTTTGCTTGGTTTCGATGTCTGAATGACTTACAATGTACTTCTGTGTTGAGTTTCTGACTGCTGTGGTATTCATCGATATAATTAGCGATTTTTACGCAGTTTTTTTAATGATTTCTATATCGTAATTATAATATATATTTTACTTCAGAACACGAAAATGGACAAAATGGTCGAATGATACCACGCCTGATGACTTTTCAAGAGTTGACGCTCAATGTAAAAGTTATTACTTTGCGTGACTTACAAAAGAGACATAGAGAAAAAATGTTATTAAATACATTGGGTATTAAATAATGGTTTGTCCGATACTGGTTGATAACGACAGATTGTGCTATGCCACCGCCTTCTGAGATTTCTCGGAATGTAGATTGCTCCAAAAAGAACTCTGATGGTCACGAGCGTCTACAGCAATTTTTAGATAGCCTGCCGAAGATGCCATCGTCTACTGTCGAGAAAACTCATCCAGACGATACCTAGAACCAGTATTTCATACCATGGCACAATTATACAAAGAATACGTCAGTAAATGCGAATTAGATTCCTTAAAATGTCTTAGTCGTAGGGTTTTTGACAATGTATTCTAAAACAGAATCTTAGTCTGTTTCATCCCAAAAAAGATCAATGCGATGTATGCTGTGGTCATAAAGTTGGAAATATAAACGATACTGAAATTGCAATACATCGCGATAGGAAAGACAAAGCTAGAAAAGAAAAAGACACTGACAAAAAATTGGCAATAGAAGGAAAAACGTGTCATGTATTTACGCAAGGTTAGTGCCATGTACTACAAGACATTTTATCTGTTCACAATTTTACCATGTATAATTTGTCAACACGTGAAGCTTGCTGCTACTGGTTCGATGAATCAAATGGCTCCCTTGAAGCTTCTGTTTTCGCATCGTGCATTGTGGATCAACTACAGATAATTTTAAATAGAAAATTACTACCGGTAATATTGTATTCTGATGGCTGCTGTGCACAAAATCGAAATTCCATCTTAAGCAATGCTCTTCTGCGTTTATCCATCGATAAAAAAGTTAAAAAAACTCAACAAATCTTAGAAAAAGGTCACACGCAGATGGAATGCGACTCTGTGCACAGTGCCATCGAATGTAGATTAAAGGGAAAAGAAATTTACCTTCCTTCCCAGTATGCGAATATAACAAAGACAGCTAGAGATAACCCAATGCCATATGAGTCTCGATTATTAGAATTCTCTTTTTTACCAATTTCAGTAAGGATTTAATTTACAAAACCATTCGTCCGGGCAGAAAATCCACTATTACCGATTTAAGGGTATTAAAATATAAACCAGATGGAACTATTTGGTATAGCTTAAACTTTGACGAACCTTTGCAGCCGTTGCCTCAGCGTCCAATGAAAATTACCAATGTTAAACCTTTAGAAGAGCTGCCGAAATTATTTTCTGAAAGACTGCCAATTTCCCAAAGAAAATATAAGGATCTCCAAGATTTAAAGGCAGTGATACCTTCGAACTGCCACTCATATTATGATGAGTTACCTTATAAAAATTAAATATTTTTCATTATTAGATCCATAAACATTTTGTATTATTTTTAGAAGTAGGTTAAGTATTCGAAGTGTTCTTATTGTCTTGTATTGTTTGTGTTAAATGTACCATTTTATTAAAGTTTTTGATAGTTTAGAATTATTAGAAGTCATGGAAAAAATTACCTAAATTACAAAGCAGTGGTTTGCTCTGGTTTCCATTGTAACTTAGATAATTTTATTGATCTCAGTAGGTAAGTAGTTGATCTCGTCAAACAGTACAGTCGTAAAAGTCAATGAGTTCCTATAATATATTATAATATTAGCGAACCCGGCAAGGGTTGTCCTGTTGGAATAAGAAAATAAAACGGCAAAGAAATGTGTTTTTTTTTGATAAAAAGCTAATTTAGCAATCTTTTTTTATTTTATTGAAGTTAATAATTAGTTTTATAAAACTGTTTTTGAAAAATGTTTTTATTTTGATAGTTTTTCATAGAAAGATTTTCTATGAAAGACTTATAGAGCTTAAAAATAAAAGGTAAAAACACCGCGTAAGTCTTTATTTTGTTAGAGTAAAACTGCTCAAGTCTTGAAAATTACCTAATAAGACGATATTTCTTTTATTTGTTTTTATAGTTATCATGCTTAACTAAATACAATATATTAAAATTTTTATCATGCATGTATTGTACAAAATGTTAAAGTAATACAGTTTTTTGTCTCTCCTGAAAACTAAGCAAATCTGACTTATGCGGTATTGTTAGCTAAGCGACGATACACAACATTTGAAGGCAACGCTGAAGAATTTTATATGAAACATTTTTATTCGTGAACAGTACAAAACGACATTCATACACAACTAATGTTTAATAGCTTTTGAATAACAAACGACGATCGGGCCTTTTTTTCCGTGTTTTGTTTTTACGACTGATTTGTGACCACAATAAAATTAACGAGCATATAAATAATTGAAGTTACATCATAATACATTAATCTTGTACAATAGCTTTTTACAAAAAGCGCAGTGTCCTGAATTTATCATTAAAATCCTACCATAGGTAAATAAAATTACCGTAACAATAATTCCAGTTTTACAGTGCATGCATAGTTTCAAGTCCTCTATCGTCAAACCCTACCATATTTTCTAACCCTTCAAGAACTAAAATTATATCATTTTCGACAGTCAAAAAGTAAAAAATAAATATTGTTTTATGTTACTTGCAAAACAAGTTTAAACACCTTAAGTTTCAATAATTAAAGGGCGACTTATCTTTTCATCTTGGATGTCACAAATTCAGCTTAACCGTGGCGCAAACAAAAGGCAACGTAAATAAACAAGTCTTGCAAAAATAAACAAAGGCTTGTTTTATTTGTGGGAAAACCATTAGGGGATCAAAACGGGGATTGAGATAAATAAAAAAATAGGAAAACTCGGCCGCTCCAGAGGGTTACCCTTGACAGGGATAGCTACAAATCTTTACGCTGTGAATTCGAGAACAAATCAAATCTTCCATGTAAAAGACAATAGATTCGGAACCTTTATAATTGAGGAAATATTCTCCTTTTTCTGTAGGCTAGTTTTGTGTTCCCATTAACATAACTAGTATCAACAATCTGTATGAAACGTATTACAATATCTAGGAACCCGGTACCTTCCCTATAATCGGTATATTAAACATGTACATGATGAGCTATAGTAGTTATAAGATTTATAGATTTGATATTATTAGTTGGCATCTTCTGTTATTAATTATATTTTTTCACTAAATACTAAACATTGATGCAGATCACGCATTGTTGGTGTGCTATAAATTCAGTGTTCTATACATATGTTTATATATTATAGTTAGATAGCTGGTAAAACGCAGCTTCTCTTAGCTTTATTATTTGTTTAATAAAAAAAACATAAAATAAAGATTCTTTATTAAAACATTAACAAATAACAAATTCAAATTTATTTGTAAATTTACTTTTGCCTCAAAATTAGATAATATTCACTCAGGACACCTGTAAAAACAAGATTTTAATGAAAAAGAGTTAATCTCTTTATTTTGATTGTTGATTCATACAGACTCAGCGCGAATTATGACTATTTTGATATACGTGACTGAAACTTACAACAATGGTTCTCATCGTTTAAGTTTACTTGATAATAAATAAATAATTAAACAAGTTCATCAATCATACAATTCTTTCACTGCGTTATTATTAATAAATGTAACTAATCGGGCTTTGAGTTTTGTAGCTGAGTTGCTAAGCTGATTAGGCAACTAATTAACAACTATGAATTTGGTTGTAATACTGTTTCCTATATTGCTAGTGATGGTATAATTTCACTTACTCAACCAAGAGTTTCTTTGTAATGCTGACTTTCCATACTCTGACCATATCGCAAAAAGAGCTATCTTCGGAGCCCCTTTGTAGAGTTATATAAAAATCACCATATACTACGTAACCTCGCTGCACCATGTATTCTATAGCAAAGTGTATGCGGTCCTCAAGAGCATCTTCCCAGGTTTTTCCTGCTGATGTCCGGCTTTCTGCCAATAAATAGCCTACGGTTAGTACGTTTCAACTAACATTTTTTTATGTAATAGAAGGCAAACACGCAGAAGGTTCCCCTGATGTTAAGTGATCAGGACACTCACATTGCCAGATGTCTCGCAAGTGCGTTGCCGGCATTTTAAGAAATGGTACGCTCTTTTCTTGAAGGACCCTAAGTCGAATTGGTTCGGAAATACTTCAGGCAGCTGGTTCCACATAGTGGTGCGCGGCAAAAATTGCCTTAAGAAACGCTCAGTTGTGAGATGAGGTGATACGGATGGTATTTTGTATTCTGCGGTGACGTCCGATGATGAAACTCAGCTGCAGAAATTGTCTCAACTCACGTTTTTTTTTAGATTTTATATTCACTTACAAATACAGACTTCTCTAATCCAAATTGAATATGATAAAGTTTCACTTAACTAGTTACTTATAGATGTTAAAAGTTTTCTTATATAATTGCTACTTTGTGGGAAATAAAAATGATTAAACCAAATTGCTACGAATTGAAATAAAATATAATCCCGTACCATTAAACCCCTCTTAACTTCGAGATACCAATAAAAATGTATTTAAATATTCATCACCGATCAATTCACCGCTGATAAGTTAAACCTATATCAAAATTTAAACAGATATTATTTGATAGACAAATATCTCGATGTTTAAAATCAGGTGTGTTGATTGGTTTAACTAAAATGACTTTGATTGTATTTAAATTGACACGATTACAAATAGGTGTTTGAATGGAAATCTAGATTATTATGGCAAATTGAAAAAAACGTGTGTGTACTTATGTACACGCGTTAATACTTCTTTGGGGTAACAAGAAAAAAATCTTAAAAAAATTTTATTCTACGTACGTAGAAAAAGCGACACTAAAAATAGAAAAACCTAAAATGTTGACTATAGCTAACTTCAGGGTGTCGGTTTTCTGTGACGGTGTGCGCGCGCATCGTAGATATTTACTCTCATCATTTTTCTCTAACGCGCCAAAAGAAGTATAACTTCAAAAAACTTAAAATGACGTGAATTATAGTGAAAATGATTAATTATTCATATAGGTAACGCTATGTACACTAATTATGAACGTCAAAAAAAAAAAATGAAATGCTTAGTCATCATTATAAACCTTTAAACATCAGAGGTAAGACGCTCCTGTAGGTATGTAACAGCCGGAACACATGTATCTTAGTGCTAACTGCAATAACAATACATGACGGTCTCATACAGTGTAAGGCTTTGACGGTCTTCCCGGAGACAGTGGGCAATACAATTAGACGCGCATTCGTTTGATTCGCAACTAGTGCACATGACATCATTGCCGCTTCTGCAGCGTTAACTGGGACTTTGATCTGGAAATAAATACACAAAATGATACAATACATAATTTTTATGTATAATATAGGTTTGGCCTGAAGTAAAGATTTAATATTATATATCTCGGTAAGGTTTTGAACACGTTTTGAAGGGACTGGGAGCCATAATTTTATTTAAACTTTACCGATACTTATAATAATATTACAATATTTTAATATTATACTACTTTTGTAGTGCGGGTACTCATTCGTTACGAGTATATTGTGCCCTTTCTTGATGTGTATAATAAATATTATATATTCATAAATTTAAAATATTCACAATTTTAGAATTTTGTCTTGTTTTTGTGAGCTAAAAAATTGTATAAAAGATTACATCATCCAGACTCCTCCAGAATCCTCTTCGACTTGTAACTAGTGGTTCAACAAAGTAGCATATTTCATTAATCGCATACAATACCTCCAAAGCGTGGGTGACGTTGAAGCAGTCCCTGTGTTTAAATTGCATCAGAATTTTAACATGTGGCCGTTACTATCTTGCGAGATAGCTGATTTATTTACATCTTATTTATTTACATAGTTAGGGGGTATAATAATAAGTTTATAAAACGGTAGTAGGGAATTAAATGCCCGATTTCTGAACCACAATTTTGAGGCACAGGGAAAGGCGTGTAATTGGATTTATTGTGAACTTATTTAAATATTTACTTTAAGCTTCAGGATTCATAATATGTATTTTCCGGTACTATAGATAAATAAAGCAGACATTTTTGCGTCTATTATAGTGTTAACTTTTAACACGTTGCAAGACTTTGTATGGCAACCTGGAATAGTTATTTTTGTCGATAATCGTTTCCAACTTGAATGCAATTGTTTTAATTATTCTTTTTAATAGATACACAATCGATCGGTTTTACACAAATAACACGAATTCCAAAGAAACTGCGTGTTTTTTTAAAGTGTTATATCTCACATAATATAAAAAAATTCATAGTATACTCACATTAAAATAACTCAATCTTAATATAACTTTATTCTTATAGGTACACTTATGAACGTCAACAGAAATGATGTTAAAATAGATTCTAAATTTACAATTACTACCAGTTCACAAGTCAAAGGTAATAAACTCTCCGCCACTCTTTTTAATCGGCAAGTTTTGAGTAATACAAATTGTTTGAACTGGACTAACTATCTTAATAGATAGCAAAACAAAAAAAGTACAAGAAAGAAAAAAACAACAACAAATAAACTTGACCGATTAGACGCAGTATTTATACTCAACTATGTATGTATAAAGAGATGTGTAACTGACCTACATTAAGTTTTTATACAAAAGTGTATAATTAGTATACCTGAGTATAAAACCGCTGACTCCATCCATGATTGCATTGACAACATCGGATATTTCGCTGTCATGAAATTGACCACTATATAAAGCCTCCCTGAACAATCCACCAGATAAATAAAATGGTTTCCCCGCCTTTGAACAAATTAGTTTTAATTAAACCATAGCGGTAATCCTTTGAAGATTAAGATATTTAGATTATGCTCTGAATTATTATATGAATACCGTAGTAAATAGGAATGTGCCTTGATCGTATACCGGACGCCTACAAATACGAAACAGTTATTGTTCTCAGAATCGAATCGATGAATGCCAGGTAACATCATATCACTAAAAGCTTAAACCTTAAATGTTTTAAAACTTTGATTTGACCCAAAAGGTCATGAGTCTAAATAAAAAAAATAGAGAATATATAACCTTCAAACATTTTCCACCTATCCATTTCTGTATGTGGGGCAGTCGATATTTTTCCGAAGCCTCAATTTCGAACGGTAAAAACTCTCTTGAAAGTATTATACCGTCTGATTCCTGCAAAGTTCAATAATTTTAGTTTTTATGATTTGTTTACTATTCGTATTGGATTAAATAAAACAAATTATTTATGAATATCTTAAAATCTATGTTAGGTTTACGCTTTGCTGAAATTACAGTACGAGAAATTAGAACCATAAAAAAAATGCAAACGGTTTTTCTTTAAAAAAATTCGGAATAGGCTCATTATATACAGTGCAACCTTACTGTAGTAAAATATCCCTTTACATTACGAACCACCTCTTTAACCGAACTTTCAACTATCAAGAAAACGTATAAATACCTCTAAGGCTGCTGCCTCGAATTTTGCGGGCAGCGGGGCGGCAGCGGCGGCGGCGCGGGAGCGGCAGGATCTTATGCGTAAAATCAAATGGACCGGTTCTCAAAAACAGCGGCGTGGCAGCGGCGCGAGGGCGGGTAACGAGAGATGCAATCGCCCGCTCCCGCGCCGCAGCCGCCGCCGCCCCGCTGCCCGCAAAATTCGAGGCAGCAGCCTAACTAACGACTTTAGTCAAAACCTTTATATAAAGTTCCCACCAATGTATGACTCTAAATCTCATAGTGTAAAACAATTATTTCAGATATCTCTTTATAACGAATTTTAGACCAACCTAACTTCAACATAACAAACCTCCGTTCAACGAATTATTTGATATAACGAATCTTTACTTGTTCCTTTCCAATTTGTTATATCGAGGTTGCACTGTAATAAGCGTTACCTTTTTTGATAATTTTATACTGTTTTTAATTTTGTGTTCTTTCAATATTTATTTTCATACACCTTATAGCTATGATATATAAGGAATATTCATGTCAAGTTCTATCATCCCCGAGTGAGGAAACAACTCATGTACACCGAACGTTCTAAGTTTGTGACCTCAAACTTGTTACTTGATAGCAATCGCTGTCTTGCAAGAACGTAGAAATTCAGAATTTTGGTTAGAATTAATATATTTTGTAATCCAAAAACAGCATAGGGTCGATTTCCGAATCAATATTATTTTTAGGAGATTATTTTTTTTGTAATTTAAAGGCAGTATAAAACATTATATATAATAAGAAATGTCTTCCTGAAGAAATCTTAAAATAAGGAGCTGTGTAATCAATTTTTGTAGATTTTCAAACAAATAGCATTGCCTAGTGGATTCGCGTGCAAGTACTGAGCTTAAGTTTCTGCATTCATACTCGTGAGTATGAATATCACAAATGTGTATTTGTGTAATTAGGAGCTACTTAAAGCATTAGCTAAAGATTAAAATAACTTCACAATATATCCAACAAAACGACTTTTCCCGTGCATCCTCAAATTTGTGGTTGTGAAATCGAGCATTAAATTTCCTACCAACGTTGTACAGAATTATAATCATACAAATATAACTATAGTTCTATAGAACTATAGATATGAATAAATGGGGAAATAAGAAACATTGAGATCTATATCTGACTAAAACAAAGACAGACTGGCAAATTAAATATAATTGTTAGCCAAGATCAGCGTGCACATCCCAAGCCCGAGAATATGGATTCAAACTCCGCCTCCAATTGAGTAATGATCTTTTTCTGTGTGTAACTGCTTGTAAGATATATAAATTAATAGCGATTTGTTTATCGTTAATTAACTTAATTCACCTTTATAATATCATCGATATTTTTTAACCCATCTTCAGTACAGATACCACAAAATATTAACGGTCTCGTAGTCTTGCCAATAAACTTTTTTATTTCCCTCAAAGTCTCCACTTGTCTAACGTAGTTCACAATTATCATATCAATCTAAAATCGGAAATTAGTGAAACGGTTTTCTTAAAAAAGTATTTATAATAAAGCAGATTTTATATCAAAAATTTATGTTAAAATATTTTTGGCTTATAGTGAAATGTATTAAGCTAATAAAGAGCAGTGTTGGCCTAGTGGCTTCTGCGTGTTACTCTCATCCCTGAGCTCGTGGGTTCGATCCTAGGCCATGCACCAATAGACTTACTTTATAAATGCGCAAATGACAAATGATTTTGAAACAGATACAGAAATCTGAGGCCCCGATCTAAAAAGGCAGCGTCACTGATTTATTTTAAGCTGATAAAAAACGTCAACAAAGTAGTATTATTACATTTAATTATTAGTTACATTGCATGAAACAATTGAATTTTGATAACACAGAAATATTGATAAATACGTACTTGATACCTCAATGCAAACTTGACAATATCCAAATCTTTCTTCGTTATATATGGTTGGGTGTGTTTCACTCCTCTCGCACATACATTACATACATTACTCAAGTTACCTCCTTTGACAACTAAGCATTTAATACGATCGCGATCAATCACAGTTTCGCATTTTAGTATTATCTCATTGGATCCAATAGATATTTCTGTTCCCGGTACAATATCTTTGGATAAGGTTGGATTATCAACGAATATCTTTTTCTCATTACATTTATTCAGTTCGCATGGATTGCACGTCAAAATAAGTCGTGTGCCTTCTTTAATGGGAATAAAATCTGCATTCTAAAATTATAGGTGATAAATAAGCTGATTGTTAGAGTTCTACTTATTAGAATTATATTTTATTAAAACAATGGGGATGGCGTATGGAACGTGATCAATATTGCGTACCACAAAGAACGGTTTGGTGGCCGTGGAAAGGCACACAATTGTCAGTCGGAAGGATAACAATACAATTAGTAAGGGGATACTGAGAGATTAGACTAAATGTAAAGACAAAATACGCACAAACACTCATTATGATATTATTAAATTGACGTCGTAACTAATCAATAAAAATAGCAAAAATCTAATCAAATTCTAAATGCATCTAATAAAAAAATAAAAATAAAATATGTTTATTATGGAACATAAGATACATGTATCACTTATTCCACGTCATTAAATTTGAACTTTTAGGCATCCCTACTCATCGGCAAAGAAGACAGAGGGTGTAGGCCGAGAGAAAAAGGCGGCGTAAAAAACTCTCGGTACTCTTTTAAAACAGTAAATCATCAAACAACACTTATTTAAAACAAATATCCCAAATTAATTAGAAGTAGCCTGTCTAGCACTAGTCCCAGGCCCTTTTATCAACTAGATAATCGTTGACTTTATAGTAAGCCTTTTTACACAGCTTTTCTTTAATACATTTCTTAAATTTATTGAAAGGCAGAGATAAAAGAGCCTCTGGGATTTTATTAAAGAAGAGTATCCCTTTCCCCAAAAAAGAATTACTAACTTTAGATAGTCTAGTACGGGGAAATTGTAGCCTGCGTTTGTATATATATTTGTATACACGGAGTATTAACATTGTGCGTATGTTCTATTCTAGTAAACTTATCACTATTTTTGTATACATACATAATATTTTCATAAATATATTGCGAGGGAAAGGTGAGTATTTTAATATCCTTGAATTTATCTCTAAGAGATTCCCTACATTTTAAATTATAGATTGCACGAATAGCCCTCTTCTGCAGGATGAAAATAGTTTCGACATCAGCAGCATGACCCCATAATAATAAGCCATAAGTCATTAAGCTATGAAAGTAACTAAAATAGACAAGTCTAGCTGTATCGACATCAGTTAGTGAACGAATTTTTTTAACCGCGTAGGCTGCAGAACTAAGTCTCTTCGCCAATCCGTTAATATGAGGGGACCACTGAAGTTTTGAATCCATGGTGATTCCGAGAAATACAGTTGTATCATCCAGATTCAATTCCTCACCGTTTATAATTGGTCTAGTATCCATAACCCTTGCATTTTTTGCACAAAATTTAATGCATTTTGTCTTTTTTGCATTAAGTAGAAGGTTATTCATACTAAACCAATGGACAATCGAAGACAGAGCATTGTTCACATCGTCAAAATTTGTTATTTGTCGTTTGATTTTAAAAATCAAGGAAGTGTCATCAGCAAACAAAACTATCTGATGTTTTCTCTCTACCATGAAAGGTAGATCATTTATATAAACAAGAAAGAGGAAAGGGCCAAGAATTGAGCCCTGTGGTACCCCCATATCTACTGCCGACCCAGAGGACCTCTTACCATTCACTTCAACCTTCTGAGTTCTTCCGTGTAAATAGGAAGTCAGAAGATTCAGTGCGGTATTCTTGATGCCATAGTGGCGGAGTTTCCCGATTAAGGTCTCGTGTTGGACACAATCAAATGCTTTAGATAAGTCGCATAAAACACCTAAAGCATCATGCGACTCCTCCCAAGCCTTAACTATATATCTATATAACTCAACACCGGCATCGGCTGTCGAGCGACCCTTGGTAAAACCGAACTGATTTTTATGTAATAATTTGTTTACGTTAAAATGACTTACCAGTTGATTTAATATAATTTTTTCAAATATTTTACTACAAGTAGGTAGTACGGAAATTGGTCTAAAGTTACTGGGGTCGGACATACTACCTGCTTTAAATAAAGGAATAACTTTACTATGTTTCATTAGATCGGGAAACTCGCCACTTTTAATACAATTGTTGAAAATTATAGCTAGATGGGGAGCAATTACATCAATTATGCTACTAATTATTTTTACAGAAATACCCCAAAGATCGGTAGTGTTCTTAATATCTATGGTTCTAAATATCCTCACTATATCGTCGGCACCAATGGGTCGGAATGAAAAACTGACCTTGCACTCGTTTACATTATCTTTGAGCAGCGATTCGGCGAGGGCGGGAGATGATTGAAGAGACTTAGTAGTCGAAATTGGAATGTCAGAAAAGTACTTATCAAAAACAATCGCTATCTCTTCGTTAGATTTGATTATAGTGTTATCGACACATAGTTCGATGTCTTGATTGCGATCCCTGACTCTTCCAGTTTCACTATCAATTATCTTCCAAGTCATTTTAGTTTTATTGGTACTATTTTTAATCTTGTTTTTGATATTTAAGGACTTGGCCGCGTAACAAACTTTCTTAAATAATTTAAAATAATTTCGAACATAAAGAATAAATTCTTCATTATGATTGTATGACTTTTCAGCGTAAAGGTCATACAACCGTTGTCTACTTTTATAAATTCCCGCTGTCGCCCAATCACTAAACGATTTACACTGCGAATGAGAGACTTTCTTTGGGGTAAAGATGGTGTTGAACTCTTTATTAATACAATCACTTAGATTGTTGTATTGTGTATCAACGGTAGTACCTACCGGTAATAAAGGTAGGTGTTTACCTATATTATGTCTAAATCTCACCATTCGCTTCATATCTACCAAGCGAAAGTAAGTAAATCAAATGTGACGATCGGCCGAGTTAAAATATTATGGATCACGCTCATCAAAATTTATAAAATAAAAAACACGTAATTTGAAAATAATTTAAAAGGGTCATTTCCTACTAGGAAACCTAAAACAATTACGGGTCTGGTATTAACGAGTTTTTTTTAAAAGCTTAACATTTTCAGTATTATACAAATGTATAATGACATCATAAATGTGTATATAATTGTGGTATTACTGCACCTTACATGCAACAACCACAACACTCGCTTAGTGATCTTGTCTAGCGTTATTTTGCAATAATTTGTCATATATTGACGACTCATTGGTCTAGTGGTTAGTACCCCTGGCTGCGAATCCATGGGTCCCGGGTTCGATCCCCGGCTGAGACGAACGTGAGTCTATGTGATGAGCATTTGGTGTTGTATTTAGGTCTTGTGTGTTTAAATATGTATTTATATGTCTATCTATCTATAATATGTATGTTAATCCGTTGCCTAGTACCCATAACACAAGCTTCACCAGCTTAGCATGGGACTACTAGGTCAATTGGTGTTAATTGTCTTTAAAAAATAATATATATATTAATTGTTTAAGATCATTAAGTAGATCCTATCATTGCATCTGGATTCGAATGAGCCATAATAAAAAATATGTAATGTAAAACGTTTCCTTACACTTTCAAGCAAGCCAGTCTTAACAATACAAGTCTTTAGTTCAACACAGGACGCAACAGGCCAATCAAGAATGCCAATTTTGCGGCAACACGCCATTGCTGCTTTATCTACTCTCCCAAGGAGTCGAATTCTGTCCCCTCTGGTCGTGAACGACATTTTGAATTTTACAATATTCATACCTGCCTCTAGCAGTTTTTGTATTTCTACAGTTGCTATATCGGTGTTCGCTAAAATATTAAATAACTATAATTAAAAATTAATATCTATACTAGTATGGCGTTTCCAATTTTGAATGTGTAAAAATATGTTATCTGATTAAAGTTTAGGGCTGAATTTAAAAAAAAATACTTAAACGCGTTTTCGGAAGCAAAAATCACTTGGAGGTGTTCCAATGAAGGTCCCCCGAGACTCCTGCATAGTTAGTATCATCATATTCGTGCGACGAAATTCAAAACTCTTACCAAAGTTTATTATCAACGATACAAATTAGACAAAGAGGGACCTACTACAAACGAAACACGAGAAACAGTCTGTTAATGTAAAAATGTCTAATTTTTCTAAAAAAAAAAAGAATGAAGGTAATGCTACGAAAATATAAATGGGTTACTAACACAGCGTAACAATAATTGGAGTTCTTCTAAAACGATTACTTGGTCGATCCAATATATCAGGATCGCTAATGTCCACATCAGCAAATTCAATCTTTTCTGGATACTTTTCAACCATTTTTCACGTTACTTTGTAAATTATTTTATTAACAATAAAACGCTTACAAAATTCTGAAAGGCAAAGTGTCAAACGCCCATAGAGTAGTTAAGACTCAAGAGTAGGTAAAGACACAGTTACAATTAATATTTATAATCTGTGCATTAAACGAGTATTTTTAGTTTACCATAGAGAAGTGAACCAATAACTGCATGGGCTTCTTCTCATTTGTATATTACTATTTCTAGTGATCCTTTGCAAACAATTTTCGCATCACAAGACTGGTTTAAATATATTGCGTAAATGAAAGCCATTGAAGGAGGTAATGTCTTAGCGCATTAGCAAGCACAGTCAATTGTTATCAATGACAAAAACCACAGATTTTGTAATTCTTACGCCAAATAACTATAGAACATTCTATTGCAGAGCGGTGATTGATTAAAAAAATAATATAATATTGTAATCGTTTTTAAGAGAAGTAATAAAATAAAATGTTGTAAAAATACCTACCCATCTAGCCATTCAGCTAACAGTTTTCCTCTTCTGTTACATTTATCAGAAACCCAGTAGAAACGGTGATATTAAAGTCACCTTAAAAGATGGATGAAGTTGATTAACGAGACAATTTCAATAATTTGTAATTTGAGGATTGTAATAATAAAAATAGCTATGTACAAATAATTAAATTTTTCAAGGCTATATGTAAGTTGAGTTGAAAGCCATAGCCCGAAATCACCTGCATCATGAGCATACCCCACATACACACCTTACCGTACATACCCTCACTCTTACACCATCACACATCACAGCCAAATTAGGTATTACTTAATTAAATGTATTGAATATTTTTTAATGGTTCTTCCCTTTTGTAAATGTTTGAACCTTTTCGTAAATATTATGTATTTCATCTTTGGCTATATTTTTAATGTAATTGTTTTATATATATTTTTTTTGTTAGCTGTAGGATTACGAAATAAATAAATAAAGGAGCTGGGCCAGTTTATTATCTTTCCTATTTCTTTTTATTATTGATATTTTCTTAATAACTGTAACACTGAATAACATTGTATAACTTGTTTATATTTATGCCAGAAATATATTTATCACTGTCTTCTTAGTGTTTCAATTATAGTATGTAATTGATGTTTATGTGGTCGTCAAAGAACTTAATATGAAAAATAAAAGAAACTATATGGCAAGCTTAAATAAGAAAATAAAAATTATGTGAAATTGTGACTCGAAAAGCATTCACTTAGTTTAAGTTAATTGTAAATGAGTACAATAACTTATTTAACTTTTCAAAACTGGATGCCGGGATTTGGCAAATCTATAGATATGGCGAACAGCCAAATTCACAGCGCGTTATACTTTGCGCACTTTTAGCGCCAAAAGTTACGTTTGTCTTGTCACATTAAACATTTCAAAATATTTGAAATTGTATTGTGAATGTAAAATGTTTTTGTCGCACCTTCAGAATAGTACAGACTATCTCAAAAAATCATTATTTTGGGAAAACAAAAATGAAGTTTAGAATCTGCAAACTTTCAACTTTGAAGTGATTTAATTAATTAATTTTGTATGAAAACAATCAATTATTTGATTTCTGTATTAACTTAAGTATATCTTTTGTGAAATATGAGCAAAAAAATAGTATGTTGCATTATTTTTAATTAAAATTAAGGTTTTTTAAAAGGTCCCAATTTAAGTCAGTTATACTGAAACTGTTTTTTTAAAAGACCGTTTTCGTTTAGGTCTCTTTTATTCTGAAATCATTGTACTGTTTTTGTCCTATTTATGAAAAGTGCACTACAAGTATAAACTGAAAATATGCTGTCGTGTCACATAAGGAAATAAGTCATATATATTTAAAAAATCTTTGAAATTATACACTTTTTTATTTTTAAAAGACTTATATTAAGTCACTTTTGGTACAGACAATAAACCTAAAATATCAAAAAACTTTAATTAATATAATAAGAGTGTGCAGTACGGCAATGTTATGCATAGGTGCATAGAATGTACTTATACCTATGTAAATAAATTGAATCATAACAAAAATAAAACTCCTTAACATGTTAACATTTTAAATAAATCAATACTTTTTTAATACAGTGCTATTTAAAACTAAAAACTAAAACCTATAGCAGAAGAGCCTGTTATACTTATAAAAAATAATTATTAAATAATGTTATTATAAAAATCAGCATAATAATGAGGTATCAGATTATGTTCAATCAAGGAACGTAAGTCAGTTTTTTTCCTCTCAGATAACACCAATCTTTGGGAGTATGCTTTGGTCATAGCAATTTCTCTTATATCACTCATCTTCTTCCTTTTGTTTCTCATGTTTACCTTGTTGAACTCATTTGACTATAGATGTCTTGTAAAACGTAAACGTATCATCTTTCGTAAATTTAAGAATTTTTACATATCCAAGTCAATTGGCTTTATTTTCATTTTCACTAAAGTTATAAGCAAATTTCTCTTGAAACATCTTAAGTCCCAAAAAAATCATACGTTAATTCTTTGAACAATCAACGGTTTTCCGTTTTTTCGCGAATTTTTATTAAAGTGACGTATTGACAAGGTGCGTATATGGGTCCAGCCTTTTTATTCCGTTGGATTTCCTTTTCAATGAGGCTGTGGACGTTGTCCCCTTCATTTTGGGAGACCCTTTATTAGGTATTTTGGGTTATAGACTGATTCTCAAAATGTGATACTGTAGGAATATAAGCAAGCTACATATTTATTTTTGTTTTGTCCGCAGCAATTATCGGAATAAAACGTAACGTGAATGGCCTGACCCTGATTCTTGCATTTAAAATCTCCAAATAATAAGAACACACGACCGATCTCGTGATCCGCTTCCTGAGTTTCGTCCCAGAAAAACTGTAGACGTCTCCAATCCATAGCACGTTTGTGTAACTTCTGTATTTCCTCCAAATTGTTGTCTCTTTCCTTTGATTGACGATTGTAAAGTTGAGGCAATTCAGTTTTGTTTTGTAATAGAATGAAGACGAATCACCGTAGGACATTGCATTACTGCTTGCAGGTCGAACATGCACAAATATGGGTTTCATCAATGTTGAGTCGATCATTATGTTTCTCTTTTCGGGATAAATCTTTTTCTTTTAAATGACGATCATATTTTTCTTTTAGTTGTATTTTTTCTGGAGAAACTAGTTCATAATTATTCAAAACATAGGTCGCATCTGTCTTTCTTGGGTTGGAAAAATCCAATATTAAACTCTTTTGTGAAAATGTCATAATATAACCAATATTCACATGTAGCTTTTCTTGAGTCGCGTTGATTTTATCAAAATCTCTCCAAAGATCCATTTCTCTCCACCTATATTCGCGAGAAGTGAAGACCTTAAATAATGCGATTCAATCTTGGTATCCAATTAATGTGGTTCTTTATATCTTGTAGGTTGCTGGTTCTATCCTTGTCTATTCTGGTTTTTACCTCGGTTATTTTCTCTATGAAACCTTGCGATTGTCTTCTTTTTAACATTTTTATTTGCTGTCACATATACCTAACGTGTTTATAAAAAAGTTTTGCAAACTCTAATTTTAGTATCATTAACTGTAAAATAAATGCAATATTAGGCTGTTTGGTCTAGCTGCATTTGTGTATTTAATTTTGGTTTTACTTCTATCATGCAATTTCTAACAAAAGATCTCTGTAATTCTACGTTTCCTAGTGCCCAATATTTTTTAAATATAGATTTCTATCGATCTCATTTATGTTATCGACACATTTGACTCTACATTTGCTGGTACATGGATCTTTTATTGAACGAGCAGGAACAATTTTTTTAGATTTAGTGTTAGAAACATATTCTTTCCCAGTATTTCGCAAAGTTTTTGCAACAATTTGTTTCCAATTGTGGGTTTCGTGACGTTTGCGGATTTTTTGGACCTTTCACAACAGAAGCATTAACATTTTCGGATGCTGTAGTATCAGAAGAGGAACTACTCGACGCAGATACTCTGACTGCACCCCAAGACGTGAACGAGCTCTATTTGAAACGAAGGGTCATCGCCACTCAAGTCTGCATCACTTTGTTCGAATGAATAGGCACTCACAATAATTTTAGTGGTTTGTAGTTTACGATAGCCTGTAGAGGGAGGGTTCACCTAATTGTCGACTCAATTGTGTTACCATTATGGAGCGGGCGTTAGCGATGGAGGAAGATGAGCACTTGAGCTAGAAGACGAGGAACTGCTGACGATGACTTGCTGCGAGCTCGCCTAGGCAGTTCATTTTCTAGTTGGTTCGTCCCTGTGTACATTTCAGAATGTCCACTTCATCTGCCACAGGTTCTTAAATGTAACATTTTAAAATGAATATTAGTTAAAATTATGTAATATGTGTCAACATCAGTGTGACTCTAATTTAGATACTACGTACACTATTTAATAAAAAAACATTAATTTATTTACCGTTACAATGATTTTATGTGTAGTTCTATTGATCAGATTACCTGAAAGCATAGATTATTAAATAAGTGAGTATGCAATTTATTTCATGGCATTAAATAATGATTTACGTATGAGGGACCAACCCTAGGTTGTTCCTTTTGCCATCGCAAGTTGTGTGCATGATTTGGTAACAGCACTATTTTTTCAGGTGTGCCTTTATATTGATGGACTAGATGGCCGAGAGGTAGTTTAACTCATTCTGTAAACATCATAACCACTATTAACCTTCTTAAAGCTGGGTGTACCTACTTACCGTACCTACTTAGTTATAAAACTAATAAGAAAATTATGGGAAAAATAAAAATTAGGAAAATACATTAACATTTGTTCCTGAGTCAACTTTCGTTTTCTTTGCTCAATAGAATGAGGAATGTTCTCTTTATTAATTTCATCCTGTAACGATAAAGCACAAAAACATAAACATTTCATATCCTACTTACTGTGATGCATTTCCGTAAAAACAATATCTAATAAATAGAAACAAGAATAGGTAAATAAAATTACAAGCCGCGTCCGGCGTCACTAGATTTCCGCATTTGTCCAAGGGCCAACTTAATTTTGTAATTGCACGGTACTACGTCCACCTGAAAACGTCTAAGATAATTACGATAATGTTCGAAAAACCACTAAATTCAATTAGTGTAATGTATACACAAAGAAATAACCTCTTGTTGCTCATTTATTTGTAATTTCTCAAATATTAGTCTGTTTTTCTTTTTATTTTATTTGAAACAAACAGGTCTACTAATATAGTTTAAGTATTCGGTATTTAGGAAATAAGAGTCCTAAATCTTATTAAGGAACATAAAAACACCCATATTATAAATTAAGGACTCATTTAATAAAATAGCTCATTTATTTGTCGGCAAATTAGTGTAGTAATGACACATTTTGATGTAAAATGTATTGAAGTCCTTGGTTTTATTTTAAAAGGGGCTCAATTTGTTTAGTGTCATACTTAGTTTTAAGTATTAAAGGGACCTAATTACAATTAGTCTTATTATGTAAAAATCAAAATCGGTAATAAAAAGACCTAATTAAAAAAGAGTCTCTTTAACTGAAGATTGAGAAGTTTACTTACCCGTTTGTTCAGTACACAAGTGACTTCTTACGTTTTAGGTCAGTTCACTAATAAACTTGGACGACTTGTTCACTTTAGTTTCGATGCATCACTGATTGCGTCGCTACCGATCGAGCGGCGCGGGTAGAGGTAGGAGTGGAAGAGACCGAAGTATCGTAATTTTATTCTAACAAAAAACGCCGCTTTTTATTATTAACCTAAAAGTGCGTACCTTTTAGTGACCCTCTATGACCGTAACTCAATTTCTTAGATTTTTGAGTTAAGTCACTACTATTCTGAAGGTGCTTGTATTAAGTATAATAAAGCAAAAAGTTATTGTATGAAGTTCCGTAAATGGTGCAGATATCTAAATAGCGTCTATTTATTGATATTGTTTCCCAGTACTATGACCAACCTAACAAGTGGAAATTAAGACCTCTGAGTTGAGTGATTTGCGATTCTTAAGTGAAATACAATATAATGTATATACGTTCATAGGATAAAGAAGTTTTATTGAAAGTTCTATCGAACCTTATTAGTTCATATTGATTTAAATTTGCCGCCAATAAAGCGTATAAGATATAAAATCACTAACAAAAGAATCTCTGGCAAGGAATGGCAGTGTTTGCTCAGTCGCAGCAGGCTAATGGACAAACAAGGGGCCGTCGTGACAATGTTGATTTTTAGTTACGGGACCGCGTTGTATCTTTTCAGAGACAATACTATTAATATGAATGGTTTCTCGGAATAGATATTTTAAAAAAATTTTTGAGTATTAATCTTCGTTTAGTGAGGTTGTTGTCGATGCCGTGTACCAGGATCGCAGAATTTTAATTAACTAAACGCACAATGTAATTTGAAAACAATTATTTCACCATTTATTTTATGAATTCCAATCAAAACAAAGGAGCATCGCATACCGTTAGATTATCTGAACGTTGTAATGCTTTTATTACTTTAAAATAAAGTGCAGGACAGCCTCTGAACAGGCCAGTATACATGTTTATAATATTAAACGTAAGAAAAGTTTTTCCATAAAAAGCCTACCGTAGTGAAATACAATAACAGCCAACTCAGAGTATTCAATTTTGAAGCGTGATTTATATAAGTTACGGTAAGTGAGATAAATTGAACACCGTAATACCTTCACATATATTATGTGTTTCAGGGTATATAGATACATATATTATGTTCCAGGGTATACATATATATGTTTCAGGGCATACATACGGTATGGTTTAATATTATTATTGGATTATATATTGTAATCAGAAACTAAAAAGGAGCTCATAAAAATAGACACGGTAGAACAATGATTTTTCCAAACTTTTTCCATAATTCATCGAGATCTCCCGTAGGAACGGTAGTTTGATGTCACTGAGAACGCTGGCAAAACTTCCCACAGCTCTAGGGAATAGGTATTTGAAAAGGTTCTTGAAATACTTTGCAAATCGTGATACTCTTAGAACCGTATACATGATAATGTTGATAACGACTTTAATAATCACAAAATGTTTCCTTCTATATATACCATTCTTATTGCGAAGTCATCGATTTATATAAAAAGACAATTATAAGTGTAACGATTCGAGTTCTTCACGTAGAATCAGCGCGTTAATTGTATAAGAACTATTTTTGTTTAGAACAGGGGGTAAACGGGCAGGAAGATCACTTGATGTTAAGTGATAACGCCGCGCCGCACATGCAAATTCTTAATGCTGGACGGCTCACGAGTTGCTTTTAAGAATTGGTATTGGTTCGGAAATACTTCGATGGGCAGCTGATTCCGGCGGTTCCGATTTAGTATAAACTTACCATACATTTATGTGAAACGTCCTACACTGATATAGCTCCATTAAATACTGAGGTGATTATTAAAATTGAGTTGCGATGTTCTACGATTCTTCTTCCTGGTCCTATCTCCAATTATTAATTGTTCCATTGACTTGACCCCGATCCACCCGGATGTTCTGTCACCGACATTATGGGCTTATCAGGTTTGCGTTTACCCACGATTTTTCTTATGGGTTACAAAGGTATGTATTAATGATAACTTAATTATTTTGGGTCATTGTGTAGACTACTTATACTTTATTGTTGGAGATCATTTAATGGAGAACATAGAGTACACTACAGTGTGCAAATGTTCCTAACTCCGAAATTTATCATGCAAAATATGCAATGTATTAAAAGGTTTTTCTTGTTTGTCCTAAAATAAGCTTATAAATATAAATAAAGTGAAACCTTATTAACTTTTTACGAGACATAGATTACATGACGAGACCAACTTTGGTGGTAAAACAGAATATAACTTACATATCTTGGAAACTTGTTTACTCTGTAGTGTCAAGTTGATGTATTTCATACATTGCTTATATAAATCTGTGCTTTATCTTCAGACGTCTTCAAAATAATTTTGTTTCTTTCATTTTGCATATTAATGATAGAGACCTTTACCTAGGTCTTTCTTATTTGTTTAATAATATTACTTATTTATTTTTGTTTTTATTATCCATTGTTAATAATAATAATTATTATTTTGTAGGTTAAGAATATTTTAAATATATATTGTCTATATATTTTGTGAAATAAAGAAGGCTGAAGCAGCCCTGAGCGCTCCAGTATAACTATTATATGGAAGTAGATTCTAATATTAGGTTTCTAACAATCTTACGCTTTGACAGCTGTAATTGTATCAATATTAGTGTATTGGTAATTAAAATTAAATTAGTCTTGTTATTGATATTGCATAAGCAACGCAAACAATGTCGTGCACCGATGGCGCGTTCGTGAAGTTCGTAACAACATGCCACATTGTTTGACCAACTTGCACCGTTCACACGACCTCATTGCAAATTATAATCATATTTTCTTTCTATTAAATTCTCCCTAACCATCTAAACAATATATTATGTAAAATCCTGTCGTAGAATGATCTTTTGTTGGTCCCTGCGATTTCATCCGTGGGAAATCTATGCAACCAGGTTTTAAATAAAAATGTGTATAAACAATGCTTTATAATGTTTAAGATTTAGGAACTCTTTTAAGTAAAAAATACCTTTGTTCTCAGCTCTTCCATAACAAACTTAAGTTAATCTCATTACAATTTTTATTTTTACGAGAGAATGTGGCTGGTTGTGAGTGAAGGAGTCACTGTGTTGTAATATCTCCTATTCCTCGCTCAACGAATAATTAGTATCGCAATACAGTGAAGAAATGCTGCCAGCTTTAAATGTACATAGTCACAAGGACAAAGCTTTTTAAACTAATTTTAGTCTGCTATTAATCCATTTTTAATTATTTTTTAGGTTAAAATATGGTAAAAAGCTATATTTGTAAAACGAAGGAGGTTGAAGCAGCCAAGAAAGTCACCCAGAAAATTAATATTGTCTGTAAAACTTATATATAAAAACATTTATTATTTAACATTATTTCAGTTTTCATAGAAATTAGTAAAAGCTCTCAAATGTAAATTATACTGAGCAACATTTCTCATGTGAATTATTTAAAATGTAAATTTATGAATTTTAATCGTACTTTGACGTGATTTAATTTAATAAATGTATAAACGACAACTAAATGAAGTAATTCCGAAATGTTTATACCTCGCACTATAAGGTTATATTTTTCTTAATGGAAAAATCAGACCTTGATGCCCGCCTTCCACTGTGAGCGGAACGGACCCATTACGGACTCCGCTGTACTAGTATAAGGCTATGTTCACATGTAACGCGCGTCAACGCGCGATCAAATTTGAAGAGCGTTCAGATGATGAGCGCGAACGCGCGTTGCGAGAGTACTCGTCAGTCTAGTTCGGTAGAACGTAGAAAATGGACGTGGAAGAGGCTATTATTTTGTGGTTATATTATAAAGAAAAATATAGAAAAAGAAAACGTACACATTGGGTTCATCAAATTTTGAAAAAAAAATACAAATTATATTATATTTTTTATACAAATTTGCTATATTCCAACTTGCTGGCCTTTTTTTCTACTTCATCGATTAGTAAGTCGATGTCAATATCTTCGATTTCACTCATTTTGAATGCGAGAACAAAATATAATTACGAAAATTAACAAAATTACATGCGATCGCGATGAAAGCGCGCGCTCATCTGAACAGCAAACGGACATTACATTAATATCAAAGCGCGCGTCAACGCGCGATCACCTGCGTCTAGAGACTTTTTCTCTGAGCGCCGCGTTGACGCGCGTTAACGCGCGCTCATGTGAACAGTTGTATGAAAATACCACAATGTCTAGTCGCGCGATTTGAAAACGCGCGTCAAGTTTTTGCCATCTGAACATAGCCTAAAGATGATTTTCATAAATTTTCATTTCCGTGGGAAACTCGGTCAACTCGCTAACCTAATATGTGACACTTTCAACTCGCTCTCTCCGCTGCGCTCGTCTCCGCTTTGGTGGAAGCACATGTATGAAAATCATCGTTACGAGTATAGCGGAGTCCGTAATGGGTCCGTTCCGCTCGCAGTGGAAGGCGGGCATCATTCCTACATTTTTACAAAGAACTTAAAAAAATATTAATCTTATAACAAAATCCGTGCCCAAATGAAATATCACTGCTGTGTAAAATATTATCTCTGTGTATTTCGTGTCACTTACTTGCTACGAAGTACTACGCCGCTGGCGAAATACTTCAGTGGGCAGCTGGTTCCACTTCACGCGGCAATACCTCCCTTAAAAAACACTCAGTTGTGGAACGACGGACTCACTTTAACTGAAAGTGAGACCTGTTCTGCTGTCATCAGTGACACTGATTTTCATTGGGCCATTCACTTCACCCAGGTCTGTGATTATTAAGGTAAATACTTAATTCTGGCCTTATGTCGCAATTAGCGAAACTTTCAAGTTGAGTCTTCGTCGTAGCATTGGCAATTGCGAAACTTGAACATTCCTGTTTAATTATCGGCTTTCCTGTTTTTACATATCATCTTTCTAATATTTATAGTATACTGTATATATATTGTGCGTATTTAAGTTTTAAAAAAAATCAAAATCATTTATTCGTAAAGGTAACAGAATTTAAACTTATGAACGTCAAAAAAGAAATACATATTACATGCTTCTAATTTTACATTTATTGCCAGTAAGGAGCTGCAACCATTACACCATGGTCCACATGACATCTTAAGTAATTAATAATAATAAAATAAATAAAAAACAAAGATTTGTCCTCTATCAGCAGGAGGCATGGTGAAATAGGAGCACGCAACTTAGTTATCTTAACTAATTATTACGTTCAGGTAAAGATGAAATAAACACACTTTAAAATTCGCACAAGCTCGGAATACAATTTTTAGTTCCGAAACCTGAGTCCATCCAAACTTGAACCGGGTCTTACTGATGTTAGCGGTCACCATAGCAATTTATACTTTGGAAAGTTACGAAGTAGTAACTTTAAAGTCAACACACACTATGTACGTGGTTGGAAACTTTCTGGCAACATTTTGCTCGAGGAATGGTGGAGGTCGTTACTTATTTCATTATAGGAATTCCGAGGAAGGCTCCGAGCGACGCGGCCTCTTTACGGTGAAATAGCTATTAAGAGAGATTCGCGATGAAACAACAAGGGAAGGATGTTGTTGATTGAACGCTACTTTTAAATTGCATATGCCAGAAATGGTTTTGTGTACATTACTTAGCAATAAATAAATTTAGCCCTTAAATTGATTTAAAACTTGGTTCCTGGGGCAGTTCCTTAATGCTGCCAGTATTAACTGACTGTTATGTATTACTTATACGCTGTGAGAGAAAAACAACAGCTCCGAGGGCAAAGAGCACGTGATTTATATTCCAAAAATATTCACATTATGAATTTCATGAAGTAAAATTGAAATCAATGTTTTATAAAAAAAATCTCTTTTTTAAGTTTAGATTTATTAGATGTTTCCTTTATTTATTTTGTAATTCTACAGCTAACTGAAATTACATATAATGACATAAATCAATTATATATGCCAAAGATGGAATACAAAATATATATTTGGAGTGATTATATTTACTAAACTGTAATTGAACGGTTTGATTCGTAAATCGTAATTAAACAACTCCTCTCATTTTAGGAGAGGTTATAATTTAAAAAAAAGGGTGTGTGAACTTATGTACGCGCGTAAGAAGTTATACTTCTTTGGCATTAATAAAAATAGTTTTTGATTGCATGCAAATGATTAATTACAATTAAATAATCAAAGACTGGAAAAGGAGTCATTATAGTTAATAAAGTTCAGTTTACATTTGAAAAATTAAATAAGTAAATATTTATTATTATTCTCTTACATTAAGTGTAACATAAATTCTATTATTATTCGAATGTTGTTTTTAAATTATGTCCAATGCCGTAGCATCTTCCGTGGGCAACTTCATTCTGTTAATTTTGTGTCACGATGCGCGCGCAATCGTAAAATTTCACTCTCATCAATTTTTCATAACGCGCCTAAAGAAGTATAACTTCAATAAAAAATACTGTGAAATCTGCCGTAACATCGAACCGAATTTATAAGAGTATGTTTTAACTCTAATGGACGCGTAATTGGCCACTAGCTGACTAATGGACGATTATAGCAACCTATGTAGATTTTACGTGAATTCTGATAGGCTTTTACTTTCAAGTAGGTTGTAATAGCTAATCTCATGTGTGTCGTTACGTACAATGAAATAGATTATTATGCGCCAATTATTTAATGCTCTTTTTTTACACGCTTTATATTAGCTTCACCTGTATGTATGTATATATGTATGTACCGACTACTTCGGACTCGATTTTGACCCACTTTTAACGGACAGATTTAATTCAAACTTTGCGCACCTGTCAAAGATCGATGACAATGCAATAATCCGAAAAAAAAAAACTAAAAATAAAAAATAAATAATAGTTTAAAAAAAATAAAAAACACGCAGAGCGGCGCTCTGTGCCATATTTTTCGTCTATGGAGCAACCCACGCTATTTCACAATAATACCAGTATTTTTTGTTCATTACCATTTTCAGCCTAAATTAGGAATTATTTTTCACTTTTTAGTTTGATGTGCTTTAAAAGCGTGTTTTTTAGTTTTTTAAATATTTTATTAAATATTTTATTCGGCTACAGTAGTTTTTTCAAGTAACTGGCTGTACTCAAAGCGGTTTTTTACCTGAGGTAAATTATGTACTAACCCAGTTTTTAAATCATTTAATATTCTTACAAATATACGTTTGTAACTTCTGAACTTGTGCTCTTTCGACCCTTATTGTAAGATCCGACCAGTTTTAAGTTCTCCCTGGGCACTTTTTGCGGACATCGTCAACGTGAATGTCGTGGCGTTAATACCTTGTCGAATTACGCCAATGGTAGAGGAAGTAGCGTCAACATAGATGACAATTTTTTTTTAAACTTTGCTTACAGCATTAATATTTTTTTTCTATTCGTTTAATATGAATTGAGATTAATTATTATTATTTCATTCGTTTGAATGCGACAGAGAATGTATTATAATGTTTTCTTGTGGATAGATATCAGGATAGTTTAGTTTTTAACCAAAATACTTACTCCGGATTGACCGAATTTAAAAAAAATGTTCGATAGGCCTGAATATGTTGTAATATATTTTATACCCAAATTTATATGGATGGCCCTGCAAAATATGTTTTTATTATAGTATTTCCGAACCAATTCGACTTAGGATCCTTCAAGAAAAGAGCGTACGAATTCGTAAAAGGCCGGCGACGCATTTGCGAGTCCTGTGGCAATCTGACTGTGCATGGGCGGTGGTAGCACTCCTATCACATGAGCCTTCTACCCGTTTGCCTACGATTACGTAAAAAATATGTTTTTGTTATTTTTGTATGATTTGGCTGTGAGCAGTGTTGGCGTGTGTTAGTGACTTTAGCGGAGTCTTTTCCCCGAGATCGTACGTTGGACTGCAGCTGAATCAATGAACTTTCTATCTCTTTACCTATTTTACACTTGCTCGCACGGTGAAGGAAACATCGTTAAGAAATCGGACTTAGATTAAAAAAGTCGAAGGTTGTAGCGCCACTGGGTATATTTCAGAGTAGTAATAAGGTTTATCGGTTCAGATCAGGATTCGATATAAATAATGTGATTAATATTCTCAAATCCATATATATAAATGAATCCCTATTTCCCTTGGTCACGGCATCACGCGTGAACGGCTTGACCGATTGCGCTAATTCTTTTTTGTTGTGTTTGTTATTGTCAGGAGAAGGTTCTTATGAAAGAAAGAAATAAGAAATTTGCGGGGAAAATTAGAAAATTCAAGAATACTTAACCACCATAAAAAACATATAAAATAATTATGTACAAAACTATTTATATACGCGCCAGAAAAACAAACAATGTTGTATATCATAAAGCATTAGAATAATAAACACTTTGTATCTGAAATATTTTATTAGTTACTTATACCAATTCGAAATTGATTTCGACAATTTCTGTTGGGTAATATATAAAAAATATTTAAAAACTGACAATAGGTAACATAAGCAATAAGTCAATATGTAAAGTGTCCACACGACGCACGGTTTGCGGATTTCAATGGAAAAACTCGAGTGCTGTGTCCACACGGGCTGACCCGGGACAATATTTGCTAATCCGCCGTTCATTCCGATATTCCTGCTAATCTCAGCTCTAATACGGGATCTAAGGTACGTGAAATCATAAAGATTTTTATTTACCGTGTCATTGTAGTATTAGCTTTACTGTTGATTTTGTTTGATTTGGATTATTATGGAGTTTCAACCGAGGTTTCAAAGCCAACTGGTATCTTAATGGTGATGGCTTAGACTTAACATGATGATGTGTGAGAAAATTCGTACCTTGTCTCTATGAATAAATGTTCAATAAACATGCAAAAATCTGCAGCTAAAAGGGCTGTAGCGCCTAATTGGTTAATGTTTAAAACAAAAATGATCAGATGGAGAATATATATTCATGTACATCATCGGACGTCGAGTCTGGACAACTGAGCGTTTTTCAAAGCAGTTTTTGCCGCGCACCACCAATTTGTGGAACCAGCTGCTCACTGAAGTATTTCCGAACCAATTCGACTTAGGGTCCTTCAAGAAAAGAGCGTACCAATTCTTAAGGCCGGCAACGCGCTTGCGAGCCCTCTGGCATAGAGAGTGTCCATGGGCGGCGGTATCACTTAACATTAGGTGAGCCTCTTGCCCGTTTGCCCCCTGTTCTATAAAAAAATATATGTAAATGCGTTCAAAAGTCTGCTGAAATAACAATAGAATAACATTATTTAAGAGAAATTAAGCTCATAAAATTATTAAATCTTTTCTACCGGGTCTCATATCTGAAATACCAATGCTACGCCTCGTAAATAAAGAATAGCATTTAAAATCAGGAGTAAAAATATCACCGTAGCAATAGAAATTGTCATTTTGAATACGTAACCAGGACAATCAGCTGTATATGGATTCGGTACCTCGATTTCATGTCATCCTAGTACCAAAAATAATGCATTTTCTAATCTTAGCCATGTTCCATAGGAGGATGGGACGGGTTTTGGTATGTGTGAACTACTTGTGTGAACACGTTAGCCACAGCCAAGGCCACCCAAGGTAGCATTTAGCCTCCAGATTCACAACTGTGTTAGATGTGGAATGTTTTATTGTGTAAAGAAGCTGTAATTGTTTAGTAAAGAAGCTGTGCAAATATGACATTATAGGCATTATCATGATTTAGGTAATTATTTTAGAGATTCATGTACAAGCATCGGTGGTTCAGTGGTAGAATGCTCGCCTGCCACGCGGGCGGCCCGGGTTCGATTCCCGGCCGATGCATTGTATTTTTGAAACATTTTTTTTGTTTGTGCGATAGTTAATTTATAATAAATAAGATTTTACCATTAAAATTGAAACCTCCACATGTGTGTGGTTCTTAATTTTAGTTCCATACAAAAATGTATTGTTACTATTCACACATCAACCAACAATCTTTTATCGATTTCCGGCCAATTTAAAATTACAATATAGCAATCACTTTATAATATGCAATTATATAAACAAGCACAAAAATGTGGCGCGGCCGCAGGGCAGACGGAAAATTATAAACGGATTAAATCGGAAAGAGTATTTCGTCCAACTTTGATTTTGTTCCCTTTGGACTAGGGCTCTTGAGTCTCCGGTAGAATGCGACAGCGACCCCGGAGCCTCTGTAACGCGGCTTTGTCGGAACTATTCAAGGTGGTTTTAATGGGTATTGCTCACCCAGTCTCTGAATAGCAGAGATTTTGGCGTGGGTCGAGTCCCACATACCCCTGTTCAGGGGATGCGCAAATGCATTTCCACCTCAGATATAAAAAAGGGCTCTTGAGCCGTGGGCTTCAAGTGCACAGATGACCCCAGAGCTGGTGCATTCCTCGCTCAACGAATAAGTATCACAATGTGAATTTATAATAATACATAACTTTAATCCGGTTGAAAAGTTTTTTCTTTAAATGTGTAAAGGTTATGTTAATCAAAGACAATACTAAATAGTGTTATACTAATTAAATAAATATCTTGCCTTTGAATGACTACCCTAGTTAGTTTTTAACTAAACTCGTCCTGAAAGCGAAAAACACATTATATGTCCCAGTGGCTCGATACGATGCTTAGAAAGTGAATTATCCTTTAGGGAGGTAAGGTAAATAAATACACCTTGATAAATGGAACTAACAACGTAGGTACATGTTTGCAATCATTTTGTTAAGACTTATTTCTCTTGGGTGCGCTCCGAGAAGTTGGGAACTTCAACAAATCAGTATAATAAGGAGTTGTATATAGTATGTTCACAAATTATAAACACCCATTGAGGTGTGTTCGGTAGATTGAATTTTATTTATTTTGCTAGTAAAATAGATTCCGTTTGGTTTAATATGTATTTTAATTAGTACTTATGTTTTAAAAGCCTACAAAAAACAATTTACTTTTATACAACATTTATGACAAATGAGTAATAAATTATTTACAGTACTAGTAGTTAGCCAAATTTAATTTAATTAAGTAAAGTAATTAATTAAATTAAATTAAGATGTCCATTAACAGTCAGAGTGCTATTTCGTACTACGAATGTGTTTTTAATTGCTACACTTGAACATATACTAAACACTTTAGGAATAAACTAGCTGTTCCCTGCCACGCTTCGCTGTGGCACATTGTGATTGAATGGTTGAGAAATGAGAAACAAAGCAAAAAAAAAACATTTCATATGAGTTTAATTTTGCAATACTTGTGAAAAAAATAATGAAAAATATTAAACGAAAAAAAATAGATAAAAACAATCCTTGATGCGGATTATTTATCATGCTAAAATTTCAGATCGGTGCAGATCTTTTTGAGTTTTTGAAGTGTACATAAACCAACATAACATTTTTATATATTAAGATATAGCGGCTACAATTAAATTAAATTTAAAATTTCGACTAAGAGACGTTGTATATCTAAGTCACCATTATTTTGTTATCATCTTTCGTGCTTCCAAAATGTCATTTTTGAAGTTATACTTCTTTAGGCGCGTTATGAAAAATTTATGAGAGTGAAATTTTACGATGCGCGCGCAACGTGACACAAAATTTAGTATGGGCGCCGAGCGTGCGCGAGCGAGATGGGAATAAGACAATCTACAAGTAAAAAGAAATAGAATATGCGTGACGTATGACCATAATGACCTTTTAAACAAATAAAGCAGTTTAAATTATTTTTTCAAAGAAATTTAGCAATGCTTTTCCACAAAGACCTATTGTGAAAAAGCGCGGGAAACTTCGTTCATGGTAGACGTATTTTTCACGGTGTTGAATATTTAATTTAATTTTACTAGTTAAAACGCAGAGGATAAGCTGGTAGTTTTAATTTTTGTATTATATGTAATCTTTATATCATATTTGTGTATAGTGTCATCGTGTAGTCGGTAAGTTTTTGTAATTTCTGTAAATATTGTATGAACAAGCCCCCCGATATAGGTCGGGGGGATGATGGCCTTGTTGGCTTGAATCTCCCTGTGGGATCAAATGTATCTGTTGGTTCACAAGATGAATTTGACAAAATGGATACTGATTGTTCGGTATCATCTCAAACAGGTGAAGGAAGTCGTAAACGAACACGTTATTTGCGCCTTTGTCGGCAATGTACGAAAATTAAGAAAAAGAAAGGTAGTGGTTCTAGCGGTGATTACTGTCAGTGCGAAAGCTTATGCAATGTAGAAGATGAGTCAATGTTAATTAAAAAGGTTACTTCAAAACCTATTTCTCAATCCACGTCATCTCCACACTTGCAAAATAATAATAATTCACATAGCACATCCTCTCGACCATCAACATCTTACACGGAAAATTCAAATATCTCTCAAGACTCTAACGCGGGAAATTTAAACAACACCACAACTTCAGTAACCAATACGGACCCCCGTTCGATTGGCCGTACTGAATATGTTTCTACCGATGTTTCCCCTTATTTTATACATGTTCAACGTATTCAAAGTTCACCTGACGACGGGACCATTCTCCATCCAATAACATTTGGCAATTTTTTAAAGCAGAACAAATTTAATAATATTATTCCCGGAAGTGTAAAGCGTATAGGAAGAAACAGGTGCGTAGTTGGCTTTTCAGATTATAAAGACGCCAATAATTTTCTTAACTGCAATCTTTTGGAAACGAAAAAGTTAAAAGCCTTCATTCCCACTTTCAGCGTAACAAGAATGGGTCTAGTTCGCGGGGTCCCTGTAGATTGGAGTGTAGAGGAAGTTCAACAAAATGTATCCGTACCTATAGGCTGCGGCAAAATACTTAAAATAAGACGTTTGAATCGCAAGGTAAAAATTAATGACTCGGTTTCTTGGAAACCCTCTGAATCAGTTGTAATAACATTTGATGGGCAAGTTTTACCAAAAAGGATTTTCATGTGCTATAATGCTCTTCCAGTAGAAATATATATTTATCCTACCATACAATGCTATAAATGCTGCCGTTATGGTCATACCAAAGTTCAATGTCGTTCTAAGACTCCAATATGTTATAACTGTGGAGGTCAACATGCAGGTGTATCATGTGACAGGTCAGATAAAGATCCTCTGTACTGTGTAATGTGTGAAGTCGAAGGGTCCCATTCAGCGATAGATAAGTCATGTCCAGAATTTGTGAGACAGACAGAAATCAAAGTTAAAATGGCTCAGAGCTGCATGTCTTATGCCGAAGCCAGTAAATATTTTTCTTCTATTAAGCCTTCATACGCAGATGCATTAAGTTCAACAATTCCGGAAGTACCAAAACCCGTATATTCTTCCGCAGCGAAGTCTGTATCTCGTAATAATTCTACTAATGCCTCAAATAAAAAGACAATATTCTTAAAACCTCGCTCTCCTCGTAAACCACAACATGGTTATGATCGTGTTGCTCATTATAATGTTTTAAAAGATTTCCAAGTTCCAGAGCCTAAAAATGGCAGTGCTCTGGTTGGACACAAAAATAAAGAAGAAGAAAAATCTGATGTATTAGAAATGATACTAGCATTATTAACTAGTTTAATAAACTCAAACTTATTGAAACCGTCCCACGTTGCCTCTATTAATGAAAAAATTAAATCAGTTAATGTTATTAAAAATAATGGATTCCAAGATAATTCAATGGAATTGCAGGAGTGTTGTTCCAAAGAAACATGATTTGATATATTTGATAAATAAACATTCTCCCGTTGTTGTCGCGTTATCTGAAACGTGGTTGAAGCCAGGGTACCTATTAAGGATCCCAGGATATACCTGCTTGCGTGATGATAGATTTGATGGCCATGGTGGCGTAGCGTTACTTGTCAGGAACTCAATTAATTTTTCTGAAATAGCGTTTTCTTCATTAATCTCTAATGATGCCATTAATATTGTCGGCATAAAAATTGATAATATTTCTATAGTTTCCATTTACCTAGCTCGTTCCTCTTTTGTTATTCTCAATAGCGTTAATAATTTACTTTCTTCACTTAGTCGTCCATTCCTTCTATTGGGTGACTTTAACTCTCATCACCAAATGTTTGGTTGTGGCACTACTGACTCCAATGGTGTACGTTTAGTTGAAATATTAGATTTACATAATTTGTGTTTACTTAATACTGGCTCACCAACCAGACGTACAAAGCCTAATGAAAAGCTTAGCGCGGTTGACTTATCAATTTGTACTCCAGATCTTGCTTCTTCTCGTTCTTGGTACACTTCATCATCTACTTTTGGCAGTGATCATTTCCCGATTATCATATCCTCACCTATTAGACGCTCTCCTTATCACAAACGACAACCTCGTGTGAAATATAAATTAAATAATGCTGATTGGCTTGCATTTAAAATCCTTGTCGAATCTAAAATAAATGATTTGCCTGAATTAGTTAGCGGTGGTGAAACCAATTCCTCTAAAGCTTTGGCTACATGTTTAATAGAATCTGCCGATCAGATTTTTTTCTGTCAAACGAAATCCGTCTAATAAGATTCCTTTTCCTCCATGGTGGGATAGAGAATGTATGGTTGTTGTAAGCAGAAGAAAGGAAGCTGAGAGAGTCTATGCTGAGGACATGTCCAATGAAAATTTAGATATTCTCAATGAAGTTATTAGTACCACACGTAAATTCCTCAGAGATAAAAAGCAGGCAGGCTGGAAAAACTTTTGTACTTCTTTATCTCCTTCAACGTGCCCTTCAGAAGTTTGGACAAGTATTAAACGTTTTCGATCTGCTTTCAAAGAATCTTTATCATCGTCTTCACTTCCCCTTTTTTAACAAATGCCTTTTTAGACAGTTTAGCTCCTCCATCAGCTGCTGAATTGATCTACTTTCCTTTGGAATCGTCTTTGATAGATGACACTTCCTCTTTAAACTCTCCTTTTTCATTACATGAATTGAAAGGTGTGCTTTCACATGTTAAAGATTCATCTCCTGGTCAGGATGGTATTATGTACTCATTTTTATCTCATCTTGGTGATACTGCCTTAATGTATTTTTTTAAATTTAATAAACTCCGTCATGGTCACAGGTAATATTCCTGAAACATGGAAGTCTCAAGAAGTTATAGCGATTAAAAAACCTAACAAACCTACCAATGATGTTGCCTCATATAGGCCTATTGCGTTGTCCTCCGTTTTAACTAAAATTGCTGAACATCTTGTGAAGAATCGTTTGGAATGGTTTATAGAAAACAATAATTTAATAGCCAATAGTCAATACGGTTTTCGGAAGTCAAAATCTACAATAGACAATTTAGCTATATTGACCACAGATATTCGCATAGCTTTTTCGCGTGATGAAGATATTGTTGCTGCCTTTTTGGACATCTCTGCCGCCTATGATAATGTGAACATTTCTATTCTACAACGCAAATTATTAGAGCTACAGGTTCCTACGTTATTAATACGTTTTATCATCAATTTACTATCATGCAGATACATATCATTAATCGTTCAGAAAGATGGTAATATTACCGAGTTAAAGCGTACAGTTTTTAAAGGCCTTCCCCAAGGTTCGGTACTAAGCCCAATTTTATATAATATTTACACGTATGATTTAGAACTATCTATAAATTCCCATATAAATGTGCTACAATATGCAGATGATCTTCTTTTTTATTCCGTTGATAAATCTGTGGTTAAGGCTTGCAATTCCATGTCTAGTTCACTTAATTGTCTTAATATCTGGTTAGTTAAAAATGACCTAGATCTATCAGTTTCCAAAAGTTCTATAGTCGTATTTTCCAAAAAACGCACAACTCCTATAATAAATGTGACCTTCAATGGTCAATCTTTGCCACTCCAAAATTAAATTTTTAGGAGTTATATTGGATTCAAAATTGTCCGGACTTGCCCATTATGAACATGTTGTTATGAAATGTGCACAGCTGCTTAACATCATGAAATGCCTTTCAGGTGTATGGTGGGGTGCTCATCCGTTTTCTATGAAACTTGTGTATAACGCTCTTATAAGATCTGTTTTAGATTATGGCACATTTCTCTTAGATGGAGGAAGTGTCTTGGGAAGTCAAAAACTTGATGTCATTCAGTCAAAAGCTTTGAGAATTGTGACAGGAGTAATGAAATCAAGCCCATCCAATGCTTTACAAGTAGAATGCTGCGATCCTCCTTTAAAATTAAGGAGGCAATTTTTAAGTGATCGATTCTTGTTCAAATCTATGCAGTTTTCTAACCACCCTCTACATGGAAGGCTGCATGAATTGAACAATATTATTTATACATCCCGTTACTGGCGTCACAAATCATTACCATGTCTAATAATAAGCTTTCGTAAATTTTTAACATTACACAGCCGCATTCATCGATCTCCATCATTACCCATATTTATGACACAATTCAATTCTTTAATTCTTGATCCGGATATAAGATATAATATAGGCGTCCGTAAGCAAGATATTCTGGAAACAAATATTCGTTTCATGAGTAGCGTTGAGGAACAAAATTGGGAAGGTTGGGATTATATTTTTACAGATGCCTCTAAAATCTCTGTTGATGATTGTGTTGGAGTTGGTCTAATTCATTGGCAACATAAAATAATTCAAAAGATTAAACTTCCTCCTGAATCCTCGGTTTTTACTGGAGAGTGTTTTGCTCTTTTAAAAGCTTTAGAACTAGTTATTTTATTAAAATCTAAAAGTACAATCATATTTTCAGACTCAAAAAGTGCACTACAATCTCTTGAAAAATTTCCTTTCCAAATGAAACTTTGTTATCCTATTATTTGCGAAATACGTGATAAGCTTTTAATATGTTCTCAAAGAAATTACACCGTTATCTTTGCATGGATTCCAAGTCACAGTGGAATTAAAGGAAACGAGAAAGCCGATGAGCTTGCTAAAGAAGCTATAAAGGATGGAGACATAGTCCCATACATTAATTATTGTCATGATTTAGCTGCTCTTCCGAAAACCCATCTTTGGGAGTCATGGAATGATGTTTGGTTGAGAAGCAGCAAGTTCAAAGGCAAACATTATGCTGAAATTCAACCCAGGATCCCCAGTAGACCATGGTTCTTTGAGGTTAAAAGTTCTAAAACTGTCACTTCTATCATTTCCAGAATGCGTTTAGGACATGTTTGTACACCTCATCATTTAGCAAGGCTTCGTATTATTGATAGTAATATTTGTGAGTGTGGAGAAGATATTGGTGACCTTGACCATATTTTCTTTTCTTGTTCCCAATATGACCGTACCTCCTTTCTGAATTCTTTACAATCACTTCATGTTCCGTTTCCGACTAAAATCTCCTGCCTTTTGCTTTATCCTTTATTGTATTATAATGTATTATCTTCTTTCATAATCCATAATAATATTAAGATGTAATATGTTTATGTACATATTTTATTTTTAACCAGCTTATCCCTTTATTTCCTTTTGATGTCTTTGTTTATTTTTTTTTCGCGTGTAGTTTCCCAACCTTTTACTTGAAACTGGCATAAAGTTGAAGCTGTTGCCATAATATTAAAAAAAAAAAAAAAAAAAGACCTATTGTTACTTAGTTAAAAGGTTATGAAACATACCTAGTTATTAAATTAAATTAATAAAATAATAAATAATAATTGTTATTAATATTAATTAATAATTCAATAATATACTAAATATTAAATATTGTTAAATAATTAACGCTAAATATCTATTATTAATTATTTAATATTTAAAAAAAATAAAGAAAGCCAAAGAAGTATAACTTCGTACGCGCGTACATAAGTACACGCACCAATTTTTTTTGATTTCTTCAAGATTAGGTCGCACTGTCATCAGATCGTGGCCCAATGGTAGGAAAACGTTGCCATATATTTGATTTATCATACATAAAAATAACGCAAACGCTGCTTTTTTAAGTAAGATAAAACTGTTATAACATTGCATTAGTTAGTACTGAAAATGACCCAAATGTAATAACGCTGCAGTCAAACTTTACGTTTATAAGAAAATCTTATCAAAAATGGTCTCACCCGTGCGGAAACACGGACATAATTCGTTTAATGTCAAAAATAAGTGACACGAAGTAGCCTCCGAGCGTGCAATATAAAACGTGCTCACTTGCTTTGCTCGATAGTGCATCTAAACATCACACTGTATATTACTGAAGAATAAACAATTCTAGTTCTATTTCGACGTATTTCACAATCTCTCTTCACTAAGTTTACGAGTGGTGCTCTTTTAGGGTACCAATCGCTACAACCTTTTAGGTCTGGGCCTCAGATTTCTGTACCTGTTCTGTGATCTTTTCTACTTTTCTACACACTGTCGACTTTATTGGGTCTAAGGCATGCCGGTTTCCTCACGATGTTTTTCGTCTCTATACGAGCGAGTGTTAAATGGAAACATAGACATAAGGTCTAATGGTGCACAGGCTGGGATCGAACCTTCAACCTAGGGATAAGAGTCACACCTGAAACCTAAGCACTACATTGCTTTTTAGGGATATATATATATATATATATATATATATATATATATATATAACAGTCAAAGTCATTTATTCATTTAGGAAACACAATTTACACTTATGAACGTCAATATAGAAATACATATTAAATCCTAAATGCTTCTAATTTTACATTTACTGCCAGTTCTCAAATCAAGGGCGTAGAACGGACGAGAAGAACTGGCAATAAACTCTCCGCCACTCTTTTTAATCGCCAAGTTATTTTGTTTTACACAATGTTTGTAAGGAGCTGAAACCATTACACCATGTTCCACACGACATCTTAAAAATTAATAGTTCATTAATAATAGAAAAAATAATTAAAAAAGATTTGTCCTCTATCAGCAGTAGGCATAGTGAAATAGGAGCACGCAGTTACATTCGTGGGAACAACACGTAAAGTACTAAGTATGATTGATGAATTTTGGGAGGGTAAGAAACAAATATTATACAGATTTAAAAATATCAAAAACTATATATGTACTCTCGATGTTTTCTTCTACTTTGAGGAAAAGCGTACTAGAAAAAATAGCAAGAGAAAACTTACACAAGCTACAAAACAAGCTAAAACTGAAAAGTACCCTACGCATTCGTCAGAAAAATTATTTAAAAAAATATAAATTTATACCGAAGTGTTGTATATTTAATTAGTCAAAAGTTGTGCGTTCGTTAATGAATTAGTAAGCCGTGTGGGGAAACCGTGGCCTTTGATTGAAGATCAAAAGGATTTTCCGGATGCTCGCGCAGTTTGCACAGTTTATCAAAAAGGACAGCAGTTTAAATTTGTTTATATGTAAAAGTTTATATTAAAACTAGCTCTCGCTCAAAATAAAATATTTCATTTGCATTAACTGTAGGGTAGCTTCGCCAAGTATAAGTGACAGTGTGAATGCACAATTACGCATACAACTTGTATTATTATTATTAAAGCTTTATTAATTAATCCATACAAGAATTGTTATTTTACATTTTGTAATATAATCATTAGTTATATTAGTATAAGTTCTTAGGGTTAGTTTTGTTTTGTTTAAGTATTTCTATGGGTGAAAGCCGTCTCCATACATTCCATTTCTTTTCGTCTTTTCATCTTTTCTTTTGTCGTCTATACATCTTTTCCAGTAGGTACCGTTCATTATGTAGTTTTAAGGGTCAATCTTTTATCCCGCTCTAGATATATGCCCATTTATATTAAGGCACTAGCTGGCCTGGCGAACATCGTACCGCCTAACAGTCGATTCTTTATTTTTTTTAATACTTATTCTGCTATTCGGGACTCCGGTCTAGCTAGTAAGATAAATAAAGAAAGTTGATAAGACAGCAAATACATTATGTCAAAAATAAAAATTTACCTTCCCGGAACCCGTCCACTAACACTTGAACTTTATGATATGGTATTAAAGTTCAAATTGACTTTTAAGTATTATTACGAATATTTTGTATGGGAATATAGAAAAGTGTTGTTTTTAGATTTTTTCTCTAAGTCTCGTAAGAACCATCCTCTTACTTCAAGGAATATTATAAAAAAAGAATTGGCCAAATTGGTCCAGGCGTTGTTGAGTTATGCGATTACCAACACATTTTGCGATTCATTTTTATATTATAGATTAGAGCGTGTACAAGTGCATCTGTAAATTTTGTTTTGTACCGAATTGTGGACTATGCATGTGTACTTTCGTTAAGTCCTCAATACGCCTAAGGAGGACTGCCCAAGTTCTTGTCTATAGTAATTCGTTAACGTAGTAAACTAGTTTAGTAAAAGAAGAGTGTATGCTTTTGTTTCAAAGATATTTAAATACTAGCAAGTAGTAATGTTAAAAAGATTTTTTAAATATTTTATCACATTCCATACAATCACGTGAATGTGCAGATGTGTTTAATTTAACTACGATGGTAATCAAAGAGAAGTAAATATGACGAAGTTGATATGCGGGCTTTGTTAAATGTGAGGATTTCGGGGCATTTATTTACGTACGAAATTAAAAGAAAATAGACTTACCAATTATTTGGTAATTGGTTGATTTATCAAGTACACGACAGAAGATTTGATTTGTTAATAAATAAATATGTGAAAAGTAGTGATATTCCATGATCCATTCTTCATTTCGTAACTACATTTTTTTGATTTGATAATTAGAGCTTAATCGTGACAAATGCATTTTATAAATCAGAGTGCGATATACTTCCAGTTCGCGAGTGCGTTGCTGGCCTTTTGAAACTGGGTACCGTACTTGAAAGACTTTTAAAATACAGAAGTTTCAACTCAATTATATCTATAAATGAACTGAACTTCAGTTCAAGTCTATTTTAAATCAAATGCAAATAAAGCGCGTAGAATTTAGAAGCTTTACAATTAATTAACGGCTTAATTAATTATAAATGCAAGAACAGGTGCAGCATGGCAAATAGCCAATCAAACTCTTTAATTAGCGGGTTCGTCTTAAGCTTAATCCTAAACTTGAGCTGTGATCCTGGCCACGACATCAATTTCAACTGTAATTTTCTATGCAAGACGAACGTCTTAACATTGATATAGAAATGTGGAAGTGTTTCAAAATATATATTTTTAATTGTTTAAAAACACTGGCGCTACAAATTTTTTAGGTCTGAGCCTCAGATTTCTAAATGTGTATCATGATCATTTGCCAATCTAATAGGCAAATAGGCAGAGTCGTGCCTGACACACGCCGTCGACTTTTTTCTAAGGCGAGCCGGTTTCCACACGATGTTTTCCTTCACCGTTCGAGCGAATGTTACGACCTTAGGGATGAGACTCGCACGCTGAAGCCACTAGGCCAACACTGCTTAAATTATTTATTTTACTATATATAACTAATTTATGTACAATGTTTTTTAAACATATAGGTATGGATGTGCAATATAATAAATGCAGAAAAGAAAAGAAAAATATTATATTGATTAAAGTATACATAAAAAGAAACACAAAAACACCTGTTTTTCAACTTAGAGATGAGTCAAGTTTCATCAAAATTGGTTTAGTAATTTATCCTATATGAAGTTCACATGGGGAGGGGTAGGTAGGGGAATGTATATTCTAATTACCTATGTTGTTGTAGGTAGATAAATATTGTTTCCAGTTATTAAAAGTCGTATTGTCGAGAATAGTTTGAAAAATAATTGCAAAAGATTTTTTCGTAATAATTTATTACGACACTGCTTTTTATTTGAACACTGTGTTGTCGTCTTCTACAGTAAAATATTTTAAACTAATTTTATAGTGCCAAATTATATCTTACTTTGTTTTTGTTTTTTTTATATAATAGGGGGCAAACGAGCTTGCGGGACGACCTAAAAGGGCAGTCTACGCACACCCATTTTTAGTGGGTGCGTTTCCGGCCTTTGAGTGAGCACTACACAGAATATTGCGGTAATAGATGGCCTTGATAACAACACTTTATTAGAGGAATTATAATACTAAATTGTTATTTGTGGACTTGATGTAGCAGTTTCACTTTGACCACGATTGAAATGCAAATGAAACGTCAAAGCTATGTAATAATTTCACGTTTATATATTGAAGAAGTTATATTAAATACTAGACACTTCTATATACATAAAGCTATGTATACCAAGATTGTCTGGTTTAACATGCAACCAGGGTGTCCAGGGGTACGTTTTAAATTGGCTCACAGTGTTGAATACTAAATTAACTTTAATTACCTTATCCAGTACACGGAGACGTGGTTTTACTGAGATTTTTAGTTTATTAATAGAATATCACGTCAATGCTTATTTCTATTCAGGATATCTTAGAACTTTATTATCGGTTAATCTGACTAACAATAGATAACGTTATTTACTTCCATAGTCGACACTGCATAATTCAGTGACGTTACAATTCTCCCCCCTTTTCATTATCTTATAAATTCCTTGATCTCAACAGGGACTGAAGGTAAGCTTCTAAAATTTAAAGCTGCTAGAAAAATTAAATCGATTTTGAAAATTCTTTCATAATACATTTTTCATGTGTCAAGCTTCGTGTTTGTTCTGTATGTATTATATTCATTCATATAGTTCTACGCGAAAGAAGATGCGAGAAATATATAGTATCATAAACAACTACTTACTCTGAATGAAATATCATTATCGCCTCGCAAATCGATGTATAAATAAACCTTTTAAAATTTCCTTTACTAGTATGCGCACGATGACACGAGACATTTCTAAATTAAAAAAAAAAGAATTAATACAAATAATATACAGGGTGGCCAAAAAGTCGTGGATCAAACGCAAATAGGGGATAGATGAGGTCATCAGCGGCAAAAAATTGTTCTACGGGAGGTCTCTAAGGTCAACCCCTGCAGAGTTATGATTTGTTTTGGTTTTTATATGAAAATTGACTTTTTTTACTAATTCTTCTTAAAATTCAAAAATATCTACATCCTGTATCTTTCTCATAATATCCACTAGATTGGTACTGATGAGTTCTTGCGTTAGACATACTATTTATAGTTGTTTATTGAGTGTATTCAAGATAATAATAAGTGATACGATATAACATTTTTTCAAATCATAAATTTTTCTTTACTTTGGACCCCACTGTGAAAAAAATTACTCCACCGAAAAGTGTCCCTGTACTTAAAGTTTTGGCGCATTTAATAGGGATTCTGAAAAGGTATTACACGTGGCCATGAGTAGCTCTAATATCTTTCTAGGAAGAATTACAAACAACGATTGTGAAATAATAATTGTATTAAAACAATTATTTCTCAATGGTTATCTGTAGGAAACAAAACATTTTACAATAAAATATGCTCAAAATTCCTGACTCTGACCATAATACTTAATCTGCACCGTCTAATCAAATTCCTACGTAACCCTCCAGCCATCTGTCCAATTTTTTGAATCTAGTCCGATTCACACAGTACTGGTCACAGGTAGGTAAATAATCTATCATAAGTCCGAATTGTTGTTGTTTTTTCGTCCTAGAAAGATATTAGTGTGACTCATGGCCATGTGTAATACCTTTTCAGAATCCATATTAAATGCGCCAAAACTTGTAATATAGGGTCACTTTTCGGTAGAGTAATTTTTTTTCACAGTGGGGTCCGAAGTAAACAAAAAGTTTTGATTTGAAAAAAATTTATATCGTATAACTTAATATTATCTTCAATACACTCAATAAACAACTATAAATAGTATGTCTAACGCAATAACTCATCAGTACCAATCTAGTGGATATTATGAAAAAGATACAGGATGTAGATTTTTTCGAATTTTAATAAGAATTAGTAAAAAAAAGTCAATTTTCTTATTAAACGCAAAATGAATCATAACTCTGCAGGGGTTGACCTTAGAGACCTCCCGTACAACAATTTTTTGCCGCTGATGACCTCATCTATCCCCTATTTGCGTTTGATCCACGACTTTTTGGCCACATTGTATATAATATACACTCAACCCTGACAACGTTGTTTCTTTCTGTCTGCACCATTATCACTTGCTATTATGACAATTGACTCACTTACCTTTAAAAAAAAATGATTCAAGAAGCAGACGGAATATGAGGCTAAGCGTTGTTTGCACGGGAATATTATCTTATTTAATGTTTAATAATAAATAATAATAATAAAATGCCAGTTTAATTTCCAATCTAGACAATAAAATAATAATATACAGCTTAGAATTTGTTTACATTTTATTTGTATCTTGTTATCCAATATTTCCTATTTTATCCTAGCTACCTTCAGTACCGTCGACCGGAACCCCTTCACGGGTAAAGGCCTCCTCCAGCTTTTTCCAACTGACTCCGTCTATGGCTATCTTTTTCTATTCGCTTCCTGCTACCGCTTCTCTTTCTTCTATCCACCTATTTTTGGGACGCCCTCTTCTCTTTCCTCCCCTTGGTGCTTTCCATATAGTTGTCATATAGTTGTCATTATTTAATATTTAGTTGAATAAATTTAAAAGCCAAACAAAAGATAATATTATTAGTAATCAATAATTCAGTTGTAGAACTAGCGTCGCGTCTAATCCGTATTTATTTTCCCAAAGTAGGAAAACATCTGGCTCGAGTTTGCGTTCGGGAATTTATGTCCACGCCCCGCGCTTCCTTCGCTCACGTACAACCTCTATTCTAACTCGTTCGACTTTAACAATTTTGATTCGTCACATGAATAATAAATTAGAGTGGTTATTTTAAGAATAATATTAAGTAATAGTTGTTTAATCTTAAATTCTTTATGCATACATAAAATTCAGGGCAAATTATCTACAGCGGCGTATCAGCTTGTACCCTGTACGCAAATACGCAACTTATTCAATTTTATATTTTCGCTATGTAATGGTCTCCTTGATGCATTGTATTAAGGTATACGTATTTTATAATGCGCAAAATCTAAAGTTGTGTTGTATCATTGATACTAAAACGATTAGACGATGTAAGAAGATAAGTTTTACATATTTTAATGGTTAAATATTTCAAAAATAATTATGTATAGATTCAGAAATTATTGTGATTTATGAGCACTTTACATTGTATATTTGTTAATGTTATTTTGATTTTCTTTATATTATTGAATATATTTGTAGTTTTACACTTCTCTTTCATTATAACTATTTTATCTTTTCTTACAGTAATTGTCTGGAAGATTTTAGTCTAATTATTTAAGTGTTCTCATTTGATCAATTTCACAACAATGACATAACAAACAAAACAATTAATCATGTATTAATATTATTATGATTAGTAAGACGTTTTGTAATTTATTACTTGTAAATCAATTGGTGATAAAACTGATCGCAATATATATCTATTGTTATAAGAATAATCCCTTCGTTTGTGAGATGGCTCCTTGAGTGCGGTTCGTTGTTTTGCTTATATTGTGTTACGGCTGAGTCATCTCTTGCTAGACACTGATAATGTGATCATAAAACTATGCATAAATACGTAGTCGGTCCCAAAGTTCTGTCACTGTAACATTATTTTTAAATTTCGAACTGATTTTATAAAAAAGTTGCATTCTATTTTTGAATGCTTGACTATTGTTTTAAAACAAAAAACAATCACTTACCGTAATTTTTCACGATGGAGTGGACATTGAAAGAAAAACTGAATAGCTTTTATTGCGTGGCACCGCTGTCGGGGCAAATAAAAATAGTACAACAATTATTAGTAAATGTGTTTATACACTTGCTAGTACAGCTGTAACTAACATTGTATTTTATTTTATATGTAGAATATTAAAAATCTGAGTATAATTGTAAAAGATGGTATTTAAATAGATCCTCAAAAGCAAGTCGAATTCTTATATTTATTAGTGTGTAGTGTGTATTTACAAAATGGCTATAGTAAACTATAAAAATAAGGTTTTATTATTACTATTATAATCTACTATTATCCGTGGGATGCACAGGCGCTAATTAAATATTTAATTTGGCGCCTGGTAGATAGTACATGAGAACCCAGAGCTGGTGCTTTCCTAGCTCTCTAAGTATCGCAGTACTGTGAGGAAATGCTGCCAGCGTTAAAGGTACACTGCCACAAGGACTAAACTTTTATTTTTTTTAATTTTCTTTTTATTAATTTTTAATGTAGGTTAAGAAAATTGTAAATACTGTAAATTTGATTGTTATAATTACTTATCAACCTATTATAATTTAGAAATTCATCAACGATTTAATGAGCCTCGTTTGTATGCCTTATCGGTTTTATTTAGGTTTGATTTGGATCTAATTTATGATGTCTCCTGTTCTATTTCACTAGAAAAAAATCATCCATTGGTAGCCGTAGTTTAACCATTTTAGTTTAAGTTTAGTCAGACGCTGGACCACTAAGCTAATACTTCTCTTCATCTAAAAAGTATTTTGGATAATTGGAGCGATTACACAATTTAAGTTAGGAACTATGCTGCCATATAATTGTTTGTTATGCTTCAAAAGGTTTAAAACTTCTTACAAAGAATCTCAATGTAAATAAAATTATCTGAAATCATAATATATACGTACTTATAGTGTAAGCTAAGGGCTATATAATCTGTAGAGGTGTTAAATTCTATACATTTAAAAAAAGAGAATATTCGGAATTAAATATTATAAGGATTCTCGAATGTCACTCATTGAATCCTTACAAGTGTGAGCTTCGGTATTCTTTTGCTTTCGTTGACTTCAGCAAAATGTTTCTTTTGAGGATCAATTTAAATACTCCAAGGCATTTATTGAAATCCTTTGTAGATTCTCAGTAATATCAACAGTATTTTTTAATTTATTATGTTACTTAGTTTTTAAGAGTAATAGAATAAAGGTAGTCAGGTAGACCACCAGATGTTGATGTTGAGTCGTACTCGTGAACGGGTGCTACTTGGTCGTACTCGAATTCGTGTATGCGGTGATGTTAGTTATTTCGACTATGTATTTGCGTGTTGTTCCCACGAGAATGTAAGTGCGTGCTCCTATTTCGCCATACTTTCTGCTGGTAGAGGATGTCATGTGGAACATGGTGTAATGGTACAAACGTTGTGTAAAACAAAAAAACTTGGCAATTAAAAAGAGTGGCGGAGAGTTTATTGCCAGTTCTTCTCTTCCGTTCTACACCCTTGATTTCAGAACTGGCAGTAAATGTAAAATTAGAAGCATTTAATTTATATTTCTTTTTGACGTTCATAAGTGTACATTGTGTTACCTACATGAATAAATGATTTCTGACTTTGACTTTTGACTTTGAGTGTTGCCTGCCCATCCATGGGGACTCATAATGCCAGAAGCCTCGCACGTGTGTTTAAGGTACGCTCTTTTTAAGGTTTACTTAATTACAAATTTCAAAATAAATAATTTTAAATGTCACCAAATAGGTTAACGGAATCAATATAATTTTACGATTATGATTCACAAGTAATAAATTAGAAACCTTGTTACAAATTATAATAATATAAACATAGATATTAATATTAATTCGAAGTAAGTAAGATTGTAAGAGATGGGATGTAAATATAATTAATGGATGGGATGGAATAAAATTAATAAAAGACACTACGTAAAATACGTGTATAGTTCCAGATGCTTTTATAAGGTTTTAAAGCTAAGCATAGCTATAGATTACAAATTAACTCGACACTGTTTGTTATTTCTGTTAAGTAATGAACTCATAGAGCAATACACTTTTTTACAGAAACCTTCAGATTTACAACACACCACTTTAACTTTTGCGATTGTCGTTAAACTTTCCTGTTTTACGCCTAAAGTTTTTATTGCTTTTGCCAGTTTGCCTAACATTATGCGACTTGAATAGTAATATTTATCTCAACTCATCTTATAGGCACGTTTTATTACTATTTGTTTAGTCTTGGAGTCAATTTGCAATAAGAGTAAAAATATATTGCATCGCTTACAATTGATAAAATATTGAATGATCATTTTGTTATTTCACAAGTCGACATTTTTAACTTTCTCCATGCTCATTATACAAATTAAGATATTATACTATGTACTCAGGCTCGAAGTTTTGTACATATATATGTTACATCAATATAAAATGGTTTCTATGAAAGTATATATACTAGTAATAGTTAGCGACATTACTAGAAGACGTACAAGTATCGACCATTCTCGCTACACGTTTATTCATGCTACGTGTTTTTGGTACGTGCTACGTGATCCATGCTACGTGCTACGAACAGTCTACGAACTGCTTTGATTAAGCTCAAGTGTAGACGAGAAAATATTCCTATGTATCCTAGGAAATATATTAAGCTTGTTAAGAAATTACTTTGTACGTAAGTAAGTAACGTAATGTGGTAAGACATAAAATATTTTCACAAAAAAGTGTAAAGTTCACCCTTAGCCCTGTAAACTTATAACTGTAACAAAACAGAATGGCACGTTGCACCTCCGAAAATCATACGCCGTATGCGTTGGCAATTAAAACCAACGTAGTTTAAGAAACAGCTGTTCAAAAGTCTCATATGTTGTTAAATTTGAATGTGTTTCATTATGTAAGATTTCAAAAGGTCCTTGTTAAAATTGTATCAAATAATCTAAATTTCTATTTAGGTAGAGCAGAGATCTTAGTGGTTCAGTATGCGACCACTTAGTCTGAAGTCATGTTTTTAAACCTATATTAGAGCATCGTGCCCTAATAGTTTTTTTGTTAAATATAATAGTAGGTAGCTACGAAACAGCTGAATATTAGATCCAAGTCCAAATTGAAGATAATTTACATTGATAACGAGATATCATTGAAACACTACGATAAACCAGAAAAGGCTGACAAAAGGTTGTATTTATATATTTGCTTAGTTATAAAGCTTACAACATCAAACACAGTACTAAATCTACTAATTATTTTACAAAATCTTACATCTAAAATGTGTGACTTTAATGTAAACATAAGTTTCACAAAAAAAATAGAAATTAAAAATTAAAAAATACGATAATACAAGCACACAATAAAATAAAATATATTTTTTTGTAGCGCAATTGTATTAATTATTACTCATAACTTCATAATACTACAGTTTTATATTTCCAATTTTAAAGAATGCTATTCAAACAAATCACAGCTCATTGCAAACAAGTAGTAAAATAACAGCGTGTTTCTATTGAAACGATCGAAGACACCGTTACAAAATAAAATGAGAAAAAAAAATGCAATAATGTAAACGTCTTTTGAAGTGTAGAATCAATTTCAGTGGAGTTTAAGTGTGAAATGGCGATACTTGAGTGGGTCTAAGTAAATAGAAAACGTCTCGAGCTCCACTAATAATTGTTCTGAAGTATTGAGTGCTTTCAATCACCTGACTTGTACAATTTCCTTTTGTTGGTACTAAAACAAGTGACATACAAGTATTTGAATACTTTCGCATTTAGAGTTAGCATAGTGGCTAAGGTTTTGATTCTTAATCCGTTATGCGTTTTAACTCCAGCTGTGCGCTTAAAAGTCTTCAGTTACGAAGAAATCGTCATAGATGCAAAGCAACTTGTGTCCGCCATAAAATGCAGGAGCCTATAAACACATAAACACATGTTTGTATTTATCATTTAAATATTGCATTTCTTCTAGTCATTAATTTAGTTCTATATTAACTGATATTTATAAAAGTAGTTTAAATATTTGGTTAATGTTTGAACATACTGTATATGATACTCTTAATACAGAGTCAGTTCACCCTCTAGTCTGTTGTTCATCAAAAGAAGAGAGAACTTTTATTACACATAATAAAAAATTGTTGTTGATGTTTAGTTAGTAGACAAACTGCATTAGCCCCCACACTAGGATTTCCTGTGTCGTGTGGAGTCTCTTCAATTTGACATATTAATGATTTTAGGTACTTTATGTAATAAATTGTGTATAACACATACAATTTTATTATTAAACTACTGTTGCAAAAGCAGAATACTCTCCATTTCAGCATAGAACATGTTTAGAAGATGTTGCTTAAGATTGTTAGGGTAAAAAAATAAACAAATAGGGTAATAAATGTACAAAGTTATGAATAGACAGTGAAAACCTTGTATTTAAGAAAGTGGTTAGAGATTAAAAGGCCTCTAAAAAAGAAACATTATATTTATTACTAATGGCAAAATCTGAGGTAATGTTAAATTCGTACAAGTTCTCTAATTAACATCATGCCTCTGCTTACTATAACCTGTCAAATAAAAAAAATCTACAAGTTATACTAGCTGACCCAGCAAACGTTTGTTTTACCATGTATATTATTTCTAGGAAACATTTTTTTAGTTCAATAAAAACAACTATCTACAATAATAAAAAATGGGGTTGATCTTAGAGGGGTGAAAATTAGAGGTTGTATGTATTTTTGTATCATAAAAAAATAAAAACAAAAAAATCATAAACAAAATAAAAAGAAAATTGGGGTTGGACCAGCCTTAACATTTAGGGGTTTGAAAGATAGATAGTAGCCGATTCTCAGACTTATTGAATGTGCATACAAAATGTCATAAGAATCGGTCGAGCCGTTTCGGTATGGGAACGAACATTGTGACACGAGAATTTTATATATATAGAGATTATCCTAAATATGAGAAACAATTATTTTAAATTAGTTTATATTACAGCGGTCGATTCTATTAAGTCAGAATCAGAAATCTTGTAACTTTCGCCTTCACGTTTAAACTTCGAAGGAAAAACGCGTCTCAAAATCTCCCTGAAAATCTCCCTCAGGCCCGACGTGATTTACATAAAACTTGTTTAAATGGTAATATTAGGAGACATCACCTACCGCAAGTCTACCCTTCGGCGGTGCCTAAGCGTCGTCACAGATCAACAAAGCGCCGAACATTTTATAACCCGTACTGCGACTTCGGGAAGTCATCCATTCAAGGTTTTTTACTCTGTGGAGTAAGGGAGAGTGACGCCACAAATTATACGAATGTTCCTGAGTTTTAGAGTTCCCTCGCGAAACAAATTATTGGTCAGATTAAATGGTTTAGACGGTTTTAAATCTTTCGAAGGAAAATGTTAATATTATATATTTTTGAAAGAAATCAAAATAATTTATAGTGTTGAGAAATCGAAGTTCATCTAAGTTCTAAATAATTAAAAGTTAGTTTTATACATTATTTTAATGAAATGTTAATCGACGGAGACATCGTCTAGGTTGAATGTCATCATAACGTGACCGTAATGGTTCTTGAACTTAATGGCTAATATTGTACAGACATTGGTATGATTTTATACTTACCATCCTATAATTAACATGAGATTAAGCGACAATAATGACAGTAATTAAAAAAAAAAACCGACTTCAAATAGCTGTCAACTGAAGAGGAGCTGGGTTTGGTCCCTAAGCTATATGTACCTGATTTAATTTTAGTATTACTTATTATTAGGAGACTTTTAATTTTCAAAAAATTGTGCATTTTTGTGGACATTTAAGTTAGAAATTTAGAAAATTTCAATTTAGTGTTAGAAAGCCTAAACATCCATCATCAAAAATGTTTTATTTCAACAAAATACGTCAATACAAACTGATTGATTTTTTATGGAATCGGTAAAAATGCGTCATTACTCAATGAAATACAAATATTGTTTTTTCGAATTCGATTTAATGGTACTTAGACTTCTTTATATGCATTATACACGCAAATAAATTAAATTTTTCGTATACTAAGGATTTAGTCGTATCAAAGAAATCTATAGAAAAACTTCATTATACGGATTCCTTTCAATATGAACACGTTTTTCTTCTCTATTCCAAGGTACTCGGTTCTGCGGCGTCAAATCTAAGTCAGCACAGTTGGAATTGATAAATCGTTCTCCCCGAAGTTACCTATACGATTTTAAAATTTCCGATCACGTTATTTCTTCCTGTCAACATCTTTAAACTGTTTGGACGCGAGCACTCGATCTTAGAAAAAGGGGTGTTTGATATTAATTTATTATTCCATTTTTCTTTATGTAGCGACTTATCTATGAAATAAATTTATTAGTAATCATAACAATCAATTAATATTCAATTATACATTTACAATTTGTATAACCTACATTGTGATAATAAAAATAATTAAAAATGTATAAAAAGACTAGCTTGACCGGGCAAACGTCGTTTTGCCATGTATATCATTTCTAATAAAAAAAATAGGGGTTGATCGAAGAGAAGTGAACGCTAGGGGTTGTATGTATTTTTTAATGTTGTATCATAAAAAAATAAAAACAGAAAAAAATATCTAAAAATATAAAAAAAATATTTAGGGGTGGACTTACCCTTAACATGTAGGGGGATGAAAAATAGATGTTGTCCGATTCTCAGACAAACCCAATATGCACACAAAATTTTATGAGAATCGATGGAGCCTTTTCGAAGGAGTTTAACCACAAACACCGCGACACGAGAATTTTAAATCTTAGAAAAATCGAACCTATCCATCGATTATTATGAATGAAAACAAGGGTATGTTTGTAAGTTATTATTTTTGTGTTTTCGTAGCTTATGTTTTGATAGTTTTTTTCACTCTACTCCCCTGGTTTAGTTGTTAATGCACATAGTTTAATACCCTGGGTTCATAAGTGTGCCATCTTATTATGCAAATACATATGTATAATTCTATATTTGCCCCTAAATGATAAATAAAAATGTTGCTCTTGTGGTAGAATGGTACAGAACGATTTAATAGCGATCTAATAAACTGTTTTGTTTGAGGTACCTGTTAGTTTCGGCAGCCCGTAACATTGTGTTGTTAAGTTTATTTAAAAGGTAAAATAAAAAATCTTATATAAACAGAGCTACCAAAAAATGAATAACTTTGAATTATCCTAATTTTGCTTAATTACTATAAGTTATTTAAAGAAAAGAACAAGGCATATTATTTATACTTGTTTTATTTCTAACTTACTGAGGGCTCTATAGGAAAATCTATATAGGTACTAAAGTTATCTACGCAGTAATATTACGCAAAAGCAAATTATAACGTTAGTTATTAAATGAGACAAGTTGTGTACGTGAGTTGGCTACTGTATGTTATTAACTAGTTTTTCTAACTTTTAATATCATAAACTGTGTTAATCCTTGGTACAGAAAACACAATAAAAACATACCCGAGTAACCTAAAATTTTATTTTTGACTAGCGGACCCGACAGACGTTGTAATAGTTAACTATGACTATTACGAATTGGTATAATTAGCTTTTTCTGTTTTCTGGCACGTATATAAATAAATATATAAATAGTTTTGTTGGTATTCCGATACGAGAACAGATGTATTTTATCAATATAATTATTTTAGATGTATTTTATCAATATAACAACTCCGATCGAAGCATTTGTTTTAAACGATATTCATTTTTCTTTTCTCTTCATCCTCTTTGACGATATTTGCAGCATGCATTCTGTCAATGTTATGTCAAACGCCAAAAGGTTACATCAAAAAAGTTTGAATTGTATGGTGGTTTCTTAATGGATTCTTAAATTTTCAAATTTTTCGCGCAATTTTCTTAATTTTTTCTCTTGACAATAACAAACACAACGAATATTTTTATTTAAATAGTATTTTTTTAACTCAAGTCGTAGTCTAGATAATGTCCTCGTGATATCACTATATACCATAGTCTCGCGTAAATGCGACTTTATCTTATACAATTGTATCCCTTATTCCTAATTACAAATGAAAACATTTAAATAAATAGAAGCCCCTAAAAAGACAAATTTGCACAACAGAACAATCGTAATGTGCTAACGAGTTTACGGAGGGAACGTAAAGAAATTTAATTAGTGTTCATTGAGATTATTCACTCACAATGGCTGTGAGACAACTTCGAATGTTCGCGACACACAGTAAGAAACTAAAAAAAATTCAAATGCCTCCTGCTGATAGAGGACAAATCTTTGTTTTTGATTTATTTTATTACTATAAGATGTCATGTGGAACATGGTGTATTGGTTGCAGCTCCTACAAACGGTGTGTAAAACAAAAATCTTGGCGATTAAAAGGAGTGCCGGAGAGTTTATTGCCGTTCCGCCCTTGATGGAGAATGCAAATGAAATTAGAAGCATTTAATGTATTTTTTTTACGTTCATAAGTGTACCTATATGAATAAATGATTTTTGACTTTTGAATTACGTAATCATTTAAACCATTTCTGACTGGTACTTTGTATAGGTGCGACTATCACTCTTAAATCATGTCTTTGACAACAGTTTTAGGATTTTTAATATATGCGCTATTAATACTTATTACTTGGTTATAATAATAATACCGCTACAACCCACCATGGACCCAGACACAGAAATCCAAGTCCAAGGGTCTAAGTACTCGTTTGTTATTGTTGTATAATTTTGTGTGGGAATCCTGGTTAATCGAAAATTGTTACTTATCCAACAAAAATTATCATACTTTCTCGAAGAGGCCTCGTTATGTCCCCGGACGAGCGGCTCTGTGGATATAACACGCGTTCATAACAGTTTTATTTATCCATTTGTGAAGAATGTTAATTACCGTTTATATTTAATTTTCCTGTCCTAACACCTTTTATAATTATGCTTCACCAAAAAGTGTTCTATGTCGCGCAGTAGGCGACTATACTATTGAAGTGCATATAAAGCAAAAAACACTTTTTACTTCTGACATTAATCTAGTTAAAATTTGACTGACTTTGGGCGCTTAACGTGAATAGCGTCTAGGTCAATAATATAAGACACGCAAAACTAATTTATATTTGTGGGTTGCAACGCCTGTATGTCTCATAGACTTGGAGCAACAAATCTTAATCCAATTATCGAATTCTTAGAAATACGTAGTTCGGAGGGTTGCTTTCGAGACTAAACCTGCAAGCGTGATGTGGATAAGCATCAGCTGATTATGGCACGTACGTATAGGTAGACATTGTAAGGCTCATCGCATTTATTCGCCTCAAACACCTGGAGGATTTAAAAAATATATTTAAAAGAGCTTTCTAACGCTTAGCATACTGATTCATTGTTACAAGAAGAAAAAAACAGGATTTAATTTGACAAGCACTTATAGGCAAACATATTTATTTATTTTATTTAGTTTTTTTTAGTTATTGTTTTATTTTGGTTTTTATGTTGTGGTTGCTTGTTTAATTTTTATCTTTGCTAGCTTGCTTATGTTCTAATATAATTGATGTGTGTTTGTATGTGTGTAAAATTTGTGATGTCATATTTTCTTTTATAATTTATTTTTAATTCTTATAAATAAATAAAATAAAATGACATACACGACCAAAAAAACCTTAAGAACTATTTACTATTTATTGGGAATTTCGGAAATATTTCGCTATAAAGGAATTATAGACTAGCATTTTTATATGGATATATACATATGAAAATACCAAACAACTTTCGATAGCTTGCCTTTAACTATTTACTTTAATTTTATCAACAATATTAATTTATTTAATAAACCTCCTTTGTATTTTTTTATCTGTATTTATGACGTATAAATGGTTGTGACAAAATTCATCTATCGGAAGCCCCAGTGTTGTTTAAAAAATCTGGATTTAAAATTTCTTACAGGCCAGTATCCAATTTATAAACGACGAAATATGTAAGAATTAGATTATTAATCAATAGCGACAAGTATCGCTAAGATCAAGTTAAAACAGGCTTCCCTTTATTGGGGAAGGTCGAGCACCCTACACCGTGTAGCTCTTGTTAAGGATACAGGCATGTTCATACTTGGACAACTATTCTTCAAAACAACTCATTAAAAATACCCGCAGTTTTTTGTAAAATTAATCGAAGGTAAGGAACTTATAGGTAGGTAAGTTAAGTATATATAGAATCGACGGGGTATGGGGGCAAATGGAAAGTCTGTTATTTTTTTTTTATAGAACGGGCAGGAGGCTCACCTGATGTTAAGTGATACCGCCGCCCATGGATACTCTCAATGCCAGAAGGCTCGCGAGTGCGTTGCCGGCCTTTTAAGAATTGGTACGCTCTTTTCTTGAAGGACCCTAAGTCGAATTGGTTCGGAAATACTTTAGTGGGCAGCTGGTTCCACATAGTGGTGGTGCGCGGCAAAAACTGCCTTGAAAAACGCTCAGTTGTGAAACGGCGGACGTCGAGGTGATACGAGTGGAATTTCGTATTCTGCCTCGACGTCCGATGATGAAACTCAAACTTACCCTGCTTTAATCAGTAATACTAATTTGTTATGTAATGCTGTAGATTTGTAAGTTATGATTTGTATTTTATCTAACAATGGATATTAGATTTTTGGTTTAATTTTATTTACACATATTTTATTGAAATTCGAACAAAAATATACTCTAACCAAAAGACAATATTATCATTAGACTCTCTTGTTTTTAATTATGGATGTTGTTTTGTATTAAAGGCCGGCAACGCACTCGCTACCCCTCTGGCATTGAGAGTGTCCATGGGCGGAGGTATTTTTTATTATTATACGTTTTTTGTTTTTATCATTTAGTTTATTATAGTTTTACGTTTTTTTTAGTAATGACCATACAGATTACTCTCATTTACAGTATTTTTTATACTGTCATTGACCTATAGTTGCATTTAACTATCAATTATTTCTTTATAATCAAACTATTCGATTTTACTTAAATAAATTAATGAACGTCAACTACGTACATACACTTGTACACTTAATCCCTTCGGTTACTCGACTTAAAACTAGTCTAGTCTTTAGAAGTTTATTTGAATTATAAAAATATTAGTCATCGTAGTATGTACAAGCATCGGAGTTCTGATGCCACTTGCCAAACTTCACTGGAGTGCCGGACGTCTCTGCTTTGTCACACAGAACAAAGACATGCTTATCAAGACATGTTTCAGGACACTAATTAATTATATAATAACTAGCGGAAGCTATTTTGGCTTTACAAATATATGATTTATAAACTTAGAATCTAAAATAAATTTAGATTGTTAGATTGTATGGTCGTCATTGAAGCCTTCAGATTATTTTTCCGCTTTGGTTACTGTGAATGATAAAAAATTGTATACACAGTTTATTTTTATAAAATATACAACATGTTTCTACTAACACTGAACTAACGTTTATTTTTGTCTAGCCGATTGAATGGAAAAATATTCAAATATTATTGTTTTAAATAAAATCAATATAATAATTTTGATCATTAAAACTACATTTATTGCATTTATCTCTTTTTACTATAACTTAGTGTACACACTTTCACAGAAGATCTTTAAATACTACACCTAATAAAGTGCATTATAATTATTAAGTTTTTACGAATATGGGGTATAACAATTCAGAGAAGTGTTCACCATCCCGGAGGTCGTAGATTCGATTTCTGGCGCACCAACAAACTTTCTGTCTATGTATGTGACACTCTCTATTAAACATCGTCAGGAAACCGGCATGCCTAAGACTCAAAAATTCCACAGCGTCAGGCAAAGAAGGCTGATCACGAAACAAATTGGTTCATATTAAAATTAAATTTCTCTCTTTTTTTCAGAATCACATTCAAACGGTGCAGTAAGAACTTGAAAACCATTACAATAGCTTTCTTCTGACGCGGATATCACCACGAATTTGGCTCCAGGGTTAAACAAACCAGTCTTCAGAGAGAAAGTTGTGCCAAAACGTACGCGATTTCGCCACTCCACTTGCCAGCTTGCGCGAGGCGCTGTAAGCATTATGCTAATGTAGTCTATTCAGGATACTGCGATGCAAAATCAAGTCATTTAGTGCGTGATAATTTGTACGCTAATATTAAGTGCTCAAGATTACAGCATGTTGGAAACCATGGTTACGGTATTTTCTATGAGAGAAATAAGGATATATATGTATCCTATATATGATAGTTTTTTTTACGTTAGTTATTTACTTGGTTTATTTATGTTTAAGGCGAAAACAACACATTTAACACAACACACACAACTCAGTAGAGTTCAATATGCAGCGATATAATAATATTACTGACCCATACTACGCCTATTATTACGGGCAACATTTTTCTTGCGAAATTTTTATGAATATGACCAATAAGTTATTCTCTTATTTTATAAAATAACTAACCATTATAAAACAATGGTATAACTTTCCGATACAAGTGTAGTCGTCTCGTTGTTGCTTCTTCTGTTGTAATAGCTATAATTGGGCAGGGAGGCGACGCGTACGCACACCATCTAGCCGATATCCCTGATTTTGTAAGGACGATTATCGCTTTCGCTTCGCACTTGAGAGCGGCAAGGCATGCAGCTAAAGCTATGGTTATGGATGGCAGTGCTGGTATCTTTGTCTGTGGAATATACGAAATACTTAAGGTATTTTGTGCAGTTCAGAACGACGTGTTACATGAATATCGAGAGCAGTAGGCAGTGGCGTAACTATACCATCTGGGGCCCGTGGCAAATTATTTTGATGGGGCCCTATCAGTTAAAATCGTCACGTTGTACTCAGTTTAATTTTAATAAACTTCGAGATTTTCAGCGTATTTACACGTTGTATTTGTCCCACTAATGGCCATAGAACTCTTCTCTTGGGGAGAGGGAATTGTCTGTAGTCCCCACGCTAGCCCAATGCGTATTGGAGATTTAACATTCATCCATAGAACATAATATCTCTTGGGCAGGGGCCCTCTTGGGTCGGGGGCCCGTGGCATTTCACCAGCACTGCCACCCTATTGTTACGCCACTGGCTGTAGGCAGATGATAGATGAACAGGACTCTTATTGTTTTGTTTCAGAAAAAAATGTATGATTGACCGGACTTCCTAAAGCGTATTATACTTAATAATAATAATGAACATGCACGTACCAAAAATGATAGTTTTAAATAATCATCTTCATAATTCATATTCTTTTCAGCAAAACTAATAGCTCTAACGATAGATCTAATAATATCACGAGGCGGTAATTGAACGTTTTCATTGTCCGTTACAACAATACCATCAACCTGGTTCCTGACTAAATCATGAATAGTACTAATTATCCTTATATCTCTGTCGACCAAATTGTAATAATCTTCTATAATATTTGGCTTGATGTAGAACACTGGCTTGAAATACTGAAATTTGAAAATGGAACTGTTTAAAAATTTCCACAGATGTAGCGAATATCGTGGTAATATTTAAATTCCGAACGTCAAAACGTTTTTTATAATTATATATTTAATACACACCATATTTAAATAAAAATAAATATAATACAAATTCAAATTAATACTAAAAGACCATCTCTTGAGTGATCCCAGTTCTTAACGTAAATGAAAGTCCACACAAGTTCTACTTCGCTAATTCATCCTTGAAGGGGGGGGGGGGGGGGGGGGGTGTGGGAGGAGGGGGGGGGAAGGAGGTAGGAAGAAAAAAGAAAAAAAAAAAAAAAGTAATAGACACCAACCAGCCCACAAATTGTAAAAAGAGGAGAGGCCCCGCCCCCCGCCCCCAAAGAGTAGAGGAAGAAAAGAGATGGGCCGGGAACAGGGAGAAAAGAGGGTGGGGGGGGGGGAAAGAAAAGGCCCCGGAGAGGGGGGGGGGGGGAGGGGGGGGGGGGGGGGGGGGGGGGGGGGGGGGGGGGGGGGGGGGGGGGGGGGGGGGGGGGGGGGGGCGGGGGGGGGGGGCGGGGGGGGCGGGGGGGGGGGGGGGGGGGGGGGGGGGGGCGGGGGGGGGGGGGGGGGGGGGGGGGGGGGGGGTGGGGGGGGGGGCGGGGCGGGCGGGGGGGGGGGGGGGTGGGGGGGCCGCGGCCGGCGGGGGGGGGGGGGGGCCGGCCCCCGCGGGGGGGGGGGGGGGGGGCCGGCGGGGCCCGGGGGGGGGGGGGCGGGCGGCGGGGGGGCGGTGGCGCGGGGGGGGGCCCGGGTGGGGGGGGGGGCGGGGGGGCTGGGGGGGGGGGGGGGGGGGGGGGGGGGGGGGGGGGGGGGGGGGCGGGGGGGCGGGGGGGGGGGGGGGGGGGGCGCGGGGGGGGGGGGGGGGGGGGGGGGGGGGGGGGGGGGGGGGGGGGGGGGGGCGCGGGGGGGGGGGGGGGGGGGGGGTGGGGGGGGGGGTGGGTGGGGCGGCCGGGGCGGGGGGGGGGTGTGTTGGGGGGGGGGGGCGGGGGGGGGGGGGGGGCCCGGGTGGGGGGGGGGGTATTGGGGGAGGGGGGGGGGGGGGGAGGGGGCCGGGCTGGGGGGGCGCTGCGGGGGGGGGGAGGGCGCGCCCCCCCCCCCCGGCGCCCCGCGGGGGGCGCGGGGGGCGGGCCCCCCCCGCCCCCCCTGCCTCGGGGTGGAGGGGGGGGGGGGGGGGGGGGCGGGGCGGCGGGGGGGTGTTGGGGGGGCGGCGTGGGGGGGGGGGGGGTGGGGGGGGGGGGGGGGGGGACGCCGGGGGGGGGGGGGTGGGGGGGGGACGGGGCGGGGGGGGGGGGGGGGGGGGGGGGGCCACCGATGACCCCGGGGCTGGTGCGCGCCGGGGGTGCCCGGGAACGCGCCCCCCCCCCCCCCCCCCCCCCCCCCCCCGCCCCCCTTTCCCGCCCCCCCCCCCCCCCCACACGCCCCCCCTTTGGTTGCAAGTAGTGTTGTGGGGCGGGCATATAAACGGGGGAGGGGGTGTGTGGGGGGGGTGTGTTAAAGGGGGGGGGGGCGGGGGGTGGGGGGGGGGCAGCCGGGGGGGGGGGGGGGCGGGGGCGGTGCGGACGGGCGGGGGCGGGGGGGGGGCGGGGGGGTTGGGGTCCAGTTGCCGGGGGGGGGCGGGGGGGGGGGGGGGGGGGTGCGGGTGGGGGTGGCGGGTGGGGGGGGGGGGGGGTGTGGGGGGAAGACCCCGCCGGGTGTGGTGGGGGGGCGGAGGGGCGGCTCCCCGGTCCGCTGGGGGGCCGCGGGGGCCCGGGGTCGTTTTTTTTCCCCCCCCCCGGTCGGCGGGCCCCGGCGGGGGTTGGTCCCCCGGGGGCGTGGGGGCTTTTTTGTTGGTTGGTGGGGCGGGGGGGGTGGTTTTTTTTTTGTTTTTGGGGGGGGGAGGGGACTTGTTGTTTTTTGTGGAGTTGCTGGGGGGGGGGGGGGGGCCCGGGGGAGGGGGAGGAAAGGCGGGGGGGGGGGGGGGGGGGGGGGGGGGGGGCGCGGGGGTGGGGGGGGGGGGGGGGGGGGGGGGGGGCGCGGCCGTCGGGCGCCCGCCCCCCCCCGCCGCCCGGCCCGGCCCCCCCCCCCCCCCCCCCCGGGCGGGGGGGGGGCGGCGGGGGCGCGGGCTGTCCGGCCCCGCGCCGGTCGGGGGTTGGGGGTTTGGGGGGCGGCGGGGCACCTGGTCGTGGGGGTTGGGGGCCCGCCCCCCGGCTCCCGGCCGGCGGCCCCCGGCCCCGGGGGGCGGGCCGCCGGGCCCCGCCCGGCCCCCCGGCGGGCCTCGGGCCCGCCCCCCTGTGCCTCGCCCCTTTCGGGACCCCGCGAGGGGGGGCTTGTACTGGTGGGTGGCGGGGGAGTGGGGGGAGGGGTTGGTGGTCCATCCTGCGGGGGGAACGGGAAAGGGTTGTGCGCCGGGGGGGTAGGTCGTTGTAGTGGGGGGAGGGGTGGCGGGGTTAGGAAGAAGGGGGGGGCCGGGACAGGGACGCCGGGGGGGGGGGGGGGGGAGGGCGGCGGGGGGGGGGGGGAGGGCATTGTCGGAGGGGGGCGGCCCCCCCTCTGTTTTGGGGTCCGGGCGCCCGCCCCTCCCCCCCGGGGGGCACACCCTCCCACGTTGGGGGGGGGGAACGTTCTTTACCGGAAAGGGAGGGGCCGTCTGGGGGGGGGGGGCCCGGCGCCGGGGGCGGGGGGGGGGTCCGGTGTTCTTTGTGTTTTTGTGGTTTTTTGGGTTTTGGGGTTGCCGGGGGGTGTTGTGGGGCGGCCGGCGGGCCTGGGGGGGGGGGGGGCCGGGGGCGCGGGGGGGGGTGGGCGGGGGGGGGGGGGGTGTGGGGGGCCGGGGGGGGGGGCCCCGGGGGGGGGGGGGGGGGGGGGGGGGGGGGGGGGGGGGTGGGGGGGGAGGCGCCGGAGGCCGGGGGGGGGGGGGGGGGGGGTGGGGGGGGGGGGCCCCGCCGGGGGGTGGCCCCCGGCCCCCTCCTTTTTCTCTTCAATGACCCACGACGTGATAAATTGTATCTTTAGTCTGTAAGTGACTATTCTCTGTCTTTAAACCTAAGACATATAATAATTACCCAAAGAGAGAATGACGGTACCAAGGAGGTGTCTATATATGTTTTCTAGAAAGCATAACATTCTATATTTGAATTAGATTTCGAAGCCATTCGTTTTACATTATCGATTAATTAGGTTCCAAGTCCAGGTTAATTTAGAGATAACAACACTACGACCATTAACTTCTATCACTTACTTTTTTACAAAATTTTAAAGCGCAGTCACAATACTCTTCGCTGACTAGATTATTTCTCTGATGATCAAGTATGACACCATCTGAAAACTATACAATTAATCTAAATGTTATCTTCCATATGAAGGCGAATGGTATATAGGCTGCGATTTACTATAACAAATTAACTTATGAATCAATAGGACACGTCTAAAACAAATTTATAGCAGTTCATATCAGTTGCTTACAGACCCCAACCGTACCAAAGTTTTCGTTAAAAAAACAGAGGCGCTCGTCCCGTCTTGGACTCAGTTTTCTGTATCAAGACTAGTAAATTATAGCTATTTCGACGACAAATTTCGTGGTAACTATTTTTGTATAGGCAAGTAGGTAAGCAGCCGGAAGGCTGTCCATTTTATGCCAGTTTCATAGCGTTCCATCGTTATACAAGTAAATATTAAATGCGCAAATTATAAAAAGAGAATCATAACTATAATTTGTATCTCTCAAACTGTTTGTTTATAGAGGGCAAACAGGCAGGAGCCTCTCCTGATATTAAGTGATATTAAGCATACAATACCGTCTTCGCAATATCATTACCGAGCCGTTCTTAACATATTGAGTATGGTTATGAACGGCTGAGAAACTAATTTGAAAAAGTATGTTTGATTGTAATGAAAATATATGAAAGTTATACGCCTTGGAGATTGTTGCAACTTCATTATTAGACACAAAACTAATACCTCCTGGCTTAGATGTGGTTTTCAAGCGAAGTAAATGAAAATAAATTAAGGTCAAAGTCAACTCGTTGTGTAAACGTATATACGCCTGTTTTATATATAATATTAAGAAAACGATCTGTAATAAACGCATTATTACTACAATCGACAATAGGTCCGAGGCTAAAAAGCTGGTGACGCTACAGTCGGCTCTATATCAGTAACTTTTGTTATTCGTCATCAGACATATGTGCCTGAGAGACGGTACCGATAATATCTAAAACATATTTTTATACGATGTTAACTTCCATCACAAATCTAAATATATAAAACAAAGTCGTGTTAGTTACACCACTTATAACTCAAGATCAGCTGGACAGATGTTAGTTATTTGGTGGATTCTTCTCCACTCCGAATAGCAAAAGAAGTAATAAAATATCGGATAAGTTATCGAATAACAATAAATAAGTAAATTAATTTTACGAATGCAAACAGCATGTGGTGCCACCTGTTGACAAAACTACGCATCATTTTACATGGAATTCGTGTCAGTTCAAGAAATTTTGAGGTGAATGAGGACATGCATAACTAGGCTTTGATCTTGATCGAAGACATGTGTTACCTCATCAATAAATGTTGTATATCAGAAAGTGCTTTAACATGCAGTATCGCAATATTGGCGCTAGAGAGAAGACGCCTAATGGCAAAAGGCAAGCAATAAAACATTTCTGTATTTGCAAAAAAATGTTGTATTAATGTTATTACCCTAATGAAATCCTAACATAAGTTTAACTAAAGTAACAACGATATTATTAGACTGTAAGGCGGAACGAAGTTAGCCGGGTCAGCTAGTATCATATAAAAATCATGCTGAAGTTCGAACGACCGCAGCTATCGCTTTGTACTGCGACTGTCAACCCTTGGTAATGGCTCGCGAGCCACACGGAAAACTAGTACCCTTCAGAGGCTTAACAAATCGAATGGAGCAAGTACAATACGGAATACACATCATCATCATTAATAGTCATCATAAAAAAGTATATTTTTTTGTATGTTATATGTGTAACTGTATTTCACAGATTTTTAACTACTATTTGGTGATATTGAAAACGTCTTCAACTGATATTAGTAGAAAATCCATGGCTAAGTTGGAGTTATCTCAGTTATATCTTACTTGGATTAATTGTTCCACTTCTTCATTATCCCATTTATTTAACCATAACAGAATCGTTTTTTTAGACCACTCGTGCTCTTGTTTTAGCTTCAGATATTGGTTCAAATTATTCACATTTTTAATAATTATTACATCCACCTGATAATATATAACATTCTAAATATTTTTGTAGCAAAATCTTGTCTATGAAAATTTAGAACAAACAGTAACGTGTTCTAAATAAGTAGCATCTATCAATTTAATATCTGTAATTATATGTCACAGAGCTCATAAATTAACAACATCAAAATGTCAAATCAACAGTCCACAGTCAAATCGGTTTTTATATGAATTTGAAATAGGAATCTTCTGTGTTTTGTTTTATATAAAAATACTTACAACGTCATCAATAGGTATAGGTTGATTGATTGAGAGTGTAACTGCTATTGTTATAGGGACTTCGTACTCTGAAGGGAACATCTCTGGCATTCTCCTAGCTTTAAATATCGTAGCAACAGTTTCTTTGAAAAACTCTTCATCGTGTTCTGTCCGGTCAATATTGAATATGTTTACACCCGACTTTATAAGGGTATGTAAATCATGCGTGGTATATCTTCGTTTATCTATAATTATGGAAAACTATTAATTTCTAAATTACACTGGGCCCTAAAACAAGCCCAACTGGCCCTTTTTTCGCAGACTTTTCATAATGTAAGAAAATCTATGTAAATCATGAGCTTATCACGTGCTTCTATACAAGTTCGATTGACAATCTTGTATAGAAGACGAATATAATACAGACGGATAAAGATAGAACAAAAATCGATCAGAGCAAAATTGTTTTAACCACTATTATATAAAGCATAATTAGAACACTTACAAAAATTAAAAATAATATTTGTTGAAGGAAACACTCTATCTTCTTCGTTTGGATCTTGATACTGGTAAAAGCACAGACTCTAGAAATAAAGTTTTAACTTTTTGACGTGAAAAAAGAATGTAATATTCAATTCTTTGTATTATAAAAATTAATTATAGGAGAGATGTTACTTCAATTCAATTCATAAAAGTATGCAATTTTTCATCAATTTTTTGATATGATGTTATCACGAAAATTATCGTCCGTAAACCGACTTTACAGACAATCAAATTTTTTTAAATTTAATAAACTGATCAAATGGAAAATTGCCTTAAATCGTATAAATAGAATATAAGTGTGACAGTAATATGTATCTATCTAGTCTCTAATAATATATATCTTCAATGCACCGTAGTGTGTTTAGGATATAAAAAAGTTTTAATTATAATAATTTATTTGAAAAAAATAACCTTTTTTATAACTATATAAATTAGGTTCCCGTTGCCATGTCAAAATGAATAATTTATCAGACTTCATATATAAGAATAAAAGTAAATAATTTAACATGCATTACTCACCCCAGATCTACAAATATCCGGACTTGGAGTATATTTATCCACCCACCACACCATTGTCAGTTACGGTATAGATAATGAAGGAAGGCTGATATAGGAACTACGACCTCGCCGCAAAAGAAATAGTCATATTTCTTGTAGATTATGAATAATGTGGAGTCGAAGCGTAGACTCGGTAATACAAATATAAACCAAAAGTCTTGATAATCTTATTTACCTCTTCCGTGTTTTATTTAGAACTGATACCTTTCATGGCCAACTAGATGTGGTACAACAACTTTAAAAATAACAATAAATTGCTAATAATAAGCCCAAACTCGAATCCGGCTCGACGAATTCGAGTATTTTTATTTATTTATTCCTTGAATTTGTTTTTATGGAGATTTTTTTTTGAGAAATTGGAAAAGCGAACAGTCTCTATGGGCGAAATGTTCCATGTGTTGATATATAGCTACTAAACGGAGGCTATGTAAAAAATAAAAAAGGGTGCGTGTACTTATGTACGCGCGTAATAAGTCATACTTCTTTGGCATTATTAAAAATAGTTTTTGATTGCATGCAAATAATTATTTACAATTAAATAATAAAAGACGGGAAAAGGAGTCATTATCAATAAAGTTCAGTTTACATTTGAAAAATTAAATAAATAAATATTTATTATTATTCTCTTACATTAAGTGTTACATAAATTCTATTATTATTCGAATGTTGTTTGTAAATTATGTCCAATGCCGTAGCATCTTCCGTGCGCAACTTCATTCTGCTAATTTTGTGTCACGGTGCGCGCGCGTCGTAAAATTTCACTCTCATCAATTTTTCATAACGCGCCTAAAGAAGTATAACTTCAAAAATAAGCGAAAAAAAGTTCTAGGCAGCAGACATATTGGATATTATAAGTAAAATATTTGGTTTGCGCTTTTTATTATAAACTAATTAAACTAATATAATGATATCTTAACCTAGCTTATAAATAAAAAAAAGAACAATAACTAACCTTAAAATATAATAACTAAAATATATTAATTAAAGGTGTCCCTTTAGGCAAGGTTCCGAAGATACTGGCAGCGTTCCCCCTTTGAACAGCTAGACTAATTGCTAGCTAGCTGCCAAATAGTAGAATATTATATTGAATCAAGATCAAAAGTAAACTTGTTTCATTAGAAATTACGTAGGGTAGATAAACAATTGTCAGAGATATATCATTAAACCTACTTTTTCTTCATTAAGCTCCGATATTTCACGAGTTAAAATGCGGGCATCTATCGTATAGGAAGAGCACTTCAATTTATGTGCGTAATTAAGTGGAGTTTGCGTTGGAGCTGGTTCCTCGGCACTTTGCAGCGGTAAATGAAATTTACGTACGCCTCCACCTTTCGAACGAACCTTAAGTTATCGGTACAAGCTGTGAGAACAAGCGGTTTCAGCCTTTTTTGGCATTGATTTGAAATATCTCTATATCATTATATATAATGTTTTGGTGACATAAATTAAAGGCCGGCAATACAATGTCTATGGGCGGCGATATCACTTAACATCAGGTGAGCCTCCTGCCTCCTATTTAATAAAAAAATAACTTATCAAACGCTCAGTTGTAGACCGATGGACATATTTTAGAGTAATTTTAAATGCGTTTTATATAACTATATTTATATGTAAGTGTATTATAAACAAAACTTTGTAAATTTAGACAAGCAAAGAACACACTAATTAAACGAAATCATGTATCGTAGCAACACAAGAACAGAGTGTCTTCCATGTATTAAAGATTGTAAGTTTGTATTGGACATTTCCTTATGTTAAATATCCTTATTAGTAAATTAGGTTCAACTTAAATTACTTATTAGTCTTAAGATCTAGCCTAGATCGTAATTTTCCATGATATAAAGACACGTGTATAAATAAAATATCGTACCAACAATGCAATATGTTTTGTTAAGTGAAAAACGTCGTAAAATTTAGGATTTAACTACAATTACATATATATCTCAATCGTAAATACAGTGTTCCCATCGATTTCCCATAGTTTGAACCAAAAGAAAGCTTTTAGCTTCGAAACGTAAGAGAAAAGGGTGCCTGAGACGCTGACTGCGAACAATTACATTAATAATCTTTAGTTCACAAAAAATGATAATTTCCTTCTGTCGTATTATTTAACCGAGCTAGATGTTTTTTCTATTTTATTGACGAAAGAGTAATGAGTTAGAGTTGAATGTCTTCCACTTCATTAAAAAGGCGAATAACGGAGTCCTTTGTTATATTACGACTCGAAAACTAAGGAGGCAGACGGAAAAAATGGAAATGGAAGATATTAATTTTCTTATAGTAATGAGTCATACAAATTCATTGTCAGGGCAGTGTTGACCTCGTGGCTTCAACGTGCGACTCTCAACCTACGAAGGTTCGATCCCCGGCTGTGCACCAATGGACTTTCTTTCTATGTGCGCATCAAACATTTACTCGAACGGTGAAGGATAACATCGTGAGGAAACAGACATGTCATAGACCCAAAAAGGCGACGGTGTGTGTCAGGCACTGGACGCTGATCACCTACTTGTCTATTATATTTAAAAATGATTATGAAACAGATTCAGAAATCAGAGGCCAAGACCTAAAGAGGTTGTAGCGCCACTGTTTTTTTTTAATAAATTTATTTGAGGCATCGTTCAGTGGTATCAAAGGTTTGCTAACCTTTGATCATGACTTCTTCGTCACTGTAAATCCTGGGTTTGATTCCCACGGCAAGACAATTATTGTTTGATTAATCAAAATCTCGACTAGAAATAAAAAATATCAATGGTATTTCGAATCCTTAGATTAACCATTGCCAAACCAGTCTTTAATTATTTAATTGAATAAACCGAAATAAGAGGACACCCTGAGCCATTTTTGCCAAAACCCTCCATCTTTTAGTCGATACCAACTCCGGGGAAATAAATACAGATAATGCAACTTTCTCTACAGCTGTGATACTTTTTGACATCCAACACCTTTTGTCTTCAGTCACCGTGACCACGCACGCTGTAAAGCACGCGAAACATCGGATAAATTTAAAATTATATTAAATAATTGTAAATTTATAATAATACATAACTTTAATCCGGTTAAAAAGTTTTTTCTTTAAATGAATAAACCCTTATTAAAATGTACCAGTGGCTAGAGTCAAAGTATTATTATTAGTACTATCATAAGATTTTTAGTATAAAAAATATTACGGCAAAATCATAGACATTGTTTTTAATTATAAATAAACATCGTTTTACTATTTAATAGCTTATAAGGTTGTAGAGTTAAGTAGTAAAAGTTCGCCATTAGCGATGAAAAGCATTTAGCTTAGTAAAGTAAAAAAGGGGCAGATTCCCAAAACTTCCCATACATGTGTTCGTTAGTCGGGAGTGGGGTGTCGTTAATTTTGCACACAGTACACAGTTATAATGAAGCGAAATATTCATTAGACAACGTCTGGAGATGGCGCCTACGAAAATATTGTCACTGTTTGAATGCTTTGTAGATCTTATTAAGGATATAAATCTGTCTCGATTTTCTGGTCGCAATACTACGTTGCCTCACTGAGTTTTCATGAATTTTCTATATATAACACTAGCAGACTGGCCAAGCGTTACTGTGGCTAAGGTTTTAGTTATATTACATAGTAGTAACCTATTCAAGGGAAACGGTAGGAGAACACCAGTCATGGGGACCACCATGCTTTTTTGGTGGTAATGCCATTAAATTGTAGCTTATTTGAAACGTTGGTACTTTCAACACAGCGCCATCTGTTAGAATTGTGACTATCAAATAATTTGCAATAAAATAATATTGCGGGTATAAATTGAGATGCTATCCTATCTTTTAAGTTAGATCAAACCGCACAATTTGATTGAAATCGGTTCTGTAGTTTAGGAGTCCATAGAGGACAAACAACGTGACACGTAATTTATATAGGTATATTAAGATTAATCGATATTCTTTTTTTATGTTTTTGACAATCCATTTTAGGTTTTTACAGACAATTTATCATTTACCTTGTCAGACTCTTGACTGTAAATAAATCTATAGAAACGCAAAATGAACGTCGCATTGCGATATAAGCCAGCAACAAAAGCGAGTTAATTACTAGACTAGAACTAGAAGTAGGCAATACCCGCTTACTTATTAAGCAGATTATGCGCACAGTGTGGACGAAGGGCCATTGAAACTCGCAGACGGGCGATGAATTTTTGAGAGGCCTCCACGACGTGTGCCTGAAAGCTTTTTTCAGAAAAGAAATCGGTGTTATACAGATAATGAAACGACCAGACGCTGTTTGACGTTTCGTTTTGTTCTCATGTTTGGCTGTTTTTGGCGTTGGGGATGTGACGAAGGCTCGGAGAGTTCGTATGCTTCTTTGATGTATAATATTAATACACTCCAGTAACTCCTAAGTTTGATAATCTAAATGAATAGTTTTGTTAATTAAAAAAGTTGATAATTTTTATTCCTTTCTCATAATTTTTTAGTTTTATATAAATAGTATATATTTGCGTATATACATTACTCGAGCTTTCTAATACTTTTCAGTTAGCTTTTTATGTTCGTATATATTTTAATTGTTTTGTTTAATAAATTACCAGAATAATTAAAAATTAAAAAATGTTTTTAAATTTAGTGCGTGTAACAAACTGTGTTATTATTACTAGAAATAATTTAAATAATTTCAATAATAAACTAGAGATAACCTAATCAAAAATTTGCGAAAGTTGTGTTTACAAAGCTTTGTGAAATTAGTTTTAGAGTGAGTTTCAGTACAACATACTGTAAGCATATTATTTTGTAGGAAGCTCTTTCGTATAGAAGGACCTATTAGAGAAATAAATAGTACCTATATATAGGAATGATATTTTAAGCGACCTAAATCACTCATAAACAACACAAGCTACAATATAAGAATACCTTAAATTCAAAATCTTCTTGTATCAGCTCTGAATTCTCCATTTCTTTGAGTTTTTAAATCAGTTTTTTGGACCGGCACCGGCATTTTCTGGAACTTGCTGCCCCAACAAGTATTTCTAAACCGCTACAACTTTAAGGAACATACCATATCCTCAAAGACCGCTAACACACGCGTTTCCTACGCTATAGTTTATCCATGTTCTATAAAAACAATTTATTTATTTAAAGTATAGATCATATTGATAAAGAAATGGGAATTTTCAAAATGTACTACAAACCTACTTTTCATTAATCACTGTTCACCAAGTGCTGACATCACATGCGTCACAAAGGGACAATTATCAGTGTCAATTATGGCGATCATTACTTCATTGATTATAGTTTAATCGACAGATTACTGAACAAAGGCTTAATTGCTGGTTACTAACATAGTACTGTTAACGCTTTCAATCATTCGTGTGTTTAACGTTTATTACTTAAATTTTACTAGAGCTACAATACTACTACGAAATTTTTTTAGAGCAGTGTTGGCCTAGTCGCTTCAGCGTGCGACTCTCATCCCTGAGGTCGTAGGTTCGATCCCCGGCTGTGCACCAATGGACTTTCTTTTTATGTGCGCATTTAACATTCGCTCGAACGGTAAAGGAAACATCTTGAGGAAACAAGTCAACGGCGTGCGTCAGGCACAGAAGGCTGATCACCTACTTGCCTATTAGATAACCAAATGATCATGAAACAGATATAGAAATCTGAGACAGAGATATAGAAATCTGATTGATTTATTTTTTATTTTTTACTTAATTTTTACGGTAGTAATTTATAATCCTACTAATATTATAAACGTAAAAGTTTGTAAATATGGATGGATGTTTGTTACTATTTCAAGTTAAAACTACTGTATGGATTTTAATGAAACTTTATTAATATATAGCTTTTACATCAGAATAACACATATGCTACAATTTATAAAGATATTATGTGAATTTTCCAAAATATCAAAATAACAAAAAACCACCGCCCATATTTGTAATGTATGATGGAAATAATTATCTCAAATAGTTCTACAAAAATTGCCGTCATAGTATATATATATATATATCTATGTCTTATGTGTAAGCTGTTATGGCCAAAATAGTGAGCCATAACTACAATAAAAATAGATAATTTATGTATAATGCAAATTTGGTAGTAAAAAATTTATGACTAAAAAAATAGATACTTTTCCGCTTCTGGTATTTAAAGTAGATAAAAAATGTCTTTCACGCTACATGATTTGGACTTATATTATTTTAATCCTGCGTAGACGAAGTCGCGGGCACCAGCTAGTAATTAAATATCTTGAATAAATTATAGTATGAATTTAATGTTGATATTCGTTGTTTAGTTAGGCGTATAAGATCAAATTTAAGTCGAGACTGGCTTCTCTATTGTTACTCCAAAAAGTGCTATGGAGCAACTTTTTATGTTACAAAATGTCTTAGAAGTCCACTGCAAGATTCGACAGCATGAACGGGCTATGTTGACCGGGTAAGGAGCTAACTCTCAACTTGCTATAAAGCTACTCAAACCTTTGGAGCTTTTCTCGGCTGGCCCAGATAATGTTTCTAAAAGGCTATTACTGTGCGTATAATACTATTACTGTTTAATAATAAAAACTTAACTTTTATATAAGGTAAAATTCACACCGATAAAGTGTACTTGAGTGTGAAGGAATAAGCGTTTTTATTATTATAAGATCAGTGTTAGCCTAGTGGCTTCAGCGTGCGACTCTCATCCCTGAGGTCGTAGGTTCGATCCCCGGCTGTGCACCAATGGACTTTCTTTTTATGTGCGCATTTAACATTCGCTCGAACGGTGAAGGAAAACATCGTGAGGAAACCGACAAGTCTTAGACCCAAAAAGTCGACGGCGTGTGACAGGCACTGGATGCTGATCACCTACTTGCCTATTAGATTTAAAAATGATCATGAAACAGATTCCAGAACCTAAAGAGGTTGTTGCGCCACTGATTTAAATTATTTTTTATTATGTAAAAGCCTACATTTTTGTAGAAAATTCATACTCAGTAATAACGTTTCTTAATTAATTCAGTTGGGCACCTTGAACCAGACGCAGGTTAAGATTTTCATAGCGAGGAGAAAAAGAAACATTCCTATGCTAATGTAAACCTGCTCTTTAGGAAAGCTGAAGTGGGCTTAAGGATATTTTCTCCTTTTCATTTTATACTCTTGATGTTTGAGTTTACGTGTATCATTTCAAACCTTCCTTTTGTATGACCTATTCTATCCAGGAAGTACTGTGCATTAAACTAGAAAACATCAGATGTTGGTTTGTTGTCTCGTCATAACTAAATATACATGAACTAATTACTATTTTATTTAAAACATATAAATAGTATCGCTGACCGTGAATTTGAAAACGTCGAATTAAGTACATTAGTATATATAATTAAAGGTGTATTTAATACTTAAAGTATTTCTTTATTAGCTGAGTTTTATTTACATTTAATATAAATAATTATACTCGTAGTATTATCTCCTAAAATAAAAACCGAATCTGTCGTGTCATATATGTATAACTTCTGTACCCTGCCACGCTTCGCTGTTTGAGAAATGAGAAACAAAACAAAGAATACATTTCATATACGTTTAATTTTGAAATACTCGTAGAAAAAAATATATCCTTGATGCGGATTATATATCATGCAAAATTTCAGCTTGATCGGTGCAGAACTTTTTGAGTTTTTGAAGCGTACACAAACCAACATAACATTTTTATATATATAGATAAAATGAGATAAAATTTGTTTCTTAGACTAATTTAAATTTTGTTTTTAAAATTGAATGTCTTCGCCTGAGTTGCCCATTAAATTGTCCTAATTTTTATTACTCTGGTTTCTTTTATGTAATAGGAGGCAAACGGTCAGGAGGATCACCTGTTGTTAAGTGATACCACCGCCCATGGACGCATTGCCAGAAGGCTCCAAGTGCGTTGCCAGCCTTTTAGGAATTGGTACGCTCTTTTCTTGAAGGACCCTAAGTCGAATTGGTTCGGAATTTAGTGGGCAGCTGGTCCCACATAGTGGCGCGCGGCTAAAACTGCCTTAAAAACGCTCAAACGGTATAAAACAATATAAGATTTACAAACCTACAGATTTATTGTAAGTACAACGGTTTTACAAAACATGTTTTAACGATTTCAAGTTATATATATGGTATCAAATAAGAGTTGAAATTTAAAATATACATTCGTACAGATTTGGAAGTATATGTATTAAAAGCAGTATTCTCTTTGCACCCTCCGCACTTAATGGATTTCAATTGAGAGGTGTCATTAAATTCGCGTTCATAATGTTGTAGACATTTGTATTTCTTTTAATAGGGTGAATTTTCAAGTAGTCATTAATAATAATATTCATTTTCAAAACAAATTTAACAATTTATCCCTAATCTAGAGTTTCTATTCTTTCTAAGTGATACGTGTCGGTTTTTAAGTCTGAGAAGTCACCTTTTGTTCACTTGTTTCTTTACCGTACATGTAAGTATTCATTGCGCCATACAACCGTCGAATAGTGCACAGCCGGGATTGCAACGTACGACCTCATGTTTCTGAATCACACGCTAACTAACATCTAACTATTACTGCTCCATTGCAGTAGTTTATAACATAGTTGTGAAAAGTTTTTCTATTCTATTTCTAAAATGTATTTTATTAGTAATTCTAAATTTAGTAAAAATGATGAATCATTATTTTCAATTTATAAAATTCAAACGAACATTTATTGTTGTGTAAGGGTGCGTCAACATCTGGCGAATATGGCGCGAATGTACAGCTCGCGAGCAGTTTGCGAGCTGCGCGCGTGCATTTTTGTTCGTGCGCCGCTCCTGAGCCGCCCGCGCGCAGTTCGCTTGCAACCTAAGCGTCGTACGCGATAAGCGCGTGGGGCTCGCAACCTAAGCGTCGTACGCGATAAGCGCGTGGGGCTCGCAACCTAAGCGTCGTACGCGATAAGCGCGTGGGGCTCGCAACCTAAGCGTCGTACGCGATAAGCGCGTGGGGCTCGCAACCTAAGCGTCGTACGCGATAAGCGCGTGGGCGGCGCGCTAGCGGCTCGCGTCTTTCTTCCGCCCACGGCAGTAAACGGAACTGTAAGCGCGAGAATTGAGCGCACGCAGATCGCGCGCTGGGTGCACGCCTTATACGAGCCTTGCATGAGTTGCGCTAAAGAGGCGTTTCCATTTAGCTGAGATTATCACTTACATTTTTTTCTCATATCGAACCCCTAGTCAGTCAGCCCACGAGCCAGCGAATCAGTCGTAAAACCACCGCAGACCGTGAAAGCCTATTTAGCCAACGGAAGTGTTGTCGGCCGTTGAAGGAACACTCTTTTTTACTAACTAAAGGTTTATTACATCTCCACTGGAAGCTGATTTCGCAGTTCGGGCTTACTAAATCAACTCTAACGACCAAGAAACTGTAATTAAATCAAACCAAAGCGTTGTTTAACAAACGGTATAAAGCGATTATATTGTTTGTGTTATTAATAATGCAGTTAGTTTACTCGGAATCTGTTAAAGTGTTTGGTAAACATTAACGTGACAGTGTTTTGGCTACAACCAAATAATGGTTGGCTTTTACTAATTAGTCACCTCATTTGTTGTTTCCGCGGATAACAAAGACATTAGATGTTTAATTATGTTAATGATTTCTTTAATGATTAAATGTAAAATATGACTTTAATGACATAGAAATTTTATCATTTCAAGTTATTTGATAAATGCTTGTACTGATTATCGATTAATACTATGTATATAAAACAGGTTCGAAAATCATGGATTACTTTAGAAAAGTTAAAATTTACATGATAATAAATATATATATATATATATGTATGCGCAGATTTCTTTATTAGATATAAGAAATCTGATTATCTTCTTCTGTAAGTAGAATATAATGTAAATATATTCTATTAGTATTCATATAAGTATGTTTGTTAATTCAACATGAAACATTTGCGGTCATAATTAATGTATGAACATTTGTCATTATAAAAAGTAGATTCTAGTTAGAACAGTATTTGCTACTATGGTTACCGACCATTGTATAGGGAAATACCATCACGATTTTAAAAATACACCCGATTCATAATAAAGGCCAAATATTTTTACTGATAGATTTATTCAACGCCTATATAGCATTAATAGTATCTTACTTTATACTCAAATTTCCCTGTACGGTGGGACGCTAGTCATTTCTTGTAATAAATTCTGCATACAGATGCATCTGCATAGTAATAATTAAAAATATTCAAATATTAATTCTCCGTTCTATAGATCCAAAAAGGAAATGTCTACAAATGACAATTTAACCTATGCTTGAGAAATATAATTTACTTAGTAAAGATATTCTTAAAATCTTCTAAGCGATATGTTGAAAACTTTCATCGAAAATTTCTACAATATCGTCCGGAATTTCTCATTCAACTATAGAAGATCATAATATAAAATTCCTGCAACACATAAGCATTCTCATTATCTTATTTTCAGCATTCACTGTAACCACAAAAGAACTAAAACACGTTAAGATTGTCATCAAAGCTCACTGAAAATATGGGGTCGGGGCACAAAAAAATAAAAAGCGTAATAGCATGGAGACAGAGCATTGTACTTGCTGATGTACGTATCGCGTTACAAGACTGTCTCGAAATCCCTGCATCCAGATGCGCCCATCCTAATTTAGCAGGGTTATTCTCAAACTTTAGGTATTTTATTAAAGTGAAACTTTTATTACATCGTCTCAAACTTTTTCGTCTGTGTGTTGCATGTCGCGTCACGGTTGGCCGCGGAGTAGGGATAAAGTGAATGGCGCTCGTCATAGCAGCCAAGGCCAATATGGCGGCGCCTATAGTTCGCAGTAGCTGACCGTGTAGTGTATAGACTATTATTTAATATGTGTATATAATCTAAATAATTGTTAAGCATTATGAATGTCGTACTCTCTAAGACACAGAGTTCAATAAAAATATTAGTTTATACTTAGTCTACTTTTATTATTTCCCATTATCATTCCAATTTTTCAAGTATAAAATTAAGATTGATAAATCGATTTTTATACCCTTAATGGAATATTATTCCAAAATTTTTTAGTTAAATGTCTATAGTGTGAAAAAAAGTTTCACTTTTACCGTGGTTTCATAAAAGCACACAATCCTTTTTTTTAAATGTTCGTTACTAAAACGGTTTTTATGCGAAATGTTGTAGAGAGATCTCTCAGAGATGCATGTATATAACCAACCACGCAAAGGGATGTATCATTGTTGGTTTGATACTCAAATAGCTCACATATCAAATAATATTTTAAGCGCTCTCTGACTTTTTAGACGTATTCTTTTGTTGCAGACTGTGCTATGAAGAAATTAATGGATTAGATTAATATTTTTTGTTTTTTTTTAATGTTACAGGAGGCAGACGGGTAGGAAGCTCACCTGGTGTTAAGTGATACCGCCCATGGACACTGTACTTCCAGAATGCTCGCAAGCGCGATGCCGGCTATTTTAGAAATGGTACGCTTTTTTCTTAAAGGACCCTAAGTCGAATTGGTTCGGAAATACTTCAGTGGGCAGCTGGTTCCACATAGTGGTGCTGCGTGGCAGAAATTGCCTTAAGCAGCGCTCAGTTGTGGAAGGACGGACGTCAAGGTGATACTGATGGTATTTTGTATTCTGCCTTGACGTCCGATGATAATATTATTGGTCAAGAAAAATACTTCATGAGCTATTATTATATTAGATAATATTATTATTATGGGATCTGGAATTCCAGAAAAAATTCAATAATATAAGAAAGCAAATTATGTTTGTGTACATATGTAATAGAGAAATCAAAACTGGAAACTTCAAATTGTATATAAATGCCAAATTCCAGTTCAACCCTTTTTGTTTTATTGGAATTTGTAAACATTTATTAATCCCTGCACATCACCATTTCGTATTAAAATTTTATACAAATGTTACTCAAGAAAATAATGACATCCAAAGATGCATTCAGCATCGGAATAATACCGCTCGTATCTCGTTTCACGAGACCTGCTAATGTCACGTGAAATGAGAGTAAAACAGGAATATTAAGAAGAGCTTGTGAAGGATTGTGTTTCAGCCGAAAAGAGTTGACGATAGTACTCAACTACTTTGTAATTTTGCATTTTATATACCTGTACTTGACTACATGAATAGATTTCAGACTTGAGAAAAGGGAAATTTTTTGAATGACGTACTCGTTTTGAATGTAAGAAAGTTGTATTTTTTGTAACCACTTCGCCTTTATGCAGTGTGTTGAGTATTTTATTCTTTTGTATATATTTTTTGGCGGCTGTGTTGTTAAAAACTAGAATAATATTTTTTTTACATTTGGAGCATCAATTTTTATACAGGCCATTGGATACCTAAATACATAAATCATTTTAGACTATGCGAACATTGTCATAAGTGTCATTTCTAACAAGATGTTACTGTACGTCCCTAAATAAATTACTTCTTCAATATTTTGTTCACCAATTCGATGACTTACTCAAATGATAACAATTTCTCATAAAAAAAAATACTTTAAATTTTTTTTTATATTCTACGTAATTTTATCTCATCAAAAAATTATCTGATTAAAAGTATGTAAGTCATGTAATTATCTTATGAACAGCCATTTTAGAAACATAGACTTAAGATGACAAAATGGTTACCATAATTATATTTTTTCTCATGGTAATAAACATATAAAGTTTATTTTTCTCTATGATCATTTGTTGATGGTCTGTTAATATTTTCTATAGTCTGCGTTTAAAGTGCGTGAAACCGACCGAGTAGAGTACTGGTTATTAGATGGTAAAATTAGGTTAAAATACTATTGATTATTATATATTTTGTATATTTATAATATATATAAATATACAAAATATATAATAATCTATTATAAAATTTAAATAGAAAATTAAAACAAATTAAAAAAGTTATACAATAAATTTCAATAAACAAAGGGAGAGTCTCCTACATGGGGAATAAGTTTTTAAACCGGATTAAAACTAATTCAGTTTTGAAACACTTATCATACTTCACAGTGACGAAGTTTAGCGACAAAACGTTTCCAATAAAAATGCAAATATACTGTCTGAGCTGGTTTCCCGAGAATTGACTCGAGGACTAGTTTATCTCGACTTGTTTAAATATATCTCTTGCGACTCATTCAATAATATTTTAATTTATTTCAGGCTTTATTGTAACAAAATGACGATAGTTCTACTGTCTACTTGTAGTTTACGAATACGAATTATAATAATAATTATAAAAACTTTATTTATGACAAAAAGGTGACAAATTTCATATATCGCTAGTCCCCATACTAGGGAGTCCCTGTATTGTGGGTAACTAGATAACAATTAATTTTAGTGTTACAACTATTAGTATTGTCTTTTATTGACATAACTTTCACATATTTAATAATAAAACAATTTTTTACCGGATTGAAGTTATGTATTTACAATGATTTTTCATAATTTTAAATTTTACCGATGTTTCGCGTGCGTGGTCACGGTGACTGAAGACAAAAGGTGTTGAATGTCAAAAAGTATCACAGCTGTAGAAACAGTTGTATTATCTGTATTTGTTTCCCCGGAGTTGGTATCGACTAAAAGATGGAGAGTTTTGGCAGAAATTGCTCACGGTGTCCTCTATTTTCGCGGATTGTTTATCTTGAAACGCGAAACGTCGGTTAAATTTAAAAATTATGGAAAATAATTGTAAATACATAACTTCAATCCGGTAAAAAATTGTTTTATTATCAAATGTTACAAGTATTTCTTATAAGACATTAAGTATGAGTGAATGTGTGAGTGTGTGAATGGATGTGTATGCACAAGTTTTTGAGAGTGTAGCTGAGAGTTGTTATAATCGTGCGCAGTGTCTGTTAGTTTTTGGAACCTCAAACTCCTGCCAAGATACGTAGTAAGTCCTTTGTAGATTCGAAATCCAATTTGGCTAGCTAATTTATGTCACTAATTTCATAACTAATTAACTTATCAGACTTTTTGAAGTGAAACTTCTTTAGAACGTCACGAAGATGTGCAGCGTTTTTGTAGATTTTTTCTTCTTTTATTTATTTTAGAAAATGTGGTTAGTTATTATGATAATAATGACTTTGTTCATATGTTTTAGAATAAATAATTGTCCTATTCGGTGTCGAGACCCTTCATACTTGAGGTCCTACCGATAGGTGTTTCTAAAACATATCCCAATTTCATTCGACTATTTTACTAAGACACTAAAGTCTGCCATAGAATTCTCTTTCTTGACAAAGAATTGGTCTTGCTATTTTTCAAAGGGCACACGACCAGTATCTTCGGAACCTTGCCTAAAGTGACTACTTTTAATAATATATTTTAGTTATTATATGTTAAGGTTAGTTAGTTATTTATTAATAAAGAATTTGGAAATCGTTACCAAATTTATGGTGGTATTTCTATGTACATAACAACAAATAATTTTAGTTCTGGTTTTTAATTTTTATTGCTTTAGTCCTTCATTTATATAGAAAGACAGGCAAAATTAAATTATGGGATTTGGGCAGCTTATTTACTCAATAATTAATTTACAAAGAATTTTCATTTCTGACATGTGTACTTTGTACGCACGCACTTTTTTTTAAATTCATTGTTCAAAATATACAATTTACACACATAAAGCTCTACACATGCTCTGGACGCGGACGTCACGTAACAATAAAAAATACCACTGAGTCACACTGAACTGGGCTTTTATGTTAAACTAAATCCGATATAATTAGTAGGTCAAGCTTGATAATGGCTTTTCAATTTGAAATGAATCAAATAATCTACGAATGTCTTAAAAAGCATTTCCATTTAATTACAGTTCCGATGAAGCTTACAAAAAGCTCTTCCGAGCTTTGAATGTTGCAAAAATGTGAATTGGAAATATGATTACGATCTTTTCATAGAAATCTTAAGATCTATGAAATAGTAGAAACCCGGAATCTTATTTAATGTCGGATTGCGGTCTTAAGCTGACGCTTGAGTATATACTGTGACTTAGAGAAATGAAAGCATTGCAAAAATTTTCCTTAGTTCGGAAACGTTGAGAAATATAAAGCTTTCGATTTTACGGAACAGTCTAGATAGATTGGGGTTTTCTTGCGTTTAGACTATTTGATGAGTAGCAAAATTTATACGTTAACTTAACAGTATTTGTGTAATGTTCTCAGAATGTTAAAATAAATAAATATAATATAAAATTTCCATTTGCAGATAACTCATTAAGGATGTTTGTTGTTGAGTTTGTTTTTTTTTAACTATATGTAATATGTATTTTTGCAGTTCTTGCCTACCTTATCTAATTTAATAAATTTTTTTTCTTTTCCCACAGTGGTTGCCTGGAAGAGATCGCTCGAAAGCGATAAGGCCCCCAGTTGCCCTCCTTTATATTTAATTATGTTAAAATTTTATATTGTAATGCAACGAAGTGTAAATAAATAAATGTTTAAAGTCCAAATCCTTAACAGTATTGTTTGTTTACATAAAGTAATTATCAAGTATTATAAAGGACCTCCTCCGTGATTGTAAGTCAGTACATTCGTAACTACGAGTATACTCACGGTCGTAATACTAGCAGTAAGCGACCAAGAATATCTTTTTGTTATTAATTAAATAATATAATAAGTGTCTTGTGTGTACCGATTCAATAATAAACTTTTAATATAATATTAAAAGGCCATTTGAATCAAGTCTCCCACTCCAAACATTACATTTGTGAGTTGGATATAAATTCTAAAGTATTTCTCCGTTAAAATCCAGTAATTAACTTATTAGACGCAATCAATTAGCTTATTCACGGTTGAAAGTATACAGTTTTAAATTAAATATATCCCGACAAGGGGGGTTATTCTAATGAATATTAATGGGACAAACTCTTGGAATCAGCGTGACATGGGCCGCGGCTCGAAGGAGCCTTAAATAAATCACGGTTTCTATAGCCGTTAAGGCCTGTATAAACAGTGATAAATTTTCTCTTGTTAAAAATTGTGTAATTCCCTTTTGCGGATTAAGAATCATATAAATTGCATGATTTCATATTACGAGATAAGTTATTCAAATAAATAACATTAGTTAAGTTACCTATATATATTTAAGTTAATTATTAGAGGCGTAAAAATGTAAGCAATCATCGCACACTTGAAGCCTAAATGAGCCCTTAAGTTTTTACCACACTCATAAATTGTAATTTAACATTTTCGTTTCCAATTATAGGTCCAATATTTCGAAACTTGTATTGAAGTGACACTTAGATTTATGAACCCTTAGATAAGCCAAGCTAGTTTTTGTTAGCGTCGCAACCCCACTACCCCTAATTTTATGTTATTTATAAGCTCATATTTTAAACGATTAAAGTCAGTTACCCAGGTTCAATCAAAGTGTTTCGTTTAACATATATCTGAACATCCATACAACAACGGCCACCAAACTTTACTCTCGTGTCACAGAGATTAGTTAATAACGACAACCTTCGAGGCATATTTACAGTCGTATGTTAAGAGTTAATGGCTACTTTAAAAAAATTGTGAACAAATTTGGCGTAAATTATTTACTTTCGTAGTTAAGTTGCTGTTTCTTATGATATACAAATGTAACTAAAATATATGCCTGATTCCTATATGTATGTATGGTCGTACAACCGTGTTTTATTTTGATATATTACAAGCTATCTTTGTTTGGGTAATCCTTATTATAAGTGGTAAGATGAAAATTAACGAAAAATTTATTTCGTTACCATATTTGTGTTCGTATGAAGTAAATATTAAAGTCGGAATAAGTAGAGATTTAATAAAATAAATTCAGTTTAGTATAGCCTTAACGTCTGTTTCGTAGTGGTGTATTTGATAAGATAGCAGGCCTTTCGGGATAACAGTACTTACCCCATTGTAAACTTAACGTTTTACTAGTTTAAACTGAGTTCTAAGATTTTCTAATATGTACTAGTTAATAACAAAAATTGACATTTAAAATGTGTACGTTTTTTTGCTCTGGAAATGTGGTGTTGGAGGCGGTAGTAAGGATTCCCTGGACAGCTAAGGAAACAAACGTGACGTAATAAGACGGTTACAGGTAAAAAATCGATCTTTTGAGTCTTTTTACCAACGCACCCTGAGTATTTTTGGACATGTAACACGCACAGATCCAGAAACACTAGGAAAACTATCGTAACCGGCAGAAAGTAGGGCACCACTCTTGACCGATCAAGTAAAGGCCCTTACAGGTCTAACCTAGTAGTTTCCACATCCAGTAGGCAATTTTTAGGTCGAATCAAAAAATAAGCCTTATAGTATCTTCCCATAAGACAATCAAGATATTTGTAAGAACTTTGTAGGTCGGATGAAGTCAATGTTAGTGATGTCTTACCTTGTCTTACTGTTAATAAAAATTCAGTAAAAAAATATATTTAATATATTACGAGCGCTAAGTACACAATATTACAAATAAAGCAAACGGTTATGACAACTACACACAAGTACAATATTAACGTATGAGTGAATATGATGTTACTATATATTTAATTATATTAATTTAATATAAAATTAAATAAGAAATGTTTTTAACATTTTGGATATAGATAAAAGTTTTACACTTAATATACAGAGCATACCATTCCCTCAAAGGCCGGAAACACACCTAAATCCACCGGCGTCGATAATGGGCGGCAGCTGGCATTTTATTTAAGGGACCCGTCCGTTCGGTTTTCCTAATTAAAAAAAACTTAAAACTTAGGTATATTTACACTAATAAGATATATTTACACCTTATCGCCTAAAAGCGATCTCCTCCTTAATATTAATTTGGATAATATTCATATTTTTGTTCGTGTTCACTTCAGAAGTCATGTCATTAACAACCATCAATATTCAAACAAGTCGTGAGACGCAAATTATTGGCCGAATTATTTCCACCTTTTCACAGTTCCATAGCATTTCCCCTTAATTGCTGTCTGGGACTCACTAATTGCTTAAGTTCAGAGATCTTTTGGCTCTACAGTTAAGTGTCCAACTACTATTAAAAATTTCTTAAGTCTGTTTTGAAGTTTTGGTGTTTAAATTATTTATCAAGCTACGTCGAGATTTCGGGATGACTTAATTAAAGTGCAAGGGTGCATGAATTAAATAATGTATGAAATTTCCAAAGTTGTGGGTTTATTGCTTTAGTTACCCATTAAAATATTCTTTCAGACGTAGAGAGTGCGAGAGAGAGAAAGTACTCGTATGACTGCGAAGAACTTGCAATATTCAATATTATGACCAGTCTATAGATGTCTGACTCAACATTTTAATCGATATATATATTTTAATCTTGAGCAGCTATTGGCCTTGTGGCTTCAGTGTGCGATTTTCACCCTTGAGGTCGTTGGTTGTGCACTTTCTGTCTATGTGCGCATTTAACATTCGGTGATAGAAAACATCGTGAGGAAACTGGCTTGCCTTAGACCTCAAAAAGTCGACGGCGTGTGTCAGATACAGAAGGCTGTTCACCTACTTGCCTATTACATTGCCAAATGATCATGAAACAGATACAAAAATCTGAGTCCCAGACCTAAAATGGTCGTAGGGAAATTGATTTATTTTTTATTTTATATATTTTAATGTATGTCTATAGATGACTAAACATTTTTTACAACATTTATTGATATTCCAGATATTCTAAACAGTATATTATAAACTTCTTTTTATATTAGTCTTGATTTCAAAAGGCCGAGCTAGATGTAATAATAATTAATTTAAAATAATTCTGCAAAACACAACGTAACAATCATTGTCTTATCTAAAAAGGGTGTTCATTTTATTAATTTATTCCTATGGCAAGTTCTAATTTAATATAAAATACAAATACACAAATGTATAGCCTACACATAAAGTTAGTTAAATCACTTAAAAATGCAATTTCTACGTGTACATAATGGTTATATTGTTTTACGTTCACATAAATATATAAAACTTAATTACACCGAACGTTGTGAAACACTTATAAAAAACACTCCGTTGCGAAACTAGGCAGTAAAAACTAAGGTGGCCACTAAAAAGCTACAGCGATGTTAAACATGAAAAAATAGGAGCGCGGAATTGAGAGCGCGAATGAAAAGATCTCGTGTGGAAGCCACCGTCCAGATGTTTAACATTCATTGAGGTAGGGTACAGACACATCAAGCCGAACACTGCTCGAACCTACGAACTCTGGTTCTTCTTTCAAAATATGTCATGGCCTCCGAAAATGTTCATCGCTCCTTGTGTTTGAAAAATTAAATACAAAGGCAAGTGAATTGCAAACTTAAATGTTTAATTTAAAATTTAATAAACTCGTCACTAGAATTATTGCAATTCTAACAAACATTTAATATAATATTAAAAACACTTTCCAACAAACTTTAAAAGCGTATTCGTAGTTTTCGTTAATATGTCTCAATTATAAATAAATTATATTTAAAATGCCTAAAAGTCCAAACTTAAAAATATATTATTCTTATATGCAACTTATTTTCTATTTATTAGAATTATTTTATTCAAGTTTTAATATCATTGATTATTATTGATTTAAAAATTAGCGCAATGTTCGCTTGAATCCCAGTTAGATTTTTATAATTTTTTATCTCGAGTAAACAATCATACCGTGGAATCGTGCGTTACATTATCTATGAATAAAAATTATCAATGAGTTCTGTTGCAGAAGTTTAAGACAAACACTCGTTAATTCGATTTATTACAGCTGAATGCTCATACACCTTTATCTCGTCTCTTTCGAGTAACCATGAAGCATCCGATCCGATAGCATTTTAATTTATGAGATTGAATTTTTAAGTTAGCTCAAGTAAGCAAAGTTTAAACAATTCAGTGCAGTATTCTCAAGCTGAACCACGGGCTGTAGCGCTTTGCGGATTTTGTTGTTATGTAAATAGTTATCTTATTAAATTCCATCGCAATGTCCTGAATACTTTTGTCTACGTTTTTTAATTCATTTACTTTCAAAAGTTTAATCATTTAATTAAATAAATGTCTTATGTTTTACTGTGCTGAGAAGGTTATTGTAATATCAATTTATGTAATTTGTAGGAACTAGACTGGAGTGCTAGGTACTTATTAGAATGCTTTAATAGAGACACGCGAAGAGATAGTTTCGAACGTAATAACTGTATCATCAGCGGGAGATTACACAGATATACAACCCTAAGCACACTATAAAAAAATAAATCATTGGCACTACAACCTCTTTAGGTTTTGGCCTCAGATTTATGAATTTCTTTCATGATCATTTTTAAATCTAATTGGAAAGTAGGTGATCAGCCTCCAGTGCCTGACACATGCCATCGACTTTTTGGATGTAAGACATGTCGGTTTCCTCACGATGTTTTCCTTCACCGTTCGAGCAAATATTCAAGGCGCACATAGAAAGAAAGTCCATTAGTGCACAGCCGGGTTCGAACCTACGACCTCAGGTATGAGACGACCTCGCACGCTGATTGCTGAAGCCACTAGGCCAACACTGCTCATAACAAAGAACAAGCACACTATAGAATGTATTACTATAATAGATTCTAAAGCTTTTCGTTTTCTAGAACTATATGCTAAAGGCTCCCAGGATCCGAACAAGTTGAAACGTTTAAAAATCGTCCAATTTTAAAGCGATTTTCATAAAAATGCAAATCAACGTATAGCCGTCGGCTGTGACGTCTAACTTCCTCGTACTTGCTCTTTCATCGAATTAAAATACTTTTTAAGAAGACGTCATTTGCTACGACTTATTACAAGAGTTTTACTTGCGGATTTAGGATTAGCATAGATACAATGTTATTTCTTTGTTATTAATTTTCTGACCTATTTCAAAGTTTTCAAGTATTTTTTTACATTATTTAAGACCAAAACTTATAATATGTTTTTATAGAACAGGGGGCAGACGGGCAAGAGGCTCACCTGATGTTAAGTGATACCGCCGCCCATGGACACTCTCAACGCCAGAGGGCCCGCGCGTGCATTGCCGGCCTATTAAGAATTGGTACGCTCTTTTCTTGAAGGACCCTAAGTCGAATTGGTTCGGAAATACTTCAGTGGGCAGCTACTTTCACTTAGCGCTTAGCGCGGCAAAAACAGTTGAAAAACGCTCAGTTGTGGAACGGCGGACGTCGAGGTGATACGGTTGGAATTTCGTATTCTGCCTCGACGTCCGATGAAACTCAGCTGCAGGTATTAATCCGAACAATTTTGTATCTCTTGAGGCGTTTGATACTTTTAATTTATGTCAACCCGTCACTGTTTTGTTACTACACCTATTGGTAAGATGTAAATGCGTTGTGTGTCAGTCAATATAATAAAAAATCTACATGCAATTCCCTTTGTAAATACGTCAATCTTAAAATATAAAAGAAAACCAGCACAAGTGTAAATTATCGTCATGGCAACGTCTCTTCAACTTGATCGGCCATTAACAGAATCGCCCTATTGGTGCTAAATACGTAAAGTTTTGTTGTTTGTGTTAGGCACAGAAGGTTGATCGCCTACTTATTAGAAATTACCACATATCAGACACAAGAATCCGAGGCCCAGACCTAAAAAGTTGTAGCGCCATTGGTATGTATGTATATATATATATGTAGACTATGTAGACATCTATTCAAGCTGAGTTCAAAAACAAAAATTACTAATTGTGTCATGTTTAAGTTTAAAAAATTTAAAGTATTACTAAATTACTTTGAATAATAATATTGACTATGGAGCCGCTACTATTGTGGAACATTGACAATTCTTATTTGATTTGTTAACCGTTAATGCCTCTAGTATTAACAACGGCTTTGAACTAATTTGATGTTATTAAATTATAATGACAATAGCAGCTGACACTAACGCTATTGCTCAAAGTTCAAACATAATAAGTTACTTTTAATAGTAACTATTTCTTTTAATAATGACTATGAATTACTATTACTTTAAACGATTAAATAGTCCTGAATTTGTAGAAAGTAATATTGACAAAACGAATAAACCACAAGTATAAGACTTTGACGTTGTTAATTTACGACCTCTGTGACATATAATGACAGACACCAGCGTTTTTATCCGACATACTAAATAAATAGTTTTGTCTAATACTTTTATAGATGAGAAAGTGTTTAAAAATCTATGTTAGAGATATAATTAGCTCCAGAATTGAGATTTAGCGTTGACAATGTCAAAGTCAAAGTCAAAAATCATTTATTCATGTAGGTAACACAATGTACACTTATGAACGTCAAAAAATAAATATACATTAAATGCTTCAAATTTTACATTTACTGCCAGTTCTCAAATCAAGGGCGTAGAACGGAAGAGAAGAACTGGCAATAAACTCTTCCTAATAAAATAGACTTTGTGTGTCAAACATGCATTGAATATGACATTCGAGGAGTGTACGTATAACTCAAAATCTTACCCATTATAAATGGAAATGTAAGTTGTGTACTGTATAAATATAAATCTTATGGCTTATTTAACCTAATCAACCCAATCTGGGTTTTATCACTCTATGAAACCGCCATAACTCAGCGATACATTTGTTCAATCCAATGTGATTTATTTACACTTCATTATTTTTACGACGTCGTATTCTTAAACTGACGTCATAAAATCTATCACGCTTAAACTATAAACGCTTTACAGGTAGATTTATTTCTGTCAATGAGTTTCAAAACCTAGGAATGTTATAATCCTATCCGAGGAGGAATTTATTTCATAGAAACTTCGAGATTTAAAATCTATATTTTGATATTCACTTAAGGGACAGGCTGCACACATAATACTTATTATTCTATTATAATTCTTGCAAAATCTTCAATTTTCGAATATAAAACACCTTTTAACACTTCTACTTCTGTATAAAGCATTTCCGGATTCTATAATAGCTCACGGCTTCTCCAACTATGGCCGAACTTGTAAAACTAAACTTAAAGACTGTATAATCGTCATACAATTGAGAATATTTAAACAGAAGACATAGTCCAATTATCGCAAATTATTTGCGCAGTACAAAATCATACCCTTAATAAAAAAGTCTATTAAGTTTGTCGAAAACAACAAAATATAATTTATTTTTTTAGAGTTTAAAAAGTTATTTTTCTCGTAATTCTCATATATATAATTCATGTCGTAAACATAAGATATTTATTTATTCTATTTTAATTAACTTTATTTCATAATGGTTAACTTAATAGCACAAGTGTAAGATGCAATAAACATTATATATAGCGGCAATCTCAAAGAAATTAAATAAAGTCGGCAAATTGCTGAAGTGGATTCTTTAAGGAAATTGCGGTAAATAATATCGTTAATTATTCAAGTGCTAGGGATTTTATGAGTCCCTTTTATAATTACTTTGGAGCTTCATCGTAAGCAGTCATTAAGATTTTCTATCTCGAACCCCGTATTATGATTTTTTGTTTAATTACAGCCAAGATAATTTTATTTTTTTGGAAAAATTGATATTTTCATCGTCTCATTTGAAACATTCAATAAATATGGTGTTTGTACTAAATTGTATGTTAGGTACTGGGCACAAAATATATCAATAAATGTGCACTGCAGACGTGCTGCAAGTTTGAAATATGCCGCGTGAATAAATATTATTAAACATAAATACTAACATAAGAACTAGACACTACGGTAAGATTCAGAAACGAGCGCGGCTCCTGTATGTAAATTTTTGTATTATCTATATTTTTTTGATTACTGGTAGAATCATAGATATGCCATACGTTGTTCAAGTAAAGATGTTAGTATAGTATAGTATTAAGTATTTTGTCAATATTTTTACCAATTAATTCCTCACGAAAGTTTAAGTGGTAGTGGAAGGAAGGTGCTGTTCTTCCGCCGACCACCACTGACGGGCCAGCCCGAATGCCCTAATGCCTAATGTCGTGAAGTTGAATAAATCTTTAGCGGTGGGTATCGAAGCTTCGCTTCAGGCGACTTTATGACGTTATCGCAGTGATTGTAGCCATAGGTTTTTTTGTAAATTGACTAAAATGTAACGATTATATTTGAAGGACTCGCAATCATCCTGCCAAAATAGACGACATCCATGTGCGAAGCTGTGGGCTGAGAGGAATTAAATGAAAATATTTAATAAAAACATTAAAGCTTTATAAATTTGCATAAATGCTACTGGTAAACCAGTACTGAAGGGGGTAAAATGGACGAGAAGAAATGGCAAGGAAGTCTTCGCCATTTTTTAATAGCCATATTACTTAAAAAGTATAAGTTACCACAATCCTACATTGAACTTATATAAACAATCTAACCAGCGTAAGCCAGCTATAACCTCTATCAGCAGTAGAGTATAGGGACATGATAGCGATTAAAGTATAGAGCCTAATAACAAACAGTTGTAATCCCGACCACAACAATACATATTTGCCAAAACGCTGAAATATATTGTTGAGACGATAAACAGTGTAATTTTAGTGGCACAGCTTCAATATAATATTAACTGGGCAGCCTCAATTACGCCACAACCCACGGTGGTATAACGAGCGTGAGCAGGCGCTTAAAATTTCACACCGTACAAATAACGTGTATTCATTAGTAAAATGGAGCGTTTTTATACCGGGTGTCTGAACCGAAAGTTCATATTTAGTTGAACGATTATGAAAAACTAAAAAGTGTTCAAAAAAGTAAGTAAAGTAAAAAGTTAAAAAAACACATTTTGGGAATTAATTTCTTAAAAATAATACCGTCCAAATGTAGACCCTCGCGTTCGTGGCACTCATTTAATCGAACAATAAAATTACTTATGACAGCTCGGCAGGTGGACTCAGTGACGGCTGTGATTTCGTGACGGATATATTCTTTCATTTGCGCCAGAGAAGGCGTAGACTTTAGATTTAAGATAACCCCATAAGAACTATCCATAGGTGTTAAATCTGGACTGCTAAACAAATGTAAACCTTTTGAGACACCTTTTACTTAAAAAACCCGAGAAAGACTTATAATTCGACACGTTTTTATCCTCACGTCTTTGTAAGATAAAGCAATTATTATTAATACTTAATATAACCACTATGCGAATGTGTTCCTCAAATATTTGTTTGATAAAGTCTCCCTTGTCTTATAAAAGCAAGCTTCATAACACCAGTAAAGATACACGAATTTAATAAGACGATCGTATTTCACTAAACCTCATGATTTAAATACTTTGCAAGAAGCGTTCCTTATTTTCAAGGCAAAGTTTTATGGATTGTAAAATATTGAGGACATAAATAAACCGGCTGTCGCGTATTACACGTCGCCGCTTTACCTACTCGTATTTTATCTCGGATTCTTATGAAAAATAAAAAATATACGCGAAATTGCAAACGTGTACGGTTTCGAACAAAAGCCCTATTCGCCGCGTATAGTGTTGGTAACTGTAATTGGAGCGCGCTTGAGTGACGTCGTCGTTACCGCTTAGTTAGAGAGTTGGCTTAGGAAAATCACTGTCCGAATACTTTACCTATGAAGAGAGGTTTTTAATTTTTATTTTTTCTAACCACATTATTACATTCAACATTCATAATTTCAAATCAAATCAAAATCATTTATTCATACAGGTAACACAATGTACACTTATGAACGTCAAAAAAAGAAATATATATTAAATGCTTCTAATTTTACAGCTAGTTCTCAAATCAAGGGTGTATAAGGAGGATCAGGAGTCATGGTGAATTAGGAGCACGCTCTAACATTCTCGTGGGAACAACACGCAAATTGTTGAAATAACTTACATCACCGCATACACGAATTCAAGTCTGACCAGTCACCACAAGTAGCACCCGTTCACGAGTATGATCACGTATGCACGATCGTTTGTCAATGTCTATTGTCTATTAGATTGCAAAGCAAGAAGGTGATCATCATCCTGTGCCTGACACACGCTGTCGACTTTTTTGTCTAAGGAAAGCCGGTTTCTTCAGGATATTTTCCTTCACCTTATCAGCGAATGTTAAATGTACACATAGAAATAAAGTTAATTGGTGCATAGCCGGGGTTCGAACCTACAACCTTGGGGATGAGAGTCAGCGCTGAAGCCACTAGGCCAACACTGCTCATATGAGCCAGTGAGCCATTGGAATGACCAATGAGAATGCTTACGTACGACGCTTTATTATCGGCCCAAAACCATTGGCGGTATCCGTTATTAAGAAAGTCTCTAATATCGAATGTACTTTACTAATATAGTGTGTTATGCCAGTAGAACACGTATAATTTAATGAATTATAAGGCGCTCAAATCCAGTGAAGGGATTTTTCTTTTAAATAATCCTTATATGTCTATTATTCAGCGAAGTCACATCTGTCTGTCGGAATAAACGCGTTTTTGTTTCACAAATAGTGTGATTTCTGAGGAAGATTTAAGTTAACAACTCGTATGGTTTTAGGTAAATAAACTATAATTTTACGATAATAAAATTATGTTTGGTAATAAATAATGATCAAAACATTACAAAACGGTACAACTAGACAGCTTTTCTATCCACCAAATCAAATTTAAAACTTATATACTAAGACCAATTACATATATTTCATAATAATTATTAATAGTTGTATCGTGTAATGGTATTAATTTTTAAGTTCAGCTCTTAGAGTAATTTTTCGTAAGCGTAATTACGGAATATAAGTCTGAGAGACATCCTACGTGTTTTTTTGGCGATGTTAAAACTAAAACGAATACAACTTTCTAGAGACGTCTTTTGTCTCCATTAAAATGAGTCAGTTTTATGGGGGAATGCGGTTTTAAGATTATTTTAGCATGGTTATGTACTAGACATGTGAATTTAAATAGTTAATATTATATAAATAATTATGGGGTATATTTATTCTTATATCTTCTATATTTATTTTTCTTTAAATATTTTGAGAATATTTGCTAGGTTATCTAATGATTAGATTCTAATCTATTTTAAATAAAAGGATTTTTTTTTTATTAATTTTTAATTATTTTTATTATATAGTAGGTTAAGAAAATTGTAAATACTGTATATTTTATGGATTATAAACGATAATTTTAAATATTTTACTTAAAATTTTGTTTAACTTTTTAAAGTAATTTGTTAAAAGTACGGACGCTTCTGGAACTATACTTCCAAATTTTGTAAAAAAGGCTTTGGTAAAAATCTTTTTACTAAATTAATTTACTAAAAATAATACCAAGTGATGTTAAAGAGGAATAATTTTCATTGGTTAAATTATGCTATTAAAATAATAGATAATTAGAATTTTAATTATTATATATTTTATTTTTTTGATATTACATTCAAAAAGTTCTTCCTTTGTTTGAGACTGAAAATCACATAATATATGTAGACATAACGTACAGTTAATATTAGAGAAGATATGTTGTACTAAATATTAGGATAGGTGGATAATTGGGTCCGTCCCAATGGACCAATTGATGTCTCTCCACTGAGAGAAGTGGGAATTGACCTTACCTCGTATATACTGTATTAATTAAATTATTAATTGTTATTATTGGTATTTGTGCATTGGGAATTGTCGTTACGTCTAAATTATTGATACGTTTATTATTTTATTCGGGCGGTCTTGATATCGATTCTAGGCAAATACTTGTATGGTGACTACTTACTTCCCCAAAAGTATTTTGTATTTCTATCTATTTATATAGTAAAATAAAATGTTATGTGAATGTAGTAAAAATTATTTATTTTAACGAACAAATGTTATCTCTGCATTATCACATTAGGCGTCTAAAGATGCTGCACTCAATATGAACTGAACATAGTTCTCATAATATGGTTAGCCGATTGGCAGTCGGTCTGAGAATAAGCTACTATCTATTTTTCATACTCTTCAATGAATAGGGTTGTCCACACCTAAATTTTATTTATTGAAATTAATTTTGAATTTGTATATAGGCGGTAATGAAAACATTTGTGAAATTTAAATCTATCACCTCTTTATTAATATAATATGCTTAACTAGACAAACTACATGTAAAGAAATGCGAAGATGCGTGAATCATACAGTCACATTTGACTAACAAGAATTTTGAATGACCATGACAATTGATGACAGTGAGCATTTACTCTTTTAAACAAATATAGGAGTTTTAATTATTGTTTAAAATTACTAATTATATACCTATTATTTTCATTATACAAAATATTTTGTGAAAACTGTGCTAACCTTCCTGAGTGCTTCAATACAATTGAGGTTAACTATCCGTATGTATTATCGAGTATTATTGTTGATTAAAACTGAAACATGAACCATTATTCATTGCTTTTGTTTATTGCGTTTGTTACAGCAACTTTTTAGAAATATTCTACGACCCTATATATCAATAATTGAGAACAAAGATTTAACCACGAATACTAATAGGAGAAAATGAAGGCTTGGAGCGATATAACAGAGAAGTAAACATTTTAATAAGTACTGCATCTCAAAAAAATGACCACATTATTTAATCAAAACATCAGATTTAATCTAGCAAATATGGACAAGAGACAAAAAACAATTGATTCGGGAGACTAAATTGAATACAAAAAAGAGTTGTCATCTTATCGCCGTGAAACATCAAAAAACTGGAGGTGGAACAAAGCCACCATCACCTTCTCGAGACACAATGGTTTGAAGTAGATTTCTAATGAATTTGATTGTGATGGTGTCGAGGTAGGAAATGTTAATTATAAATATGTGTATGGTGAGTTCAAGGTTCAACCTTTCAAGCATAGGCATATGCTTACAACATTACTTTATTCCCCTACAGGGTGTTAGAGAAGTACCAAACATCGGCACTTGTAGTACCGAAACTCGCCGCGAAGTGAGCCCATTCCCACTTTGGTGGGTATAATACACCTTAATACCTGAGTGGAACCACTCACCATGATACTTAAATTAATGATGTTATTTATATATTTCAGGTTATTACAAATAAAATCATTTTGGAAACAATTGATATCCCAAAAGCAAATAAGCCAACAATGACAAGGTAATAAATCAGTTTTGACATAACTTGATACTAAAAAGCCAAACAAAGGTGTGCACAACAGTGACAACATAACTTAACAATTTCATTATTTTGTAGGATTAAAAGAAAGGTTAAAGAAAATCATGTCGAACTGAACAACAAGAATCCCCAAACAACTCCAAAGAAACCTAAAGGAAGACACCGGTATTATATTTAAATTATCTCTATCTCTGAATAAAAGAAAGTTGCTATCCAGGTCTGTAGCATGTGCTACAAATTATATTATTAACACATTTATATAATTATATTAAATAAATGTGTTAAAAAATATTATAATATGAATTATAAAAAATTTTAAGTTTTGCATGGACAGAGCTTAAATTAATATTCTCTTATTTGTTGCAGAAAGCAAGTAGTTTTGGAGAAGCCTCGTAGAGCACAACCAAGTAATGATTAATTTAAAATTACAAACCGAAATTCTGATGAAGACATTAGAGTCACTTAAAAATAATAAATGAAAAAATGTTTTAAAGATAATAGTGTTTTATTTGTTTAATGTAAGAGAATAATAATAAATATTTATTTAATTAATTTTTCAAATGTAAACTGAACTTTATTGACTTTAATGACTCCTTTTCCAGTCTTTGATTATTTAATTGTAATTAATTATTTGCATGCAATCAAAACTATTTTTAATAATGCCAAAGAAGTATAACTTCTTACGCGCGTACATAAGTACACGCACCCTTTTTTTTATGATACAACATACAAAAATACATACTACCCCTAATTTTCACCCCTCTACAATCAACCCCTATTATTATTTGTTAATCAAAATCTTATGACCTGAACTCTGAGGTTTATATAGTGAAAAATACACAGAAATAAAAAGTTGTCATTCCAGAAAATTTAACAGACTCTGGGGTACTATAGCAAAATGTTCCAAGTTGGTATGTACCAAAAAGGTAGGCTAAGTAAAATCACATAAAAGAGAAACTAAGTTCGCGGGGACAGCTAGTATATACGTATACTATAATGGGACGACGATGCCAAGAAAAGGGAATTAATCAGTAAATTTCGCAATACATACAAGAAAACTGTAATGTAAAATAAATGAAGGCTAATTTCATTGTTTTATTTATATACTGTATATAATAAAGAATAAAGATATCGATATCTTGATTGTATATGGATCAGAAGGTTTTCTAAGGCGTTTGAATACATTTATAAGTTTGCGAACTAGTAAACAAAGGTAGTTTATTTGAGGGCCCCAACAAAGCCTTAAATCAATAATTAATCCCAGGTATTTGATGTTTATAGCGGGTTCCAGGAACGCAAAATTGCAAACTCGAACTCAAAATAACTTTATTCATATAGGTAAACAAGTACACTTATGAAAGCCAACAGAAAAGATGTTAAATTGATTATAAATTTACATTTACCACCAGATCGCAAGTCAAGAGCGTAGAGCGGGCAAGAAGAACTGGCAAGAAACTCTCCGCCACTCTTTTTAATCGCCAAGTCTATTAAGTCATACAAATTGTTTGAACTGGAGCAAATCAATCCCAAGGATTAGGATCATTTAAATATTCCTCAAATTTATAAAAAGTTTTATTGATTAATTTACGTTTAACGCGAGTTTTGAATATATTCAGTGACAATTCTCTAATTTCGCTTGGGAGTTTATTGTAAAAACGAATACAATTTTCATATAAAGAGTGGTTTATCTTCTGGAGCCTGTTTGGTAGTACGGTTAGATTAGTTCTTTCGAGTATTATACTGGTGAGATTTTGTTTGTTTTAAAATCGCTTATATTTTTTTTATACTTACAACAAGGCTTCAAAAATATATTGACCAGATAGTGTCATTATATTTTATTCCTTAAGCTTTGGTGTGAAGGTTCAAACCCAACATGTAGATATCTGATTTTGTTTGAAACATCAAACAGTGAATCAATAAGGTAAAGTTAAGCAAGGTAAAACCCTTATTAGATATATTACATAACAACTTTAATAATCTTAACTTCTATTTATGGCACAGATTACTGAGTTATCAAATTCATGAAAAGCACTTCCCACAGATTAGAAAGCATAAATGATAAAACTGTCAAACGCACAATGCCGGCTCAAAATTATATTGCGAGTAAAACATAATGTGTGAATAGACCTTCGAGGCGTATTGAGGAAAATAGATCGCCCCTTAAGGTGGATTAAATCATAGACTTTTATTTTCCGACCTTTTTGCCAGGTAGGATGGTTTTATGAGTGATTTTGTAGCGTATGCTTTATATTGCGGTTATATTATAGGTTTCGTTATGATTTTTTATAAAACAGGGTAGAATAGTACGACGTATTTTTTTTATCGTAATTGGACTAGAGATTCCGTGGACCAATCACATCAAATGAAGCTCGTCTTTTGTTTTCCACTCTCACTCCGTGATTTTATGACATACCGCCGCACATGGACACTTTAAAAAGTATATTTTATAAAAAGCTTGGCTGGGCTGGAATGGAAAATCCGCGGACCAATCACATCAAATGAAGCTCGTCTTTTGTTTTCCACTCTCACTCCGTGATTTTATGACATACCGCCGCACATGGACACTTTAAAAAGTATATTTTATAAAAAGCTTGGCTGGGCTGGAATGGAAAATCCCGGACCAATCACATCAAATGAACTCGTCTTTTGTTTTCCACTCTCCTCCGTGATTTTATGACATACCGCCGACATGGACACTTTAAAAAATATTTTATAAAAGCTTGGTGGGCTGGACTGGAAAATCCGCGGACCAATCACATCAAATGAAGCTCATTTTTTGTTTTCCACTCTCACTCCGTGATTTTATGACATACCGCCGCACATGGACACTTTAAAAAGTATATTTTATAAAAAGCTTGGCTGGGCTGGACTGGAGAATCCGTGGACCTACCACATCAAATGAAGCTCGCCATGGTTTCGTCTTTTGTTTTCCACTCTCACTCCGTGATGAAGAACAGGTAAGCTTTTTATTTTTAAATACGCCTAGAACGTATTGGTTCTATTTAATCTAAAAGTAGCAAAAAGTCTAGAAACATAAAAAATATTTCAGATTTAAAAATAACAAAGTTAGATTTGCATTATTAAAGCTATACTGTTCAAAGTATCACCGGATAAACCTCTTCCCGTCAGGAATTTATAAATTAATTAAACTAAAAGTATTTTTGTTCGGAAAAACTATAGAACGTTAAGAAAATAAGCTGCATTTAAGTTTAAATTAAGCGTTTTAGAGCCGATAAGAAGTTACGAGCCCGGAAGTTTTCGATTACACCGGAAGAGATAAAAACTGAACTAAAACATTGTTCCTAGTTCGTATCTTTCAGAATGTGATTTTCATTGACTTTAAATGGTTTTTCATATATAGTTATTTTAATGGAGTATGTGCTATATAAGATCTATCTGTTATGTTACTTTACTTTTAGCTTAAAGCCTGCCAACACATTATTATGTCCGTTAAATTTTTACTTATATTAAAATATAAAAGGTGACTATGATTATATTCTTAAACAATAATTCTTACGCCATGTTTCGAACCCAGTACCTACAGATCGTGTAACTTAAACTAGGCTACCACAAATACAAAAATAATAATCACTTTCTAACCTTCCCGCTTTCACCGCGAAATTTCGTAAGTTTAATAAATGAATAGAGCAATGTTGGCCTGGCCTAGTGGCTTCAGCGTGCGACTCTCATCTCTGAGGTCGAAGGTTCGATCCCCGGCTGGGCACCAATGGACTTTCTTTCTATGTGCGCATTTAACATTAAAAAGTAAATAAGGAATAAGGATTGGCTCTGGGGACCGGGGTGTGTAGCGTTTGGACGGGAAGCGGATGCGGCCGGTGCCGGGCCTGGTCGTTGCGTTCGCGCGCATCGTGCTGATTAAACGGCCAAGGAAAACATCGTGAGGAAACCAGCTTGCCTTAGACTCAAAAACTCGACGGCGTGTGTCAGGCACATGAGGCTGATCACCTACTTGCCTATTAGATTAACAAATGATCATGAAACAGATACAGAAATCTTAGGTTCCGTGTAAAAATATTTTAGTGGCACTGATTTATTAATTTTAATAATTAAAATCTTCTCTCTATTACAATTACTCACTAATCGCGCAGTTTATATCGCGAATTCGGTGGTTAATCCACTACTTAATGAGAATTTATCAAGTACAAATACAGTATGTGAAAGCCGTAAAGATAACAAAAGGGCTTTATCTGTAATTACTGCGAGTCGCACGTAGACGTTCAGCGAGATTAACATAATTAAATCAGGTGCTAATTTGACAAACTCCCTGTTTAGAATGGATGAGTATTTTTGGAATGCGTTTTAGGTTTTGTTTATGTAGTTTAGAATAGTGTAATTTGAATGGGAACCCTTCAAGAGCAAGGGGATCGGTGGAGTGGGCCGGCCTTCAAGTGAAGTAGTCCAGGTTATTGATGTGGTAAGCGAAAGAAGTGCACAACTTCAAATAATAAATAATTACTTAAATAAAAAGAAACTAAAACAAATCTAGGCAATTTGTAGGGACATCATTTGCGTTAGGTGATCCTGAAAGTGATATTTTTGAAGTTATACTTCTTTAGGCGCGTTATGAAAAAAAAAAAAAAAAAAAAAAAAAAAAAAAAGGGGGGGGAGAAGAAGGGGGGGGGGGGGGGGGAGAGAAGAAGGGGGAAAAAAAAAAAAAAAGAAAGGGGGGGGGGGGGGGGGGGGGAGGGAGGGGGGGGGGGAAGAAAAAAGGGAAAAAGGGGGGAAAAAAAAAAAAAAAAAAAGGGGGAAAAGAATTTAAAAAAAGAAAAGGGGGGGGGGCCCGACAAAAAAAAAAAGGGGGGGGGGGGGAAGGGGGGAAAAAAAAAAAAAAAAAAAAAAAAAAAAAAAAAAAAAAAAAAAAAAAAAAAAAAAAAAAAAAAAAAAAAAAAAAAAAAAAAAAAAAAAAAAAAAAAAAAAAAAGGGAAAAAAAAAAAAAAAAAAAAAAAAAAAAAAAAAAAAAAAAAAAAAAAAAAAAAAAAAAAAAGAAAGGGGGGGGGGGGGGGGGGGGGGCAAAAAAAAACCCCCCCAAAATTTTAAAAAAAAAAAAAAAAAAAAAAAATGGGGGCCCCCCCCCAAAAAAAAAAAAAAAAAAAAAATTGGGGGGAAAGGGGGAAAGGGGGGGGCCCCCCGCCCTTTTCCCCCCCCCCCCCAAAAAAAAAAAAAAAAAAAAAAAAAAAAAAAAATTTAAGGGGGGGAAAGGAAACCCAAAGGCCGGGGGGGGTTTTGGGGGGGGGGGGGGGGGGGGGGGGGTCCCCTTAAACAAGGGGGGGGGTCCCCCCTTTTAAAAAAAAAAAAAAATTTATATAATTTTTTTTTAAAAAAAAAAAAAAAAAAAAAAATAAAAAAAAAAAAAAAAAAAAAAAAAAAAAAAAAAAAAAAAAATTTTTTTAAAAAAAAAGGAAGGATTAAAAGATAAATATATATTGATTGCTGAATGAATTTATTAATATTGTCTTTTATTGACATAACTTTCAAACATTTGATAATAAAACAATTTTTTACCGGATTGAAGTTATGTAATTAAAAAAACCAAACGTCGGTTAAATTTTAAATTATGAACAATAATTATAAAAACATAACTTCAATCCGGTAAAAAATTGTTTTATTATCAAATGAATTTATTAAATTAACTTGATATATTACCGTTCAATTGAGGCCAAATTTTGAACACAAATATTTTCATCATTAAAAGGAACCAATTCTATGCCAAAGTCCATTTTATCCACGTAATACGATCTATCTCAGCTGAGGCCCGTTTTAGTTGTTCAAATCTAATTTTTCTCCCCGGAGATTCCTTTTTGAGACCTATCCCCTTCAGTATTGCCAATCCCGTTGAATGCTTCTATCAGTTACGAAAGTTTTCCTTGTAGCCCGTGTATTGGACACGTTTCGTCTTTTATGATTTGTTATATTCCGCTATAAAACTAAATCAGTCTTCTTACTCCTGTATCTAAGACATTTTTGACATAAACGAGTGTAGCGCTAAAATTCTACTCTGAATTTTACCCAAATTGACCTTTAAGAATAAAATGCGTGGTCGAAGTAATAGTTTCAAAAAATTTATTATATACTAATGATATGGATCATAATTATTTTATGTATTTCTTTAATGGAAAAAAGATTATCCTTATTATTTGTAAAGAATTTGTGATCTTTTAGACACATATAAGTTTCTTTAAGTTGAAAGCCTTTCATTTTAAGTCGGCGTAGTATATGTATTGTGGAAAGGCAAATTATATTGCTTTCTGCGTCTTGGAATTTGATATTTTTTTTATAATTCTTATATTTTTGTTTAACAGAGATAATGGGTTTTCACGGTGGAATGCAACTAATATTTGTATTAAAATCATAAATTTCATTGGTGAATAACCGGGTTCAAACCCACGACATCTCACGAAAGTCGTTTATTAACTAAACCACTACTGCGAGAGATATCCCAATTTAAAAACACCTAATAATCTAATGTATGTAGAACTTTTAGAACAGGAGAATTTTGGGAAACCAACCGAAAAGCCTTTTGATCTTGTGAATTTTACTTAAACGTTAAGTAGAAGCATCTCCAGAAAGTTGAATAAGTTTGAAATTCTTCGAGCCATAGTTTTTGCTTTAATTTAGTGAACATTACTTCTCGTTGCAGACAGAAACTATTTATATTAACTTTTTGAGCCAAGTTTGTTAAAAATATTGCATTTTACAAACCATTTTAATAAATATAAACAATTGCTATGAGATTTTGTATGACTAACCTGTGTTAAATCCTACAATCATATTTTTGCGTTCGGTGTCTATCAAAGCATATCAGTTACTGTTAAGCTACGAGCAATATTATTTTAAAAATCTTTTAGGTAAACAGTTAACCGTTATATTCATAAACTTTTATTTGCATGTTAAAGGAAACTAATAAAACAATAAGTAACTACATATGAAAAACATAATTTGTTATTCTTTAGTATACACGCGTATTTGTTGATATTCTCATAACTCCTCGTTCGCTCTAAGTAAAAAGTTTTCATGTAACACTTGCAAGAGTTCCCTGAGACGTTACACACTCAACATTAATAAGTTCAAATAATTCAAAACATATAAAATTCCAAAGATGAATGCTTAAGCACTATGGACCTTATCGTCAAAAAAGGTTGAATTTTCTAAAAGAGTTGCATTCGCCAAGTGCTCAGAATACGTTGAGGTTTGAATTCTAGTGAATGGGTATTCACTAAATGCAGAGCTTTTAAAACTCGCAAAGACGTACTCATTTCTTCTAAGATTCCCTTTTTTCATTTCGCAATCATTAATTTTTTTTCGGGTGCGCCTCGGCTGTCTGAGGGCTTTTCGTTTTCGACGTTAGTGTGAGCCTCGTGCAACCTCATTTGTTTTTGTCTGTGCATTGTAGAGTTTTTGTCTATGTTCATTAATGAGATGCGCTCCGTAAGATGCGTTACGTTCAGACATAGTTGTAATTAAGGAGGTCCTTATCATTTGAAAATATTCTTAAGATTTGTAATTAAAGTCGAAAAGGTGAGAAATATTAAAAAAAAAAAAAAAAAAAAAATAAAAAAAAAAAAAAAAAAAAAAAAAAAAAAAAAAAAAAGAAAAAAAAAAAAAAAAAAAAAAATACAAACCCCCCCCGGGGGCGAGGGGGGGGGGGGGGGGGGGGAGAAGAGAGGGGGAAAAAAACCTTCGCCCCTTTTTTAACCCGCAGTTTTGGGCAACAAAAAATTTTTGAAAAAAACAAAACAAACCCCAAGAATAGGAACATTTAAGTATTCGTAATTATGCCTACATGTTGTTTTATAAATATCCCTTATATATCGCAACACATACCAATATTTGTTTAACTAATCTATGTCTGATTAAAATTCAGTACCATCTTAATATAGAAATACCCAGGACTCCAATACGATCAAATATCATATGTTCAATAGCTGAAGTGAAAAACACACCAGTGAGGCGTGGCAGGCCCCCGTACCGTAATGGGCCATGGTGAAGACGTTATATCTAAGGTTTTCCTGATCATACATATAATATTTAAGGCAATTAGATACTTTCTATGACTATAAAAACAATACATCATGAGTAACTATAAAATCCAATCAATTTTAATGTAAATCAACTTTATTAATATATTTGGAGCTAAAATGCCAAAATTCTGGTAAAAATATTCAGTGTTAAATAGTTCAAACTGTGATTAAAGCGGTTATATCAAGTTCCTTACATTCAGTAACGTCTTACTTTCAAGTTGAATTCGCAATAATTTATATCGTGAGGGGGTGACGAGTGCGACAAATGGAAACCAAGCTGCAACTGAGAGATAAAGAAATTATTTTGGGAGGGTAGTTTAGGAGCTATACAATAATAAAAATGGGTTAAATTAAAGTGATTACGCGTTAATGAAATACAGTAAAATCTTCTTTATTCGCGGGGGAATACGTTCCATAAATATGCCGCGAATACAGAAACCGTGAATACAGAATGGTAATTTATATGGGTTTATAGGGGATACGTTCCTAGGTGCCAGAATAAAAACACAAATATATAAGAAAATCAATTTTATTGATGTTATTGAACATTTTGATTATATAATAATCATTATCCTCAGGCTTAGGCAATGGTTTGAAGAATTTTGTTATTTTCTCTTGGTTGGCAGTTTTAAATATTTTTTCAATTCAGACTGATATCAGCAGTCATTAGCAATTTGCCTCTTAAAATTAAGACTTCGTTCCATAGATGGATCAATGTTTATAAAGAAATCGCAAAGCTCATTGCCATTCTTAAACCAAAGTCAAAGTTTGAACTTGCACGGATCTTCTTCATTTTCCGCGAGAGGCCAAGTTTTTTCCAGTATGACTTCAATGTGTGGTGTAGTTCGTCAATGTTCTTTTATGTTTACGAATTGTACGTCAATTTCTTCCAGATCCAAACCATATCAGGATTAACTCATATTATCTATAATTGCGTTAAAAACCTATTGGAATTGTTATGAAATTTTAGAGCTAAGCAATTTTTGCCGCAATAAAGAAATTGGTTATTTTTTAATCGCGAAGTGAAAACGCATAAGGAGCTAGGGAGTTTTTAGAGTAATATCATTCACACAAACCAATGGAAATAGGTGGCGCTAGCAACACTGAGCTGTCACTGCAATGACATTTGACATCTTCAACCAGTCATCGTCTACATTTCAACCCGTAATCATGCTTACTGTAAAGGATGTAGACCATCAATTAAATTTTACCATAATTATTTTACTTTTCGTTCTGGGCCTCAGACTTCTATACCTATCTGTTTTCGTGAACATTTAGGCTATGTTCAGATGGCAAAAACTTGACGCGCGTTTTCAAATCGCGCGACTAGATCATTGTGGTATTTTCATACAACTGTTCACATGAGCGCGCGTTAACGCGCGCTGACGCCGCGTCAACGCGGCGCTCAGAGAAAAAGTCTCTAGACGCAGGTGATCGCGCGTTGACGCGCGCTTTGTATTAATGTAATGTCCGTTTGCTGTTCAGATGAGCGCGCGCTCATCGCGATCGCATGTAATTTTGTTAATTTTCGTAATTAATTTTGTTCTCGCATTTAAAATGAGTGAAATTGAAGATATTGACATCGACTTACTAATCGATGAGTAGAAAAAAGGTCAGCAAGTTGGAATGTAGCAAATTTGTATAAAAAATACAATATAATTTGTATTTTTTTTTCAAAATTGGATGAACCCAATGTGTACGTTTTCTTTTTCTATATTTTTCTTTATAATATAACCACAAAATAATAGCCTCTTCCACGTCCATTTTCTACGTTCTACAGAACTAGACTGACGAGTACTCTCGCAACGCGCGTTAGCGCTCATCATCTGAACGCTCTTCAAATTTCATCGCGCGTTGACGCGCGTTAACGGGTTACATGTGAACATAGCCTTTTTGTTCTTTATAGATAAAGAGTAGTAGGTATCAGCCTTCTGTGTCTGACACATGCTGTCATTAGACATGCGTCTAAGGCATGTCGGTTTCCTTATGATGTTCTCCGTTATCGTACGAACGACTTTTAAGGGCGTACAGAAAACAACCCATTAGTGCAAAGCTGTGATTCGAACGCACGACCTCAGAAAACTCCACTAGGCCAAGCTCTTAATTAATAAATAGGTTTTTCGCTTAAATTAGTATAAACATATAATTTATTTTCAAGAACTTAATTAATATAAGACACTTGAATCCAGTTTGTTGGTTTTAATAGCGTAGTTTTAGAGGTAATTAAATTATACTTATTATTATAATATTATGTTATTAATTTCAGCTGGTTCGTTATAATGAATTTTAATAGGCCGTTATTAACAGCAAACTAACTGTAATATTGTGTATTGTAGAATCTTGCAATCTTGCTTTCTTCTTAAAATAAATACATGAATCGGTCAACATGTTTAGGCGTAGAGTATCAAACGAAGTATCAGAAGTCGAATTCATATTAAATATTTTATTATTATATCTTGGACTACATAAGAGAAAGTTTTATTGCTACTACGAAATATAATGTCGTATATCTGTATAAGTATTTTCATTGTTATATACAGGATACTATGTTGTGTATATATGATCCAGAAGGTCACTAATGAGAAAGTTCGAGTTGGAAAGTCAAAAAACCGTATGCAGAATAGAATTAGAATATGCCATTGAGAACTGGTAAATACTTTTTTTTTTTATGGCTCTGGCACGATTTGTGCATTAGCCAACGTCAAGTATAGGAGATTTTTATAATTCGTGCTTGTCTTTAGAAATTCGACCGTGTCCTACATGTACGGTTTAGGCACTCGCCCGGTACCGCACAACCCTCCCAAAGGCCGAGAACAAATTTAAATTAAAACTTGCACTCGAACCGGGAATCGAACCCGGTACCCCTCACCTAGCTGCCACTTAATAAGACCGCTAGGCTATGAGGCCCCTTGGTAAATACTTAATAAAATAACTTCCATTCATTGTTTTCTAAAACACATCAAAGGAAGTTGTATATGTATGAAAACTTCTTGTGTCTTTTTAAGTTAAAATATTTTTCATAATATTATTTGAGTAATTTTTACAACTGTTATTAAAGTATTAGGGACGATATGTTATTCAATTGAGATCTAGTTATTTAATATTTAAAAATATTCGTTTTTGTTATACTGAACTGACTTCACTGATGTGACTTTGTTTGTGTTGAACTTTTAAACAAATAAGTATTTAATTACAAATTTAAACAATTTATTTTGATTAAAAATCGGCTTATAATATTTATGATTTGGAAAAGATGATTGTGGAAAGAATAACCATTCATTTATAAAAAATCAGTTGCCCCGTTTTGACTAAAGTACTCATTTGTCTCTTTTCATCACAGCGTAAATACACTTTGACGGAAAAAGACGGTAGAATCAGATATTTTTTTTCTTACAGGCTTTCTATATGTATGAACAAAATTTTCTTAAGATACTAGTGGACCCCACAGACGTTGTCCTGCATGATATTTAAAGCGATTAGGATATTAAGCAAAGTATGAAAGTACCGACTGCAGTGCCATCTGCCGGGCTGATTTGTGAATCTAAACCATTCCCAGATCCCCTTGAACACACACAAAAAATTTCATCAAAATCGGTCCAGTCGTTTGAGAGGAGTTCAGTCACATACACACGCACAGAAGAAATATATATATTAAGATAGATTGGCAATTATTATGAATTTTGTTGAAATTATGTGAATGTTTTAGAAAGGTTTGGATATATACAGTTAATAAAATAGTGTACAATAAGCAATAAAAGTGAATGCAATTCCCCTTGGTACTTGAGTAACTCTGTTGTCTGGCATTTAACTTAATTAGAATTAGTCTATGCGGCCAAAGTGGAATGTTCTGAATAAGTTTCACTAATAATTAATAATATTTATGAAATTGTTAATATTTGTAAACTTGCATGCTGAACTAAACACAGTTGTCTACACTATTGGTGTATTGTATTGAAAAAAGAACATATTTAGTAAGTTAGAGCTCGGGTTTTTATCACAATCAAACGGAACGAGCCATAATTTTACATTCTCACCCCCCACCCCTGGTCTGAGGCGTGATTCAAGTACACACTGCAGCCAGTTCATAAACTTTGAAGCCTCGCAAGAAACCCTTTTTACACACGAATTGAGGATGCTCCACTTTTTTATCTGTGAAATGTGTTTAGTCAAGACGCTTATTACTTATTTGCAGCTAAATATTTATAATTAATATAGTTACATTATTTTCATGTCGCCTTAACATTGTTAGTTTCTATTTTAATTTTGAAAAATATCTTAATATTAAAAAAACCTGACAGATACGACCTTCAATTGTTCATAGTAAAAGTATACTACGCACCTGCTAAAAATGGCTGTCTATAGGCTGCGATGACTGCCCTTTTTCGGTGTACTGGCTCATTTGCCCCCCTATTGTATAAAAAAAAACATTATGGGTCTGCAAAAAGACATATTTATTAAAGTAATCAAAATTCCAATATTATCAATACAACATTACGTATGGTAAACACAAGATATAGTCATCCAAATGCCGATATTAACAAAAGATACAGCATATTTTTATTTATGTAAATTATATATTGCTTTGAAAGAAAGAAAGAACGGAATGAAAGTTACTGCGAAAATAATTTCCTATCGAATGCTTTACTTTTATTCTTTCGTCAAAAGCACAGCAGAAAGTTGAATATGCACTATGTTCCGCTCCAGTAGCCGCTTTCAGCCGTTTCAGACCCTCTTCAATCCACACCTTGCAAATTGAATTTGATCCGTTACACCATCGAGTCGCCCGTTTGTCACTACATTGATGAAATCGTTTTTATTTTCCCCGTCACAAATTCGAGCGAACGGAGAGATGGAAATACGGAACTATATTACCATCATGGTTCCTGCAATTTTAGATGTACTTTGAATAAAATTGTTAAAGATATAAACTTTTTGCTTTAACTGGTCGCCAAACTCCAAAAAAGTACATTGTTTCTTTCCATCTTTCTTCATCGTTTCTTGAAGTAGGGCGAATGGAAAAAATATATAGTAGAGTTGAATAGTTTACGTATTCATTTTGAAAGTTCGATACACGATTTAGATAGAAAAAAATCCAAACATTCAAACAATCCATTCGTGCTGGGATAGGGCCTTAAGTCTAATCGGCGTTCTCTTTCAGGCATCGCTAAATAATTTAGTGCGTATTTTGTTAATCATATTTAAGTACGTACGAAGAATACGTCGACGATGTGAGGCAAATATTCAAAATAACTACAGGCGCAAATCAATAATTTATTTGAACATTTAGGTTAATTAACGTAAGTTGATAGTATTCGATTTGCATACTGTAATTTGAACGCGTGTATGTGAAATTTTTATTATGAAATTGGGGAACAATAATTTTTATTTTTTACACGTTATTACTATTCCTTATTAGTAGAACAAATTTTAAAATACGTGTAATTGCGCGGGGTGCGTGTAGAAATTAAAACACTGCTCCCAACAACGTGTATGATCGTATCTTGCGTGTTTTAGCAAATTACTAATAGTGTATCGTGCCATCTATTGGTAAGTAGGCGATAACAACAAACAATACGTATTCTTATAAAGAAATTATTAGTGATATTAAAAATAAAGAAAAATAACTTGATTACACATAATAAAAAAGGATTTATTGTTGAAAGAGAAAGTGCACTAGCACACACTAAGATTCCCTGTGATGTGGGCAGGTAGCCTCTTCAATTTGACCTATTGTACATGACGTAGTATATTCTACTTAATTTTTACAAGTTTATAATTAAATGGCTGTTGCACAAGAAGATTACTTTCAGCATAGGACAGGTTTAGAAGATGTTGCTTAAGTTTGTTTGTGAAGAAGGAGGTTAAAGATGAAAGGGCCTCTGAAGGGGAAAAATCATTTGACGAAGAAAGTGTAGGTTGGCGTTATGTATGATGAGGTGTGGTCGGTGTTCGTTTGCAAAAAGTAGGTATATTGCCACTAAGTATAGTCTAACCTAACCTAACCCATAGAAGTTTTGTTACATCGTACAATTTTAAAGTTGGGTAGCGAAAAGGTTTCATATGAAGAATGGCGCGTTGAGCTCGCTCAATTACCATCCGTATCACCGCGACGTCCGTTGTTCCACAACTGAGCGTCTCTTAAGGCAGTTTTAGCAGCGCACCACCTCTATGTCATCACCTATGGAACCACCTGCCTACTGAAGTATTTCCAAACTAATTCGACTTAGGGTCAAGAAAAGAGCGTACGATTTCGTAAAAGGCCGACAACGCATTTGCGAGCCTTCTGGCTATGTGAGTGTCTATAGGCACTTAACATCAGGTGAGCCTCCTACCAGTTTACTTCCTCTTACATTAAACAAAAATCCAGCATTGAATACGATGCCGCTCCACTCCAGAACAAAATTCATTTTGCATATCCGTTGACGTTTGCCATTTTTACCGATATTATTTTGTATGCTACTTTTATCTCTCAACAAACATTTTATAAATTTCTAGGGCTTTCGAAAATGATTATCTCTTATATGATTACTCAAAAAAAATCACCCGTTAAGCCAATTTATATACTACTAGTCATAGATACAAAGTCGAAAATTGTATTTTATATTTTTAAGTGTCATGACGCGACGTATAGGACTCTTGTTGAAATGTAGATTGCCGCTTAAAATTAATTAAACAAGCTCATGGTTGCTTTTATAATTATCTCTTTATTAAGTTTGATTGAAGCTATTACTAGTGCTTGAATGTCTGAACAATTATTTAAAAAAAATTCTTGCTTCGAGCCTACGCCATTCAGTTTTCTATTCGAAATGTGAAATTCAATACGTTTTTCACCGGAGTCGTACTTAATACTAAGTATCGGTTATGACGACCCTTACTTTTATTCCTAAAAGTCCGCTTTAATTCTAGTCCCTAAAGCTGTCCATTTTTCTATTGGAAGTTTGACATATTTGACAACGCTTAAGAGGAAACTGGGCCGTACCTAATAAATTAAAGTTGTATCTGTCAAAATCCAATACTTTTTGACAAACGCGAGCCACACTTAGCGCAAAATATTAATTCTGAATATTATCGTAAGACTCCGAGGCAACTTTATGAAGCACTTTCAAAAGTGATGTGGTCATGAGATGTTGGCAGAGCAAGGTGGGTCGCGCTAATATTTGTTACGTAGGATAAACATAGTCGATAGCGTTTATGATTTTTATATATGGGAGTTATATTGGCATCGCTCTTAATCAAACAGCAGACTGTTTTGAATAACTATTATTGCAGATGTACCATTGGACGGATTATCATAATTATACAAGACGGAAAAAGGTTCTTCCGATAAATAAAAACAATTTAAGGTGTTATGCCTGATTGCAATAAATTACAATATACATAAGAAAGATTTTATATCATTGTCTAGATTAGGTTAAAAACTTTTTGAGCGGAGTAGAAATTAAATTCTTCAAACCTTTTGGGAACCTTGATTATGTCAAATCACTGTTCCCGAATTTCGTAATTTCTCATACACACATCCAAATTACACTTTAAAAAGGTCCTAATTAAAAGCTAGAAAACTTTATGCTTAGTAAATGTTCAAATTAATAATCTATTTCCGTACATATTATTTTTATATCATGCGTATAGTACTAAGTTAATATAAGTATTGTTACATTTAGAAAAGGTTTTATGTTTGCATATTTTCAGTTTTTGCCTTTAGCATATTTAAAAAATTATCTAAGTTGTTGTCCAGTTAAAAGGCACTTTTACGTTTTATTTAAAAAGCAAGCTGTCTGTACCAGCTACGCAGAAACAAAGAGAAGCCCTCATAATCCAATCCAGTTTCCGGACTATGTACGAAATCCTCGGAGCAGTGAGGTCGCTCCGTGAAGCTTGCGAAGTGCCCCGGAGTCTTCTGTGCTTCTGGAAGGAGCTAGACTGTCTAAGTTAGCCAGGACTTGACGCATAATGTGAGACAAAATGAGAGTCTAAGTGCGGAAACTGAGTCCACAAACCATCCGGGCTATGCACTAGTGAGTCATTACAAACAATTAAAAGTTACAAGGTTTTAAAATGTGTCTATTATACAGAGAGCCCTCAAACAAACTCGGAGGTAAATTTTCAATATTGCTTATTACTTTCAACGATGCATAATAATGTATTAAATATATATTCGAGGTTTAATGTTTTGTGTTTATTAGCTTTGGTATTTGTTTATCGTGTAATATTCGTAATTAATAATTTACATAACCAATAACATACATTGAAATTATTCATTAGTAGATAATAAGTTTGAGTAGTTCAGTATTGTTAAGTATATGTATTCGACAATGTGTTTTATTGGGAGTTTTTTTATATATTATATATATTTGGTATATTTTATTTTAGTCAAGTAATAAAGGTAATTACTTGACTAAAATAAAATAAAAACGCAACTTCTATATTTTAGAATGCCAGCTGGCTGGATTGAGAATTTTTGATTCTTTATGTTCATTTGTTTTTGAAGTTATACTTCTTTTGGCGCGTTATGAAAAATTTATGAGAGTGAAATTTAACGATGCGCGCGCACCGTGACACAAAATTAACAGAATGAAGTTGCCCACGGTAGATGCTACGGCATTGGATATAATTTAAAAACAACATTCGAATAATAATAGAATTTATGTTACACTTAATGTAACAGAATAATAATAAATATTTATTTACTTACTTAATTTTTCAAATATAAACTGAACTTTATTGACTATAAAGACTCCTTTGCCAGTCTTTGATTATTTAATTGTAATTAATTATTTGCATGCAATCAAAAACTATTTTTAATAATGCCAAAGAAGTATAACTTCTTACGCGCGTACATAAGTACACGCACCCTTTTTTTAATAGTTCCATGGATGAAGCTGTAACTAAAAGACAGTATAGGCCCACTGAAAATCAGTGTCATAAAGATGTACAGATGTAAAGATGTTTTGGTGTTTTTGTATTTCTTCTTTTGTGTCAGCAACATTAAACTTCTTTTTTCTCTATATTTTTTTTATAGTTGTAGTTTGTACATAAAACATTGTCATCAAAAAACGATACGAATATACTTAACGCATTTTAATAGCATTTGTGTAGTAAACAACCCCTAAATTATATCAATTATAAATTATATTAATGGCAAAACTAGGGATAAAGAACTGAAAGTATAATAAAAAATACTAAGGATTTTACTTAATATTAATCTCAAAAGCACACATAAAATCTTTGTTGAATGTGAAAAGCGTTTATAATTTTTCATATGAGGACGTTCACCGGGCAAAGATCGTATTAATATTTCATGCCTTCGGTTAGCACAATGAAGTATGTAAACATTTTACATTATCCTGTCTCTGGTAAAAACCACATACTTTTATAACGAGACGTTAATATCTCGAGAACAATGATTTCAGTGTATTTTCTCACATTTGCGAAAAATCAACATAGTTATGGCAATGTTACTTTATACAGACATAAAATATGAATTGTGGCTGTCATACCACCATATTCTTGTTTATTTACCTCCAGTAAAGCAGTGCTTATAGGGTATATGGCGTATAATAGCATTCGATTCCCGGCGAAATAAGTTTTCACTTACCAAACGAAGTATCTTCATCGGGGTCATCGGGGGCTAGGAAAAATCAAATTACAGCGGTCTTTCAGTGTTTATGTTTATTAATAATTATATTTTTAAAGGTTTTTAATCCCGAGATATATGTTCCAGCATTAGTTTCGAGTGGAAGTGCAACGTAGACCAGGGTATCTAGATACATAATGGAGCTAATTGGAAGAAGCCGGATCTCTTGTCCGTATATAAACGCTTACTGTGTCATATTGTGTCCATTTTCACTCTTCACTATAGACTAGTCAGTATTGAGTAGACCAAATATAAGAGTATAAGCCGCAAGCTCGCAATGCAATAAAAAGTACGCATATTTCTGGATGGAATGTAAGATACAGGCAAAGTGTGTTTTTCGGTATGAAAGGGAAGTTAAAAACAATAGTAGTTCCAGTAAGTGTAAATGTTACAGTTTAGTAGGTTTTTTTTAATTTTATTCTTTGATTCTAAATGGCCTTTGTGATTTGGAGTTAATAATCATAAAAATAATGTTACACAGAAGGATAAAGACACAAGGAATAAGAGTATATTTGAAGTTAAATAGTTATTTTGACTTAATATAACTATTTAACTATCTGTGGAGCGTCAATGTTTCAATTGGTTTGTGGCATTTTACTTTCAATTTCAATGGTTATAATGTTATAGTGTATATGTCACTGGCCTTAATATATAAGATAGTTATTTAAATATGTTCGACGTCCTGGTGGACAGAAAAACTGTGTCCAGTTTATGTTTCCACCACACCAACTTATTTTCTATTTAAGATCATGTATATAATAAATAAATAATAATCAATTGAATTAGGTATGAAGTACTATACTAAAAACACATTATCAATTCATGTCTTCGCTTCAAAAGGGGCTAAAACAAACAATTCGGACAGTGTCATATTCATGTCAGACAATTGTATTCATATGCTCGCGACAAATACTTCTCTTGTGTTTCCTTTACATCAAAAGCCCGTAAATCGATTCCGTCAAACAGAAACTGATACAATGTCCATACAGAAACGAACTGTTTTTTGTGAAAGGATACAGTCCGACGTGTTTACTTACGAGTCAAAGGATACAAAATCGAGTGACACGTCCCGTTTGATGCAAATTTGGTCCGTGTACAAATGGTTTTTACTCTGTGGATCTTGTATATAGAACAGGGGAATAAATTTTGTACGACGTCACTGTAAAATGAACATATAGAGAACGGTTATATTTCAACTCAACTGCGTATCGTTTTAAGAAATATATTGGAATAGTTTTGTTGTAAATGTATTGCGTTTCAATGTTTTCTTTCAGTCTACAAACAAGTACAGTCAAACCTGGGTAAGTGAGAACTGGATAAGTGAGAAAACTAGAAGTGAGAGTAATAGCCGGGACCCGTCATTTTAAGCTCCCAAAACCTCTATTAGAGAAACAGAAACCTCTGTAAGAGAGAGTCGTTTTTCCCTCATGGACCTCCGTAAGTCAGACTGCTACTTATCTATACCTCTATAAGCGACAGTCGAGCTTGATTAAGCAATATTCGACATAATTTATGAGTTAGAGAAAAACATTCAAATTACAAAAACAGAAAGCCAAACGAAATTGACGAATTTTTAAAGTGTAAATAAGTTTTAAATAAAATATATATGTAAATAATATATGTTGTGCACATTATGCACATAATTTTATCATATTACATATTTACTACATTCGTACTTGCCGTGACTTGTTATTGCTGCGTACTCTATAAGAGAGAAACGCTACCCATGTACCTACATTAGCGAAAAACTCGGGTTAGTGAGAAACCTTTATAAGCGAGAATGAGATTGTTCTCCCTTTAACTCTCGCTTATCCAGGTTTGTCTGTATTTAATTCAAACACACCACATCGGTGTTCAGAATTGTACTGATACGAGGTTAACAGGGCTCAAAAATCATACATATAAGATTATACGTGTTTATTTTTTGACCGGGTGAAGGCCTGTCCATCAATCACGGCGTATGAGAAGGCGTGTTCGAGAAACGTGACTAAAACAATTCATCATGTCCTAATTATCCTCTATACTATGATTACGTTTTGATGTAATTTGTACCTACATTTGTTTTCATTATACGGGGTTCGTGTCAAGTAATTGATTTTCTTACAGTGTGACTATATTTCGTTCTATATCATAGCATTTTTAATACAACTTCAGCCATTTTTGTATGCCTCCCGTATATACAAAAAGCACTAAGTAGTTACCACAGATAAAGAAACAATATATGATCAATCAATAGTTAATATTACGAACTAATAATATTTAATTTCGGAGTCTTAAAACACAATCAAATTGCTTAAAACTACACGAACACAGAGTCCTTTTTAATCAACACTTGGAAATAAATATTAATTAAAGCGCACCGCAAAATAAACGACAGTTGTAAATATTCGCATTCACACAACAATCTGTTAATAAAGTGTAAACTTTTAGCGGGCAATATTGTCCGCTTATTTCGTAGTTACTGCAAAAATTGTTCTGCATTGCGGCTTATTTTACAAACTTTTTCGCTTTATGTGACCATTTTCGATTTTTTAGGGCTTAATGGTTAAATTCGATGCTATTTGGCTTAAGTCTATCGAATAAAGCGATTTGGCTGAAACAGAAATCACCGAAGCGCCGGACGGATTAAAGCGCTCGGCTTGAGTTGCGCTTATGAACGGTGCACAAATTTATTACAGTAAAATCATTATTACTGATTATCCTTTAAGCATGTAGATTTGTCCTCTTCCAAAGAAGCTATTATCCTTGTTGAATTGAATGATAATTGCAAACCTATTAATGACCAAATATTATTAAAAAAAACTGAACATATTTTCGACGAGTCTGCTTTTGGAATCTATATATTTATCTCGCCTATATATATGTGACGGAATATATGGGTTAAGAGATTAAGTAATGACACTGATATTTGACGGAGAAAAGAGGATAAGCCAGGCAAAGTGGATGGAGATATAGAATGTCAAAACGACAAAGGATCATCTGTTAACCTGAAGGGCCTTGACAGTTTGGCTCCGGCTGCTTTGGCGAGCGTAGCTCTACCCGAAACTGAGGACAGCACCAACTGCTGCCTGTATTTATAATAATGGGTTTTGTGATAATTTTTGTCCTCTTTCGCGACCAAACCCGAACCAGCTACAGAGTCGAATAGCTGTCGTAGGATCTTACTACTCAAATGATTACTTAATAGTCGCTAATTTATAGATCTAATAAAATTGCCATATCAAATAAGCCACTAGTATCGACGGTTTTAAACTGATTTGACTTTGACGTTAATTTATGAACTCTTTGCCATATAATGACAATGACAACTGACAGTAGCGCCTTTTTTCCAACATATACATATGTTTATAATCAAGGAAGAAATTAGAAGAAAAGAAAAAAATTGATGAATTGATTATGCTGTGAAATTTAAAAATGAATTCAATTTGGCATAATTTGATATTGACACAAATGTATATATATCTAATAAAATCTAAACATAAATCACATCATTTTTCATATAACTCACGTAATAAGTCTCTTAAAGGTACAAAAGTCAAAAGTCAAAAATCATGTATTCATATATGTAACACAATCTACACTTATGAACGTCAAAAAATAAATATACATTAAATGCTTCTAATTTTACATTTACTGCCAGTTCTCAAATCAAGGGCGTAGAACGGAAGAGAAGAACTGGTAATAAACTCTCCGCCTCTCTTTTTAATCGCCAAGTTTTTTGTTTTACACAATGTTTATAAGGAGCTGCAACCATTACTCTATGTTCCACATGACATCTTAAGTAATAAATAAAAATAAAGTAAACTAAAAACAAAGATTTGTTCTCTATCAGCAGGGCATGGTCACGTACACATGAACATACATGAACTTATCGCTAGGTTTAAGATTAACTTAAATACATACAACACAGCTTTTCATTATAAATGTAGATAATAAACAAGTAAGGATTAACAAACGGTAGATACAGAGAAGATTCAGAGAGAAATTAACGTAGAATTCTTAATTAGTCGAGCGGAGTCTGCACCTGGGTAAGACGATTATTTCTAATTTAAAGTTACAAACTTAACGCCGAATACGTTGTTTGAGCTTTGTCTTAATTCAATGCCAATACTTGTATTATAGTAATATTATATTGGTGTAACAAACACCGCAGTTTTGTGGCTACCGCTGGTAACCGCTATCAAGTGGATCTAATGTATATAAAAATTTCATACTCAGTTTTTACGAAAAACCACAGGTACGACCCAAGCTCCTAATTTCATGTCTTTATATATGGAAATTACAATTTATTAATTTTTTTAGATACAATGCTAAACGAGCCGTAATAAGTCGTTGTTTTTGTATTATCTTAAAACTTATTACAATATTGTGACACCCATACACAGTTTATTCTAGCTATCCAAGAGAGAGGACTAAGTTTATAGCCCTCCCAATGAATATATTTATTATTATTTCTAGCAAGAAATTGCATTTTTTTAACCGAGGGATTTTGCTTACGCTCAAGCAGTTTCATTGTACTTGTTATGAGCGAGCAACACAAGCTAATGAGAATAAATTGCAACGCCAGCACGCTCACCAACATTACTTTGAAATTAGTGAATTTTTCACTCGACTCCTTAACGCGATTCATCTTGCCTGTAAAACAGATTTATTGTAGCGCTAAATTGATTTAAAGTGCAGCGTTAAGCTCATCTTGGGAACTGATTGGATTAAAACAATATTTCCACTTATGTTTTACAGTGAGGAATTGCCCTTTGCGGTACCTCATTTCCGCAGTGCGAGATGTACTTAATAAAACGCTTTTGCTATTAACGTTGTTATTTATGGAGTAGTGGAGTTTATTTTAACAAGTAACTAGTTGAAAAAAGTAGCCAAGATAAATGTGGAATATATCTAATAAATAAACTATTTAATTTAGTTGAAGTACCTACATATTTTAAGAATGTAGGTAATTTTAGTCGACATCACAGGAGACCGAAGATCTGGCAGCTACCTCGGACAAAGAATTAGTCTAGCGATTCAAAGGGGGAACGCTGCCAGTATCTTTGGAACCTTGCCTAAAGGGACTCCTTTTAATAATATATTTTAGTTTATTTTAAGGTTAGTTTTTATTTTGTATTGTACATATAAGAATTAACTATAATGATATGACTAATAATGTACCTACATAACTTCTATTTTAAGAATTAATTCTGCATATGAAGTCGAATGTCGATCGTAAAGTATGTGTTTCTGTATAATTTGGAATAATCAAATCTTATTTTTACGTTTGTTTTTTTAATGTACCATAATGCAATCTAAATTATCTAACACATTTGAAAACCACTGTTGTTTGTAGTAATATAACGAAAGCGCGCGTCAGTAGAGCGACAATCTAATTGAATAATATATTATTAAAAAATACACTACCATAACCGTTGGAATACATTGAAATAATCGAGAGAACAGAATATGAATGCCATCCAATTTTATCTCATACAATGGGGTGAAGGTAATAACCGCCTTTATCATTACCATAAGGTTCTGTTCATTTGAAGGCATACGGAAAAACATTAACGTACGTAACTACATATTTTACGCAACTAAAATTGGTCGTTAAACGTTCGACCGTTTTAATTATGAAGATTAATAATTTTTAGTGTTATAAACAGAAAATGTTCAGTATAGAAGCGCTGTCTAAAATAAAATATATTATTTATTTTCTTTAAGTCTTGTAACCTTGAAAGAGAAAGACCGAAGAATGCTTATAAAGGAACGTGTAAATTATTTACTTTTTATAAACTCCTAGCCGCGGATTTTATTTATTAAAACTTTCTTACATTACAAAAAAAAGCAAGTAACATTATTAAGTATTAAACGGGTTGCCTTATTGCTAACAAAGGATCTCATGCTTGCATAACAAAATTAAATTACAAGTAATACTGGAAAATTTAGCTTCACTCTAAAAAAAATATAAAATACAAAAGATACTTTAATTACAAAGGTTAAGAAGTAGTGTGTGGTAATAAATAATCTTCTACTAAAGTAGAACCCTAATAATTATTCCACCTAGAGAAGCTGAACTACCTGCTCTTGGAGAAGCCATCACCTGTTTGACTTACGTGACAGGACATCCTTATCAAATTGTACGTTCAGCGTTCCTGCTCAAAATATAGTTCCATATATCCACAGCGTAGCCCGTTTCTCGCACATGTTTATCCAATTTGGAGAAGTCTGCAAAGTTGAGCAACACGTGTGATGCTCAAATTAGAGATTCATATTAATTTAGGAGTTGCACTGACAAAGTTGTAAGACTAGAACGCCTTGTGGTTGTGTTCCAATGTTGGGGCTTATCGGTTGGTAACTTTGTTGTATGTCGTACGTTCGGTTTTGTCGTAGGCTTTTGAGGCCGGACTTAAAGTGTTTAATATAGTAATTATTTAAGTGAGATGTGTGTGAAGATTTATATTTAAAGTTGGATAGTTGGAAGTAGATACGTCTACATACTGTAGACGGTAATTTCTAATGTCATACCAGTAAAGAAGTATTATATGTTTTGTATTTGTACGGTTCATGGGTCATCGGGATGCCTAAAAAATTTGAGGATTTTAGTTTTACTCTATACTAACCATTCGCGTACAACAATAGAATATAAGCGAAATAATGAAATTATAATTGCTATGTAACGAATGAATGCAGGCGCGTTATGAAAAATTTATGAGAGTGAAATTTTACAATGCGCGCGCACCCGTGACACAAAATTAGGAGTGTGATTATAGCGTGCGCGAGCGAGATAGGAATAAGACAATCTACAAGTAAAAAGAAATAGAATATGCGTGAAGTTCGTATGCCAACAATTTTGAATGACCATAATGACATTTGTCATTTACCTTTTAAACAAATAAAGGAGTTTTAATTATTTTTTCAAAGAAATTTAGCGATGCTTTTTGAATTATAATCAGAAGTGATTTAAATTGAATATTTAAACCAACACTAATTAATATTTGTGAAAAAACTGTGCTCATCAACCTTCCTAAGTGCTTCAATACAATTGAGGTTAACTATCCGTATGTATTATTATTATTATCGAGTAATGTTTTGATTAAAAAATTAACCACATTGTTTAATCAAAACATGTAATTTTTCTGATTTTATCTAGCAAATTTAAGGAAAAGAGACAAAAAACAATTGATGAATCAGTGTAACTGCACTAAATTGAATACAAAAAAGAGTTTTCATCTTATCGCTGTGAAACATCAAAAACTGGAGGTGGAACAAAGCCAAACTATTTTTAATATTGCCAAAGAAGTATAACTTCTTACGCGCGTACATAAGTACACGGACCCTTTTTTATTTCGTTACGCGTCACATTTTTCGGTTACGCGCCATGTTGCTTTTTGAAGTCAAACTTCTTTATCGGCGTTGGAATGAAACTTCTTTATCGACGTATGGGAGAAATTTTGTAGCAAATCGTCACGTTTTTCAATGACAGTAATAATTCTATTACAATTAATGAAATTCTATAGTAATCTTCGTAGTAATAAAGTAAAATGAAATATTTGTATTCATGTCTATGATAATAAAAGCCTTTTGTTAAACTTTATCTAATTTAACGAATTTCTGTAAAGTTGCATATAGTAGATCATTTTTCGAAAAATAATAAAGAAGTTTCACTTCTTACGTGTGTACACCTAGTACACGCACAATTTATTTTCTTCTTGTTTGATTTGCTTACAAAGAACAAATCAACAGTCTCTACGCTATTTTTTTATTATTACAATTTTAAAATACACTTCTACACAGTCCTAAAAATCTAATCAACCAGACATAACAAAAAATTAATTATAGAATTTTAAACATCTTTTGATGTTTTCTATACACGATTTTACCTTGATGCCTGTGAGCCAGAACAACGGTCAAAATCTAGTTGTCAACACAAACCATTTTTCTATACAAAGTTCTACAATGACAGGGCTCAAGTGGTGATTGTGATCTATTAATACGAGTGACGAGCTTCCCTCAAAATAAGCCCCTTATTTACAATATGTTGCCCGATAGAACAGGAAAAATAACAGTGGTACTACAACCTTTTCAGGTCTGGGCCTCCGATTCCTGTATCTGTTTCATGATCATTTGCCAATCCAATAGACAAGTAGGTGATCAGCCTTCTGTGCCTGACGCACGCCGTTGACTTTTTGGGTCTAAGGCAAGCCGGTTTCCTCTCCATGATTTCCTTCACAGTAGGTACGAGCGAATGTTAAATGCGCACATATAAAGAAAGTTCATTGGTGCACACCCGGGGATGAAATCTACGACCTCAGAGATGAGAGTCTCACGCTGAAGCCACTCGGCCAACATTGCTCTCTATAACTGTTACTGATCATAGAACCCTGTATGATTTGTACCCTATGTACAAACAGGTATTTATTTTGTTCCTAAAAGAGGCAATAGAGTGTAATTTACCTGAAAAATATCCCCCAACTTAATTTCTACCGTTAATTATGAAGATCGTAAACGCGAAATTATACAGCTTTAATAGCCCTGTAAATTTCACACGTCCATTTAGCGAGTGGAAACTAATTTCTTTGCATTTTAAAGGCGAAATGTTTATAACACCCTGTAACTATGCCCGCGGTTGCAGTTATTTCCGGCTCTTGTAAATATGGATCATTTAACGTAACCAGCCACTTGCAGTTTTTGTAAAAATTTAACTACTTGACAATATGCGTGTAGCTTATCTAAAATGATATTATCAAATAATAATAAGTTTTTACTAGTAACTAATTAACTGTTTCTTAATTAATATTAAAACTTCTTTAAGAGATTTTTACATCGATTTATTACACTCCTGGAAAACTTTTAAAACTTCGATTTAAAACAATGTTATAAATCAGCATTTCAAATTGAAATTGAAATGTAAAAACTAAATAAGTGGCGACCTTTTTTAATCGGAGCCTCAGATATCTGTATCGATATCATGATAATTTGTTAATCTACAGGCAACAAGGTAACCAGCCTCCTGTACCTGGTGCACGCCGTCGTCTTTTGGGTTTAAGGCAAGCCGGTGTTCTCACGATGTCCATTGGTGCACAGCCGGGGATCGAACCTAAGACCTCAGACATGAAAGCCACTAGACAATCACTGCGTATTTAAATGTATTTTTTTAAACCAAACCACTTAGAAAAGCAAGTCTGTTTGCTTTATGAAACAAAATGAAAATTTAGAAAATTCTTATACCCATTATGAACACAATATTAAGCTCAATTAATAAGCGAAATGTATGTGTTTCCTTAGACAAAAATCGTGTTAGACACCAACTTATTGTGAAACCTAGTCGTGACCAAACCAAACAATTATTCCACAATTGATTGACTTACAAAATTACTCTATTATGTTAAACTAGGTTAGGAGTCGTATATTGCTTTCTGATAATACATTTAATAGTATTGTCATTGATTTACATAACCTTTACACATTTAAAGAAAAAACTGTTTAACCGGATTGAAGTTATGTATTATTGAAGTTATACTTTTTAGGCGTCGTTATGAAAATTTGGAAGGGGGGGGGGGGATTTTTGGGGTGTGCGCGCGCCTGTGACCCAAAATTAGGGGGGTGATTATAGCGTGCGCGAGCGAGATAGGAATAAGACAATCTACAAGTAAAAAGAAATAGAATATGCGTGGAAGTTCGTATGCCAAGAATTTTGAATGACCATAATGACATTTGTCATTTACCTTTTAAACAAATAAAAGGAGTTTTAATTATTTTTTCAAAGAAATTTAGCAATGCTTTTTGAATTATATATAATCAGAAGTGATTTAAATTGAATATTTAAACCAATACTAATTAATATTTGTGAAAAAACTGTGCTCATCAACCTTCCTAAGTTCTTCATTACAATTGAGGTTAACTATCAGTTTGTATTATTATTATCGAGTAATGTTTTGATTAAAAAATTACCACATTGTTTAATCAAAACATGTTTTTTCTCTAGCAAATATAAGGACAAGAACAAAAACAATTATGAATCAGTGTAAGTGCACTAAATTAATAAAAAAAGAGTTGTATCTTATCCTGTGAAACATCAAAGGGGGGGGGGGGAAAAAAAAAAATAATAATGCCAAAGAAGTATAACTTATTCCTAAATTTACAACTATTTAACATAATTTTAAATTTATCCGACGTTTCGGTGCTTTAAGGTGCGTGGTCACGGTGACTGAAGACAAAAGATGTTGGATGTCAAAAAGTATCACAGCTGTAGGGAAAGTTGCCTTATCTGTATTTATTACCCCGGAGTTGGTATCAACTAAAAGATGGAGGGTTTTGGCAAAAATGGCTCAGGTGTCCTCTATTTTCGCGGATTTTTTTCTTGAGATTTTACTCGGATAAATTTAAAATTATGTTAAATAGTTGTAAATTTATAATATACATAACTTCTATTTAAATACATTTAATTTCAAACTAAATTATAATATATATTATATATATTTAATTAACCCTTAATAATAATAAAATAGATAAATGTAGGAAAGGTCTGAATGTATTTGGAGTGTTATTAAAATCTTATACATCTAAACTTGCATGATAAATAATAGTAAATAGTGTGGTTTTTATGTATAAACATTCTCCTTTACATAAAAAAATAGTATAAAGCAATAATATCGATAGTGTAGACGTAGAGTGTATTTCAGAAAAAAAAACAATAAAAAAACAGGTTTCAATATAATATAACTTTAAATTAATTCTATTTAAATAATCAAGTGGTTTGCGTGGAAATGTGTTTTTAATTTTAAATGGAACATGTCGATTATAACGTCAAATCCAGTGTCATACATCCGCCGATAGGAGGACGGGGGTGTAGGCGGTCTCAAGGGCCGTCTGCTGCAAAGTATCGCTTAATGACGTGTAACGAGCATGGTCCCTACATACTCTTACATACGAGATCTGCATTCGTATATACGCATGAATCTGCCACAATTTTCCAGACGGTTGAAGGATCACAACGTCGTATTTTTGGTCAGGAATAATTTTTATATTATTACCTTTTTTTCCTCCATGAAGCGGTATTGGGATTAGTTGGAGATCCTAACACATGTTTCTAGGATGGAAACTACACGATAAGGAAAAGCGGAAAAACTACAAAATATTAAGTAATAAGAAATGAAATTAAAACTTTTCTTATCGTTTCCAAAACGTTAAATTTGTTTTTATAAAAGTTACTTTCAATATACATTTTTCTTCTGAAATAAAACCTTATTCGGTACTACGCCTTACTACGGTCGATAAATAAAAGTTATTAATATTAGTGTTTGTGTTACAATCTCAGAATGAGAAGTGTTCTGAGATATAGAGAAAAATTAAAACGTTTAATTATATTGACATTGAACTTAAAATTACCGAAAACCGTCAAAATATTCGCAGAAACTCCAGCAATGATTTAATCACGAGTCTACGTGACGCGCAATCTAATTATCTCCCGACTGACTTTTTCCTCGATTTGCATACGTAATTAATTAACTTTTTTGTAAAATACTTTTTGGGGCAACCGGTAAAGTTTGTTACCTCATTGAGACTATTTCTAATTTTAATGAGAAACGTCACGTCGCTTGTGTAACTTTATTGAACTGAAAATAAATGTATTAACATTTTATGTTATATCTTTGGCAAATCAAAGTACTAAAATTAGTGTTACGCGTTACCGCTAAAGGTGCTAAATTATTTTACGCAGAGTGTAATTGAGTAGTAGTAATTGCAATGGTTGCACTTAGTCAATGTTCACGTAATTTTTTACCATCATTCGAGTTGCATAAAAGAAATTACTTGCTACGTCACTTTGTCTTTCATCCCTTGGAAGATGGGACGGGTTTGGTATCGGATGCTACTATACTTGTGGGGACACGTTTGCTCCGTCTCACCTCCCTCGAACAAGTAAAAGAGCTGGGGCGGCCGCAGAGCAGGCGCAAAATAATAAAAGGCTCAAATATTAGAGTCTTTTCTCCAAGTTCTATTTTGTTCCCTTTGGAGTAGAGACTCTTGGGCCGTGGGGTTCAGTTGCACAGGCGCTAATTAAAGATTTAAGTTGGCGCCTGGTAGATAGTACCGGTGACCCCAAAGCTGGGTACTTTCCTCGCTTAACGAATAAGTATCGCAATACAGCGAAGAAATGCTGCCAGCGTTAAAGACACTACCACAGGGACCAAACTTTTTAAATTTCTTTTAATTTTCTTTTTATTAATTTTTGTGTTAAATTACATAAAGTACATAAAAAAGTCTCTTTTTATAAACCTAATATAATCTTTAAATAAAACTCTATAAAACACATTACATTGTCTTTTGTTAACGCGTGCACTTTTAACTAATTGAAAATGCTTATGAAGTAGAATTAACTTAAAATGTAGTTGGTTGTTCCTCGACATTGACGACTCATTGGTCTAGTGGTTAGTACCCCTGACTGCGAATCCATGGGTTCCGGGTTCGATCCCCGGCTGAGACGAACATCGATGCGATGAGCATTTGGTGTTGTGCTTAGGTCTTGGGTGTTTAAATATGTATTTATATGTCTATCTATCTATAATATGTATGTATATCCGTTGCCTAGTACCCATAATACAAGCTTCACCAGCTTAGCATGGGACTAGGTCAATTGGTGTGAATTGTCTTTAAAAAAAAAAATGTGGACTCTAGCCGATATTATCCGATTATATTCGATAGAAAAACCTCGAGATCCGATTGCTAAAGAAGTTTAAATAAATATATCAGTGGCGCTACAACCTCTTTAGATCTTGGCCTCAGATTTCTGAATCTGTTTCATGATCATTTTTAAATGTAATTGGCAAGTAGGTGATCAGCCTTCAGTGCACAGCCGGGGATCGAACCTACGACCTCAGGTATGAGAGTCGCAAGCTGAATCCACTAGGCCAACACTGCTCTGCTTCACTAAAGAAGTTTATTTTATTTAAAAACAACATTGCCAAATAAAAAATTAATTTCCGTAATTTGCACTGCACATTAACCGGCTTTATATATTATATTAATTTTAGTGAAAAAGCTCAATAAATCTATGGGTATGTATTAAAATCTCAGTTATGTACAACAAACAATATATTATTACAAACTGTTTCAAACTACACTCACACTAGTAAAAGCTTCTTTAATTCACTTAGTCTCCAGACATGTGAATTATTAAACATCTTAAGTCAAAGTGGTCCATTACAAAGAGTTTAAATTTTAATGAGAGGGGACTTGCGGGTAACATACCATATTACTTTACATATAAATATTTAACAAATTAGTTCTAGGCTCGTTGGGAGAATCTGACCACATACCCTTGAACGGAAGCTTCTTAGAAAGCCTTCTGAGATTTAGTATTCTCGTTACTGAGGTTCTATAATAAGTTTTTATATTAGCGATGCTTGAATGAATATTACCGTGTAATGTGTATAGAGATCGTTCCCTAATAGGACATACATTTCTGCGTCTTTATAATTGAAGAGCCCTCTATCAACGCGAATCATGGCACCAGAAATATAAACTTGGACGGCTTTTAATAAAACAAAATGAAATTGATTATGTAAATGTACAATTTGAATCGAATCTTTCTGTATACTAACCACGCGTAGTAAATGCGGATACTAATGTTGGTGTTGTGAACTAGGCGCAGGCGCAGACTCTATTACAAAATAGGCTGTTGGACTAATGATAACAAAATCGCAACTACTGTTTCGATAAGCCATCAGAGAGCGATTGAAATTTGAAACCCAACGATCGATTCAACGCACTACTTACAGATTGACATTGACAATTTATAACCTGTAAGATGTCATAGCGAAGTGTTGCCATTCTATTAAAATAAATTTCATCGTTTCCTTTATTACTTTATCCTTGATCTTCATATATTTACTGTTATGTTTAACCGGTAAAATGAAAATAATTTTTAGTCTTTGAAGTCGATTAAAGATATGTATGAACGAACGAACGTATAGTCCTAATAATGATCTGCAATTGCCAATCATATATGTAAAGTTCAATAGTAACTAAAATCTCATGAAAAAGATAATTTTATCTTCAGTAGCAAATACACTTATATCAACGAAACTACAGGTAGAAGCGGCTAAGTATACTCGAGTGGTTTCTCCGCAAAATTACATCAAATCACTTGAATTATTAAACTTTAACAGACTCCGCTATTGCCACATTTGTTGCTGTTTTGAAACTTTACCCTCAAATTGAATTGGATGTATGTAACTTTTATGATTTTGGTATGCATAGTTTCATCATATCGGTGAGCAGTGTTGGCCTAGTGGCTTCAGCGGGTGCTTCTCATACCTGAGGTCTTAGGTTCGATCCCCGGCTGTGCACCAATGGACTTTTTTTCTATGTGCGCATTTAACATTTGCTTGAACGGTGAAGGAAAACATCGTGAGGAAACCGACATATTGTCTTAGACCCAAAAAGTCGACGGCATGTGTCAGGCACTGGAGGCTGATCACCTACTTGCCTATTAGATTTTAAAATGATCATGAAGCAGATTCAGAAATCTGAGGCCAAGACCTAAAGAGGTTGTAGCGCCACTGATTTATTTTTATTTATTTAGTTTCATCATACATTATTTTACTAACAATAATTTTCGTTTATTGTGGAAAAAAAAGAGAGAGCGTACTATTGCCTCAAAGGCCGGCAACGCACCTACTTAAATGAGCAGCCTTTAATGTGTATCCTGACGTATTCTTCTGCATATTTTCCTTTATTAAGTATTTAACATAACCTGAATCTTGAGATCAGGGTATAACTGAGGCATAAATGATCATATTTTATAAATTTTACAGGTTTCTCAGTGAAGGTCGAATAATTTACGTAAAACGTATTAAGGCGGAGGTTGTAAAATGTAATTAATTTTCAAGGGATTACAGTACAAACAAGAAAGGGCCACAGTACCCAGTCCATGGCTGAATAATATAAGGTCTTTATTTCTTGAAATTGCATACAAGAATATATTGTACACAATATCTTGTGTCGGCGAGGTCGCAGATCTGGCGGAAAATAATAAACGAAAAATCTTGTTGATTTCGTTTTATTTGAGAATGACTCCCGCCATGGAATACAAGTGGACAAGGTCTAGTCAAAGACCTTAGTTGTCGTCTGGTAACCAAAACGGGGTTACAGCGAGGAACCGCAACACATGGGAGGAAATGCTGCCAGCATCAAGAAAACTCTGCCATTGGGATCAAACTCTTTTTTTGAGCAACTTTAGTTGATATTGTATTTTATGTTATAATTGTATCGTAGATTTGTTATGTTATTATTAAATTAAAGGAAATGGCTGCGTCATTTTTGTACTTATATAATATTTAATTTTTTTATAGTTTTTTTTATTTGTTTTCATTGTGATGAAATATGTGCCTTATATGTTTAAATTTATACTTTCAGATGTATTTTTAGATTATATGAGTTAAGAGAAAATATATATAATAATAATATTTTTCCCCTTGTTGATGGTCATAATAATAATATAAAAATCATATAGTTGATTTGCCTTTTCACAATATTGCATTTTACGGGGTTACTTACTGCATGTATTGGCCATCTTTGTGAGAGGCCATCTTTGTGCCTATAATAACAGGTCAAAAGTCCTTCATCGCGGATAGAAAATTTAGAATGAGACTACATATACTATGACTAAACGAAAGTAACAAAACAAAAACTAAAGTATGAGTGGTTGTGGGTTCGTGTAAGAGTGTGTTATTTAAAAGTATGTAAAAAATTTAATTTATTATATCGTAATCTAGAAACAGCTATTTTTTTAATACTTAGGGAAAAATTAAGTTTATCGTACAAAAATGGCCCAGCAAGCAAAAAAAAAATTATGTTGTTGTGTTATTAAAGAATATGAATATAAAGGATGTTATGGAATCATAAATTTGTATATATTAAGGTAGTAGGATAAAAATGTTCATGTTAACTTATTTACTTTTTTCAAATGTTCAAAAAACAAAATATACAGGTTTTGTTTCTATATAACCTTTAATATCATATGTATTGTGCTCTGGCTATTCTAACAGCGGATTTCAAGTGTAAATAAAATTACAAGGAGCCCTTATTAGATCTCTCTGCCGCTCTACACCTGGAGTTTAATAACCCAGGCCTTAATTAAAACTATTTTATACAAGCTTGGCTTACATAATTTCACAATTCAGATAACTCTTTAAATCTATTTAAATTAACCAAAGTCCGTGAAAAACGTATATGTTTCTTGTTCGAATTTCTAGTCTAATAATAGTAATATTTATTGGTGCTTCGCCGGCATATAATCCAGACAGTATAGAAAGGTGTGCCTTTCGTACGAAGAAATGTATTAGATTTGGACATACGGGACTCATAATTTTTTTTTTAATTTTTAATCCATCTACAATCAGCCTGATGGCTTTTATTAGATTTTATAAGAAATAATGGCAATTAGGGAACGCAAATCCAATATTTTTTTATTCCCTCCGTAATTCGTAAACTGTCAGACTGCGGCAAGTTTTGCCCTTTTCAGCCGATACACACTGTCCGTGGGACTCATTATTAGCGCTGAGTTTCTACTCTAAATCATAGCATGACTTGGCTTACTTTAATACTTATTTTCTTTTATACCCTAGATAAGCAAAGGCCGTTCATAGAGCTTCGCCAACGCGTTCTCTCTAAAGCCACGCACTTTACTTCGACCCTCTCCTTCTTCGAATCTTCGACCACAAATAAGCCACAAAGGTCACCTAAATTGGCTTATTCAATAAACAGCTGAGCATCGCTAGGATTGTTTAGGTTTCATTATCATTTGTTTTTTTAATAGCCAAGTAGGTAGTCTTATGTGTCCACAGATGTCGACGTTTTGGGTCTAAGGCATTCCCCCAATGTTTTCCTTCACCGTACAAGCGAGTGTTAAATGCATATGCACAGCAGTTGTCGAAACTACAACCTCGTGAGAGTCGCACGTTCAAGCCAACATTGCTATAAACTAGGTCTCTAATTAACTGGACTATTTTAGTTTTATTAAAATTGACACACAAATGATTTGTATGAAACACATTTCATAATTAATTTTATTTACTTTGCAATAAAAATGGTAAAAACAGAATTAATTTAGGATTTTTTCTTTCCAACCTCACCTACTGAATACACAGACCGCCCACAAAAACGTTTCTATGCAAATATAGACAAATAAACGCTCGAGAGACGCAGTGTAAAAGATATATAGCTGTGGAAGGTACGAAGATTTATGTATGAGTTTCAATTAATTATCTTGAGTACGAGGTTTCTTAAAGTAAAAGCTTGAATAACATTCTTCTATACTAATATTATAAAAGAAAGAAAGACACAACTTTATTATACACAATATACATGATATTTAAATAAAGTAAAGTGAACTGGCCTCCACACTAGGATTCCCTGTCAGCCAGTCTCTTCCTTTTGACATGTAAACAGTATTTTACTTAATGATTTAACATAACACATTTATATTTAAACTATTTTTGCACAAAAATAATATTTTCAGTATCAGCATAGGACAGGTTAACAAGATATTGTTTGAGATTTTTAGTATAACTATGTAATGTGATTTGTAAAATGTTACTGATAATTTAGATTTTAAGGAAGTGGTTAAAGATGAAAGGGCCTCGGAAGGAGAAAAAGCGTTGGGCGAAGTGCTATTTTTGGGTTGCTTATATATAGATTTTATAAAAGGATATTTGAATTGAATAAACTGAAAAAATACAGGACCGACTAAAAAAGTCTTTCACAATTTGAATGCTACATCCATATTGTAAGACTACGCATAATCCAAAAATATATAAATGGAGATTGATCGAGGAATTTGATACAGAAATAGTCAATTATTTGATAAAAGACTTGTTTTAAATTAAGTAATAATTGTACCGTCTATCATTTTCTTTATAAAGTTATTACGCTACGCTGAAATGATAATGGTTCTAATTTCAATATGAATTATATTAAATTCTCTCAGAATCGTCTAAGTTTTCGTGTATTAATAAACAAATAATTAGTCCAAAGTACTCACCTTTTTCATCACATCGTTATAACATTTAACAGAAAGAGACATTAAGACTGAATAATGAACTAGTCATTACGTATGATTTAATTGCAAAATAATAATAAATAAATAAGTAATAACTCCTAATAATTACCCGAACTATTATGTAATTGTAATAAGCGTTTAAATAATGGAATTATAATAGTTACAAATGCCCTTTGGGAGCTGTTTTGTGGAGATTAGAACTGGAAACATAATTTGTTGTTTATTTATGTTACAATGTTTTGAAAATGTATTTTAATATAATATTTAGACAAATTTACTAGCGCTTCTGAAAGCGAAATGTGTTTCTTAATTTTGCTAACAGATTTAGATTAATAAAACGGTTTAGCAATTCCAGTTGCTATCATGAAAATACGAATAATTGTTTATTTAATTAAACTTAAAGAACAAACAATAATAATAAACACAAATTCATAGTCAATATTAGAATATGCACAGGTAATGTTGTCAGTTTTTTTTATATTTTATTTCCTTGGTACGGTCCTTCAAGAAAAGAGCGTACCAATTCTTGAAAAGGCCGGCAACGCACTCGCAAGCCTTCTGTCAATGTGAGCGTCCATGGGCGGCGGTATCACGTAACATCAAGTGAGCCTGCCCGTTTGCCTCCTATTATATAAAAAAAAACTATAAGGCTGCCCAAACACATTCCATTTAAATCTTTTACCAGGACTCAATAGATGTACGATGTCTTTCATTACATTTGTGTAGAACGCATTTAGAATATCAGACTTGATTTATTATATATATTAACTATGACTTAAAAATGACTATGACTTTTTGCCTTCACTTTTTTGCCGAACCTAGAACCTAAATATACGCCAAATGCGTTAACCATTAAGTCAACAATAAAATATCCTTTTTTACTTATATCTTATAGTTACGAACAAAGAAAAAATTGTAGAGATACCCAAATAAATTCCGTAGGGATGTAGCAAATTGCTGAAAGAATTAACAACATTTTTGGCTCAGCCGTATCCAGTGTAATCTGATTCCCACGTGATCTCAGTGTCTCCCGGGAGCGAATTTTCGACTGAGTTTTATAGGAGACGCATGCTTGATTTCCACTATACATATTTATGACGCCGTTTTCAAGCGTGGAAAAGGAGTTTTATAGTCTATGTTGGTGACCGAATTTATTCGTGATATTGACTTTGTAGCTAGCAGAATAAAATGTTACTTAAACCATTGGGCGAGGTTTTATGTGCGCCAAAGTTTCAACAAGAAGTATTAAATAAATGAAATTCATTATGATAGTTACAATGAAATACCAGCCCTTGCTCTGCCGCAGTTAGGTAATATTTTTAAGTTAAAATACTGATTGAATTCGTAGAAATATAAGGGAATATTCTGCCTGCCTGCCGCCTGTTCCTGCCAGCCTTGTTCTGCCTTATTATAATTATGATATGCCATTCCTAAATCACTACGTGCATGCATCGAGACTCATTAATCATTATCACATGTGTTAGTCACTTAGCAATAAAATTACTGAAATTTACTAACGGTATACTACTTTTTTTGTAATTTTTTTTTAATCTCAGTGTTGACTGTTGATGGTACAATAAGTAGACAGAACCTACCTCTAGTAGTTCTACGTCTAATAAGTACACATATATTATATTTACATATTTAATATGGGCGGACGTAATACTAGTTTCTTTTTATAGGGGGCAAACGAGAAGATTTTGCTTTTACGACTTTGTTCCCCGGAGAAAGCGAATGATTTTATAAAACTTAATAACGGTATATAGCACTATTAGCATGACTTTATGTTGTTTGAAAAGAGGTCTAAATCTGCTGGGAATTGCACACTTCAATATCCATGCCTACGCCCAGTAGCATTTCTGGGACACTCTTATATTCACAACATCTCTCAAATCTTTGTATTTATTTTAAAATGTCAATGGAACGTGGTGTAATGGTTGCAGCTCCTTACAAACGTTGTGTAAAACAAAAAACTTTGCGATTAAAAAGAGTGACGGCGAGTTTATTTCCAGTTCTTCTATTTCGTTGTACGCCCTTGATTTGAGAACTGGCAGTTAATGTAAAATTAGAAGCATTGAATGTTTATTTCTTTTTTGACCTTCATAAGTGTTTTAAAATAAAATAAAATATGTTTATTATGGAACATAAGATACATGTATCACTTATTCCACGTCATTAAATTTGAATTTGTAGGCATCCCTACTCATCGGCAAAGAAGACAGAGGGTGTAGGCCGAGAGAAAAAGCCGGCGTAAATAACTCTCGGTACTCTTTTAAAATAGCAAATCATCAAACAACACTTTAAAACAAATATCGCAAATTAATTATGTGTTACGTACATGAATACATTTACATACAACATTTAAGCGATGAACGTAAATAGTTATATTGCAATACAACTAACAACAGAATATTAATCCATAGAACAGATAATTAAGTTAGTAGATCAATTGGCATTTTAACTCGCTGATACTGAACATGCAACGAACTTAAGCCTAACTTTATGGATACGGAGCACACAATCCATCTTACAAGTTACAATTGATTGTACAAACTTCGCGACGTTGAGGGCTGCCTCTCAACAGTTTTTAGATTCAAACAAAAAAATCTAGAAACTCTAATTAATTAGAGTTTCTAGATTTTCCTGCCCCTGCTCAGGGCTGAAGCTCTGCCCTGAGCAGGTGAATTTAGTATTTTTTAACAAGGTCTTCAATCTACCTATTATATTACTATATATATATTACTATAGCAATATACATTATTTCTTCACATACATTCTAGGAGCTATACAAAACTTAAGTCTATACACGATATTTTAAACATTTAATTAAACTCAAACTCAAACTCAAAATATCTTTATTCAAGTGGGTAACCAAGTACACTTTTGAATCGTCAAGTTAAATTAATCATAAATTTACATTTACTACCAGTTCGCAAGTCAAGGGCGTAGAGCGGGTAAGAAGAACTGGCAAGAAACTTTCCGCCACTCTTTTTAATCGCCAAGTATTGTCATACAAATTGTTTGAACTGGAGCAATTCAATCCCAAGGATTAGGATCATTTAAGTAGTCCTCAAATTTATAAAAGGCTTTGTTGATTAATTTTCGTTTAACAAGGGCTTTGAATTTATTTAGTGATAATTCTCTAATTTCGCTTGGGAGTTTGTTGTAAAAACGAATACAATTTCCATATAAGGAGTGGTTTATCTTTTGGAGCCTGGTTGGTCCTACACTCAAATTAGTTCTATTTCGCGTATTATACTGGTGAAAGTCACCATTTGTTTTAAAATCGTTTATATTTTTTTGGACATACAACAAGGCTTCAAGAATATATTGACCAGATAGTGTCATAATATTTAATTCCTTAAACTTATTCCGTACCGACTCCCTCGGAGAAACACAACAAATACCCCGAACAGCCCGCTTCTGCAGCACAAATATGGATTGAACCTCTGCAGCAGCACCCCACAGTAAAATACCGTACGACATAACGCTGTGGAAGTAGCTATGATACACTATTTTAGCCGTGTCCTTATCAGTAAACTGTCGGATTTTCTTTACTGCATATGCTGCAGAGCTCAGCCTATTCGAAAGAGTTTCTATGTGTGGGCCCCATTGGAGTTTACTATCTATTGTTATGCCTAGAAAAACAGTTTTGTCAACAAAGTTTAGTTCACTGTCCTTAATTTTCAGGTTACCAATATCTCGCTTTACGCTAGTAGTTGTAAATCTAATACAGTTTAGTTTACAGATATTATTGTTACTAATTATTATAAAACAAAAGGAAAGGGGTATCTCTGCATCTTCTACCGCATTTAGCGTGGAGAGTGTTCAGAAGAATTGTTCGGATTAAGCAGCTGAGTTTCATCATCCGACGTCGAAGCAGAATGCGAAATTCCACCTATATCACCTCGACGTCGGTCGTTCCACAGCTGAGCGCTAGTAGTGCGATATGTGGAACCAGCTGTCGATAAAGTTTTTTCGAACCAATTCGACTTAGGGTCCTTCAAGAAAAGAGCGTTCTGATTCCTAAAAGACCATCAACGCCCTTGCGATCCTTCTGGCATTGAGAGTGTCTATGGGTGGTATTATCACCTAATACCATATGAGCCTCCTGCCCGTTTGCTCCCTGTTCTTTAAAAATAGAATAATTCAAATTGAGTGGCAGCCCTACTACCGATTGGCTTATCCGCCTTACAACGTCTTACATTGAGAAAATGTTCCTCCGATAATCTGAATATCGTTGATCTATGTTTGTTATAATTGTTTGATTTTTGAGCTCCAATCAACTCGGAACTTTTAATGTATTCACAAACTTTGGTGTTTTAAGCTCTTAAGTCGAAGATCTTTGACTTGATTTTAGATTCGAGCGGGTAAACTTCTTTCCGTTTGGTATACTTTGTAGTCTCTGGAAACCTTTTGTCTAGAATTTTAACATTTAGTAAATGTATAAAGCTTGTAGATGCAGGGTTACGTCTAATAAAACCGTCCTTTTGAAGCACTTTTGGGACTCTTTATGTATAATGGTGCATACATTACTCAGATTTCTGTTCCTGTTTTAATAATGTCTTTTTAGCCCAAACAGTTATTGCAAACTAAACGAGCCCTACAATTGTTGTTTCATTGGGAATCGAACTCCTATTATCTATCTATTTGGTTACCACGCAACTGCTCCAGGTCTTTTAGACGGATACTAATCCTGCTAAGTACAAATTCCTTGAGAATATTTATAATATTTGGCCGAGGTACGAAAATTTGTCCCATCTAGGTGATATAGGAAAATAAGTCAATTTTAGTGACAACGCGATACGCAAACGTTCTATTTAAAAACAAAGTTATTAATGAAAACGTAGGAAGATAAAGCTTGTAGCTAAATTAAATAATGGGATCGGTAATTTGCTAGAGGACGAAGCAAAAACAGGAGAATTCCGCTGTGAACTAACCCGTGTTGTTGCAGTACGCAAATTCTCACGAATTTCAACGTAAGCCCGCGTTTAACGCCAGACTAAGGTATTTCGGTAGACGGGCACACGTTATCCGCGGCTTTAATAAAGAATGCCGACAGTGTTTTTTTTACTGCGCTTGTTTATAGAAGTATAGTCAGTTATGTACTTGAAACCACGATTAATGCAACTATAGTAGAGTAGAGCATAAGTTTTGTAAAAATTATCTTAGAAAGGCTCAATTCTTTGGTTTTCTGGACAACTCAAATATGTATAATTTAGTTCTAGAACATTTGGTAATAAAGGGGACAATTTAATTGTTTAGAAAACTTTTTGTATTTTAAAATATTATTTGTATTTTTAGTAATAAATGTAAGTTTCATATGGTTTTTCAGCAGGTACAAAACATCGCAATAGTGTTTAATCGTAATTTTTGCAATTTCTGTTCTAAACGCAGGGTTTTTGAAAATGCAGGTCTATCTGTCACGCAAGCAAAGCCGTCGACAATACATATAGAACCTAATAAGAGAAAGTTCAAAGTAAACGTATGCAAACGAGTGATATGTAGAATCTTAAAGTCTCTTTGCTTAGACATTTTATTCACAGAGACCTTTTGTTAATCATACATAATGCAATGGGTCTTTTCCTTCTAAATTAAAACCAAACAAAGCTAAATTAAATATTTTGAAATGATAACTAAACGTATAATTTGTTATCCTATGTATGTAGTCTTTGACAGACCTGTGTGGTCTTGTCTACGAAAATATATAAATTTGCGAAGCGATTATTACCTATATTATTATTATATTAGGTCCTTACATATGAAATTGGCGTATTTCGTACTGGCCACTTTTATCACGATGTTCTCCTCTTTGGTAAGGAATTCCAAATTCAAATTTGTACACCTATTTACTGTACAATTACCGGTATTGTTCATTGCAGTTTTCTCAAATCTGGCCTGACTATTACGGCTGATGTCTATTGTCAGCAATTGCAAACCATGATGGAAAAGCTAGCGGCTAAACAACCTAGGCTGGTCAAACGCTCCACGCCACTGCTACTTCACGACAACGGTAGACCATACACTGCACAACAGACGGCTACCAAATTAGAAGAGCTTCAATTGGAATGTCTAAGACATCCTCCGTACTCCCCGGACCTTGCTCCAACAGATTACCATTTTTTTCGAAATTTGGATAACTTTCAAGGGAAAAAATTTAACTCTGATGAGGCAGTCCAAATCGCCTTCACAGATTTTATTGATTCCCGTCCGACTGTTTTTTTTAGTAAAGGGATCAATGAACTACATATGAGATGGCAAAAGTGCATAGAAAACAATGGTTTATTCTTTGATTAATTAAATATATTATATTTAAAAATATTCGACTTTTTGTTCCTCCCATACAAAACGCCAATTTCATATGTAAGGACCTAATATTTTCATTAAAACACCCAAACATTTTATGGTGATGAAATCTCACAAATAACAATGAATTTACATATATCATCTCGCAGCCCTTGAAAATAGGTAAATAATTTAAAAGTAGTAAAAAAACATGCTAGATACAGTGAAACATAGTAAAATTGAAGTTTAAGCTAAACTGTAGACTAAATTTAAGCTTCCACAGTACAAACCACTAATGTTTTTGTACCGAAAGTTTTATTTCTCTAGTTGTACTATTTGTAAATTATACTATGAATACTGTAGTTTGTGTTATAGTACAAAGGAACTTTCGTATGTAGACAATGCTATTCTGGGGTTTAACGGAACAAACTAGACACAATGTTTACAAATTTACAATTATAAATTCGGTCAGAAAATGGGTATCTAGAAAATATATGTTTTAACTTATTTATTTAAGGTCGCCTTATATCAAGGCTTTGACGCCAAAATAAATATTACACAAAAAATGACAGATACAAGACAGAGTTTTCAGGCATAAATCTGAACTATAAATTATTAAAGTGAAACTTTTATTTTTTATTTAAATGTCGTTACATTAAAAAAAACAAATAACATAAAAATTATAAGAGATGCAACGGGCGGCCTTATCGCTCACAAGCGATCTCTCCCAGGCAACCCTAGTATGGAAAAAACTAAAAAATGAATATAAAGGGTAAATTGCAAGAAGTGCATAGCCTAATCTTATATAAAAAATATAGAATAACCAACCTTAATCTAAAATAATACAAAGAAAAAATAAATAAAAAGCTAATGTCACGGATTCATGAATTACGATGCAATACAATGTTATTTAGTGTCAGAGTTATTAGAAAAAGTATTAAAATAGAAAGTTTTATTTAATTTAAATAACTGGCCGAGCTCCCTTAGCTAAATCAACTTATAAATGTTTAAAGAACTTTATTTGTACAAAAAATCTATTTTTATTTACATGAGAAACTTAATATAATATAAATATACGAACGAGATACGCGTCGCCATCAGCTATCCCAATTTTAGTCTATTAGGCTCATTCTAATATGTCTATTTAATGCCCTTTTGAATTGATTAAACACGCTAATATAACGAATTTTAGAGGGTAATTGATTAAATAATTGAACACCCTCATACTCAATGGATTTCTTTAAATAATTTTTTTCTGTAAATAGTTTTACATACCTATAGTCTTGAGAATTTTTTTTTTATAGAACAGGGGGCAAACGGGCAGGAGGCTCACCTGATGTTAAGTGATACCGCCGCCCATGGACACTCTCAATGCCAGAGGGCTCGCGAGTGCGTTGCCGGCCTTTCAAGAAGTGGTACGCTCTTTTCTTGAAGGACCCCAAGTCGAATTGGTTCGGAAATACTTCAGTGGGCAGCTGGTTCCACAAAGTGGTGGTGCGCGGCAAAAACTGCCTTGAAAAACGCTCAGTTATTTATCGTTTATTAAAACCTTAACATAACAACCAACAAAACGGTAGAGAAATTGAATAATAATTGTTAATAGTGAAGCATTGATTTACATAGAAATCTAATAATATTACATACAAGATACAATGTGTTGTTGCTAAATACACCTTAAAGTATATAGAAATTGGGAACTTTCAGTAAACTATTTTGGCACGATAGAAAACTTATAACACTTCAAGTTCATTAAGGTTCACTTCTTCATTTGCTATGTACGTAAATATTTTATAAAGGAGCAGAGGGCATCGCAAGGATAGTAAACGGTGTTTTATGGGATAACATTTATTGTTTTAGTCCTCTAACTTGAAATAGAATTTTTATTTATTCACCTTTTATTGTTTATGTATTGGCGTAAGGGAGAATTTATGCGCATACGTTTGACCTCGTGTTGACTGATATTCAAATACAAAGTCACGTAAGTAATTTTAAATATTATTATTATATTAGCTTTCATTTTTTTAAAAAGACCTAAAATTGCAAAGCTTTTAAATGGTTTTGATATGTTATTGAGTTTGGTAGAACACTGAATGCCACATTGACCCGTGGACTCGCTGTCCACAGTTCAGTCAATGTTAATTTCTAATGTTGTGTAAGTTAAAAATTATTGTAATTTCTTATATTGCAAATATATGTGTCGGTTCGAATGGCGTTATAATAGCGATTAATCGGTCAATTAAAATATTATTTTATAGTTTGTAGTAATATCGTAATCTTTATTATTAATAATTGGACTGGTCGACTTGAATTCGTGTATGCGGTGATGTTAATTATTTCGACTATGTGTGCGTTGTTCCCACCAGACTGTTCAGTGGTGTCCTATTTGCAACATGCTCCTGCTGAAGGGAGTTTGTTTTATTATGTTATTATTATTAATTACTAAAATGTCTGTGCACCTTGGTCTAATGGTTGTAGCTCCTTACATACGCTGTGTAAAAAAAAAAAACATGGCGATTAAAAAGATGAGAGTTATTGCCAGTTGTTCTCTCCGTCCTATTGTTTAGAATGGCAGTAAATGTCAAATTAGAAGCATTAATATTTATTTCTTTTATTAAGATCACAAGTGTACATTGTGTTACCTACGTGAATAAATGATTTTTGAATTTGAATTTTGAATTGGCAAATCAAATAAACCATTTCTTCATGTATATTTGGACGTAACTAACATTTTGTCAAAATAATTAATAAATAATGACACGACTTAAGTGCCTATTTATAATAAAGTTACAAGCCACTGATTTACAAGTAACCTGAAATCCTTTACTTTCCAAACCCAATAAAACTCGTCAATTAAGGTAAAACTTTTTGCGAAGCCTTCAAAAGTTCAACATCCGGTTTATCGACAAGTTGTAGCCCCTGCTCCGAACTGTCAAAACTTTTAATTTTGTCTTAAGAGTTATAGTCGGATATGGATCTTGTTAGCTTTTGGCGAGCTATATAAGTTGATTAATCATCTAGACAGGTTTAAAAAATCCTTATAGAAATAAAGTATATCCATTTGGGGTGGATATTTCTTCAGATTACCAGTAATATTTTTTAATAAGCAATTTAAGTTCGTTTTTGAACTTTTAATTCGTCCAAACTAGATCTCGTATCACGCACTCCGGATGTTCATGAATGTGACGCGGTATTAACACTTGATTTGTGGTGAATTACCACATCGTAAACAAACAATCTACGCCGTTTCAAGCATAGAAGGCGTAATTTTTTAGTTTAAGAAAGCTGATGCAAAATCATTGATTCTTTTCTTTGTATGCAAGTACCTGATCAGTCTTCTTGCTTCGTTTTAAATTGTCGCTTCTTTATTTATCAAACAATCAAATAGCAAAAAATATTTTGTGAAGTGTAACAACCCTACAGTCCTCTAGTATACCCAGAGACTATAATGACGAAATCAATAAGTTCAACGGCTTGTGAACGCCAACTTAAATTCCGAACAAAATGACATCAAATTCCTCGCATGACGTAAAAATATTTCAACACATTCGACATTGTCCTGTCACCGACACACTGACCTATGGCAATATACGCTGACTAACTGCCACTCCAAACATTCCCATTTAAATTTCTCTATTCAGTACCAATTTGTTTAAACGCGTTTTTGTTTAAATTGCAACAATTTTTCTGTTTAAAGTGTCTCGTTCAAAACTTGATAATTACTGTGTGGGCTTTTGTTGTGAAAATGTTGTTTCTGGCACGGTTTACAGGCTAACTTTTGATTGTAACTATAATTGTGATCGTTAATAGGAGTAACCGTAATGAGAAATTACATGCTAACATTTAACGTTATAGATGTTTATATGTTTAATCGCTTACAAGGCTCGTTGGTTTCAAACCAAAAAACAAATGTACCATCTCAGTGTCCTCGAACAAAATCAACCACATGATAGACTTCGACTTAGTCTTATTGTGGACCACAACCTATTTGGACCACATGAATGTCTGCAACTATAATATTAAAACTTTTCCTTTCCTTATTTAAGCATAGTACTAAAATGCGACTCTTAAACCTTATTCTTTCTGTGTGAGCAATTGACAGTAGCTTGTTTGCAAATATTAAAGTATTTTCACTGTATATTTTAATTGAATTGTATGTAGGTATTGTAGGTAGTGGCTTCAGGTGGAATATACCATGAGGTCGTAGGTTCGGTCCCCGGCTGTGCACCAATGGACTTTCTGGCTATTTGCACCATTAACAGTCGTTCGAACGGTGAAGGAAAACATCGTGAGAAACCGACATATCTTATAAGACACAAAGTTGACGGGTGTCAGTGTGTGTCAGCATTGGAGGCTGATCATTTTCTTGCCTATTAGATTTAAAAATGATATGAAACAGGTTCAAAAATCTGAGGCCAAGACCTAAAGAGGTTGTAGCACCACTGATTTGTTTATTTTATTTGTATGTAGGTATATATGGAATAATATGTAATTTCAATGTAAAGCTAAGAATAGTCACTGCCCTAATCTACCCTTAATCAATTAACTAGTCGGGAGTTTTAATTCGTAAATTTGTATCACCATACTTCTATATTTTAGATTTTTTTATGTATATGACATACAAAATCGAAGAGTCTTGGATCGATGTCGTACCCTGAGTACTATATTTTTCTCCAGACAGTTGGTACTGGCTGCCAGTTAGATATTTTGAATTATCTAATGTATTTAAATAATAATTTTTAATAATGTGAATAAAATTATATATTATTACTAGCTGATCCGGCAAACGTCGTTTTTCCATGTATATCATTTATAATAAAAAATAGGGGTTGATTGTAGAGGGGTGAAAATTAGGGGTTGTATGTATTTTTAATGCTGTACCTATATTAAAAAAAATTAAAAATAATAATTTAGGGGTGGACTACCCTTAACATTTAGGGGGATGAAAAATAGATGTTGTCCGATTCTTAGACATACCCAACATGCACACAAAATTTCATGAGAATCGGTCAAGCCGTTTCGGAGGAGTTTAACTACAAACACGGCGACACGAGAATTTTATATATTAGATTTAAAAAAATCATAATGCAAAAATCTGTTATATAAATTAGAAAAACTTCAACCAAGTTGTTTTCAACTACATTTCGATAAAGTTTATCGAACGATTAAGTGTAAGCAACAGGATCTGAAACACAGGAGCAAAATAAATAAAGCTTAATAAGATGAGCTTTCCTATCGGATTGATGATCCGGAGTGCCCTCAGGTGAATTGCGAATAGATTGCCTCAACGCTTATTTCTTTTAACGATTTACTGGTGTATAGGAGCATGTAAAAAATAAAAATAAAAAAATCAATGGCGGTACAACCTTTTTAGGGTTTTTTCTGAGATTTCTGTATCTGTTTCTTGATAATTTGTCAATCTAATAGGCAAGTAGGTGATCAGCCTCCTGTGCACACACGCCGTCGACTTTTTGGGTTTTAAGGCAAGCCGGTTTCTTCACGATGATTTCCTTCTCCGTTCGAGCGAATGTTAAATGCGCACATATACAGAAAGTCCATTGGTGCACAGTTGGGAATTGAACCAACGGCTTCAGGGATGATAGTCACACGCTGAAACTACTTGGCCAACACTGCTCATAGTAACAGGTAAACTTTACTAAAAAGTTAACACAATAAACAATCGTAATTTTTATTGTGCTATTTTTTTAGTTACCAATAATTGCCAATCTTAAATAATTATACATTTCAACAATAAATATTTGGCCAAATCTGAACTTATTCAGATTGTAGATTATTCCCTTGAATAATCAAATAATAAACTAAAATAGTTAATATTTTATTTAAAAGATTAATTTCTACAGTTAATATGTTTTCCAAATAAAATGGGTTAATCACGATATTCAAAGACAAAAACTCACTTGGCAATTTATTTCTTGACTGAAAAGAGAATCCAAGAGTGTAGTCAGTCACCAAAGGAAGTTCCGTTAGTAGAATGAGTTGCGAGTTGAAATTACGGATTATCAGAATACCAGGGCAGGTTGAGTTAAAAATCTTGTTATATAGACCATCCAATCCTAACAATATAAAAAGTAATATAAAATATAACTGTTAACTATGAACAGTAAAAAAAAAAGTGCACAAGAACAGATTGTCTTCTTCATAGACACTGTAAGTAGTGTTATTGGACACTATCTTATGTGAAATATCGTTTTTAGTACATTAGGTTAGACTTAACTTACTTATCTCTTATGTCTAAGTGAAAAGAGAATTCATATAAAAATTCTACCCCTTATTAAAGACAGTAAGTAGTGTTGTTTTATTGGATACTTTCTTATTTTAAAAATCCTTATTAGTAAATTAGGTTTGATTTAAATTACAGTTGTAAAAGAAAACTATGGATGGATGATTTTCCCCCACGTCTCCTCTTAGTAACTTTGAATCTGACATTTCTGACCGTTTAGATTCTGCCTTAGAATTAAGACAATTTTATACACATGTTAAAGGTTTCCACATCGACTGAATATTACATCACGCATCCTTAGAACTGTGCATTCAAGTAAATATGCTCGTTAAATTTGTTAAAATACCGTAAAACTCTTGGGGCTTAAAATTTTCCGAGGATAGACGTTATCAGTCTCTTATATTTTTCTAATACTTATCCCAAAGGAATCTGCATCTTCGTTACGGTTCAGTGAGCCTTGTGATGGAATATTAAACGTTTATTACTTGGGAATGTAACCCGGTCTTTTATGCCTAAATGGAGATTAATTTAAAGGCTTAGTAATCATATTTTAATATTAAGTCGGTTTTTTAGCGGTAGAAATTTGTGGAATTTTCTTTGTTTATCAGAGTGGCAAAGGAGCAGTGTTGGCCTAGTGATTTTAGCGTGCGATTCCCTAAGGTCGTAGGTTCGATACCCGGCTGTGCACCAATGGACTTTCTATATTCGCATTTAACATTCGCTCGAACGGTGATGGAAAACATCGTGAGGAAACCGACATGTCTTAGACCCAACAAGTCGACGTGTGTCAGCACAGGAGGGTGATCACCTACTTGCCTATTAGATTTAAAAATGATCATGAAACAGATTCAGAAATCTGAGGCCCAGACCTAAAAGAGGTAGTAGCGCCAATTATTTGTTTTGATCGTATTAAAGTATTACTTAGATTGAAAATAATTATTATTTATATAATTCATGTTATTTTATATGCTTTAGTGGCAGTAGCACACAAATGAAACAATATCCTTACCTTGCATCGATTTGATACCCGATAATAATCTTTTTACCTTAAAATTTACCCATATGGTTTTGATGGCCTGGGGCCTACAAATACTTTACTTATTTTTGTCGTTGGATAAACATAACAAAGCAGACCCATTAAACAAAGACAAAAGTTGCCAAAAGTACCTGTAATAAAGGGATAACATATCACGAAAGTTGGTGGATGAAAGGAGTACCAAACAAAGTACCAACGTGTGCAGAATCCGCGTTAGCACGTTTCACAATTTGTTACATCGCTTAAATTGTAATAAAGCTCTGAAGTAACGCATACATTACGCAAATTAATACGCATATGTCCGTTATGTCGTAAATGTAGAGTAATCCTTATTCGAAACGAATAAAGATCAGTTTCGATTGGATTAGTTATGTTGTTAAGACATTTTTTCTATCACTATTTTCAGAAGGTTTATAGAAAGCGGTGTACTGTGAATCCCGGATGGATTCTGTTCGTTTTCTATTTACTTTAACAGATGACGTCATTATTTGGTAAGTATTCTATACGACAGCCCGGCGAGAATGAAACGAATTCGACGAATGGGGCATCAGTGCGCTAAGAATACTTTCTTTTATTTTCTACTATTGTTTTTTTTTAATAAAATGTCTTGCAATGGAATATTTGTGTTGTGTTGTATGAGAGCAGTTTAAGCTAAGGCTTCAGCGTGCGACTTACATTTCTGAGGCTGTGCACCAACGGACTTTCTTCGGACCCAAAAAGTTGGCAGCTCAGCCTATTAGAAAAAAAGATCACAACACATATACTGAATAAATATATAATAAATCTGAGGCCGAGACCTAAACCGCTGTAGAACCACTGTTTATTATAGTATATATATATGCGAGGTTACGAATCTCTGATCGTAGGTTTGAACCCCGAGCTATGGACGTTCTTTGTGATTAAATAACACTTTCTTATATAAAAGCAAGTTAATCTTCGTATATATTACATCCAAAGATCTATGACGTGTTTTAACTATAAAAAATAACGAATGAAACCAAACAGTAATGTAACTGTGTCTTACGTAACAGTATTTATATAGACTTTTAAACGGGCTTTTTAGTTAAGAAAATTAACTAAAAACTGTAAATTATACATTTCTATTCGCCAACATATTAGGAGAAACTAGACTAGGGAATTCTAAATTTTATTCATTTACACTTCGTTACCATAATATACAAAATCATACATATAAAAACCAAAAAAAAGCAGGTTACTTAAGTTATTAGGGCAACAAAAGGCCTTATCGCTAACAAGCGATTTCTTCCAGGTTACCCTAATATGGAACAATAAAAAAAGAAACACCTACAGCGGTAACGTAAAAGAAGTGCATAATTAATTAACAAAAAAACTGAAAACTCATGTAACTATAGGTAACTAAAATTAAATAAAGTAAAATCTAAAGAAAAAATATAAATAATAATATGTATAAACAAAAATGGGTAAGCTAATTTATATTTTATTTTTACATTTTGGTAAAGAACCAGAAAACAGATTGATTAAATACATAAAGTTATTACACACTAAACAATATTTGTACACAGCATTTTAGTGGCATCTTCAGTGCTGGTTTACTAAACATTAAATATTAACTATCACATAGAGTATACATTTATTAAAATTTAATGACAAAAGAATGAAGTTATTCAGGTTGCAAGTCTTCACCGCGAATAATCTTTTTAAATTCTAAATACTATTGTGAAAAACATCAACATGCGAACACACATAATTATAATACTTGCACATTCTAGCCAGCTTACCATTCTGGGATACATTGTTGTTACTTGTGGGAAAATTTATTATGGCTAATACCGTCTTCGTTTCGATTTGCGAAGCGTGTATTGCCCTGTGCCAGATGCAACTCTTTCGCAGTCGCAATACTCTTCCACTCCCTACCGTGATTTTTTCCTTGCCGTTAACCCTGGATTTTATCATAATTAATTGGAGAAGGCGGAAGAGTCATGGCGCAATACGTGGCCCTGTTACGCAACTTTCTTGTTGCTTGAGCCACTAATCGTTTAGGACGTTTGGAGTGACTAGTCAGTACAGAAAACAAAGGAAATTAGAAAGTTGAGTTTGTTTTTACTTGAAAGTTTCTTAATTCTTTTGCCCAATTGGGATATGTGGATTTTTGAAGTTATACTTCTTTAGGCGCGTTATGAAAAATTTATGAGAGTGAAATTTTACAATGCGCGCGCACCCGTGACACAAAATTAGGAGTGTGATTATAGCGTGCGCGAGCGAGATAGGAATAAGACAATCTACAAGTAAAAAGAAATAGAATATGCGTGAAGTTCGTATGCCAACAATTTTGAATGACCATAATGACATTTGTCATTTACCTTTTAAACAAATAAAGGAGTTTTAATTATTTTTTCAAAGAAATTTAGCGATGCTTTTTGAATTATAATCAGAAGTGATTTAAATTGAATATTTAAACCAATACTAATTAATATTTGTGAAAAAAACTGTGCTCATCAACCTTCCTAAGTGCTTCAATACAATTGAGGTTAACTATCCGTATGTATTATTATTATTATCGAGTAATGTTTTGATTAAAAAATTAACCACATTGTTTAATCAAAACATGTAATTTTTCTGATTTTATCTAGCAAATATAAGGAAAAGAGACAAAAAACAATTGATGAATCAGTGTAACTGCACTAAATTGAATACAAAAAAAGAGTTTTCATCTTATCGCTGTGAAACATCAAAAACTGGAGGTGGAACAAAGCCAAACTATTTTTAATATTGCCAAAGAAGTATAACTTCTTACGCGCGTACATAAGTACACGGACCCTTTTTTTTATTGATTTTCTATTTTTCAATAAAAATAATCAACTCCAGGTTTTAGAGGAAAAACGTTCTATTGTTAAATGAAAAATATCGTGACGTTTTAAAATGTTCAGTCATTTAAAATGCTAACCTTTTTAGTTTTCAATATATCAAGCTGACGCTTACAAGCTGGTACTGAGCAGCTGTTGTTTCCGCTTTGTTATATTAAAACTGAAAACGGTTTAAAGAAAAATATCGTGGTTGTGTGAAAAATGTCTGTGTGTGTCTACATTTGAACCACATCACAGTTTACGATAAGAATATGTGAAACAAATTGATTCAATTATTCTTTGTAATTTTTTTATTCGTAACATATATAATACGCTAGAGTCTGGCAGATGATAACTAACTCAAACAAGAGTAAATCTTAATCTTAGAATAAATTAGTTAATAGGTAAATCAAATTTATTTTAAACTAAAATTTAAAATAGGTATGGGAATTATATACTGCAGGAATAACACTATTCTAGAATAATTTAATGGCGTCAGTCAATCCAATCAGTGATTTTGTCATTTCACAAATATTATTTTTAATTTCAATAACAAGACTAAATAATATTATTATAATAAAGTTTAAAAATTATAATTATTTATTTTTAGATTTTATTTTAAAATTAGAATGAAATTAATAGGTAAAGAATTTAGACGAAGCTCAAAAAACAAAAATAAAACTTTGTTTTTATTTAAGGCAAAATGAGTTGAATATGTATGATCTAGAACAACATATTTGCCGAGTTTTATTTTTACATTTATATAAAAACTAGATTACTGGAAACACTATGGATTTATCGAGATTAAAATCATGGAATAGATTATTTTGTATAGTTATTGTATAAATTAGGTAACATGACTAGCATTGCATGGAAAATTAAAACTATATTTATTAGAAAAAACAACTTTATTCAGAATAATAAAATCCTGCGAAAGAAACGAAATATTCTATCAAATAAAACAAAGTTTAGGCTATTATACCTGTTAACTATTCGAAAAAAATATATACTAGAAATAAAAACGTGTAATTGCATGAAGTATCAAGACAATAAATTATTCTAACCTAAATTAACTAAAAGAAATTCAATGACATTCTGTGTTGCCATCCGAAAGTTTTCAAATAATTCAATTATCTTCTTTCATTAGCCAGACTCTAAACAATAAAACTTTGGTCAGGGTTGATAATCGTATTTAATAAAATAGTATTTAATCACACTTAGTTATTACTTCTACAAGATACACTTATATTGAATACCGTGTGTATGAATTTTGCTTTATAAAGATAAATTAAAGATCAAAGGGACATAAAACTTAAACACTGAAATATTTATTCACCGAGTTTGAAAAGAGTAACTTCTGAAAGGATTCAGTGGAAATTATAATAATCTTTCAAAAGCTGAATTGAAAGTATGGATGAGATGGTATTAACATTTATATTCAGATTTTGTGGCGAAGTTACTTATCGCAAGTTAATATTCCCTTAGAAACGTTTTGCTGAGGATTCGTTCATATTTCATAATACTAAGACACATCTTTTAAGTACATTACTTTGAGCATATATAAATTTAATTTCAAGAAATCAACAAATATGAAACACTTTAACTACTTCTATCTATCTTCTAGATAGGTCGTTCCCAATGTGGTGCCTACGTCACACAGGGGGGCAATTATATTCTTAGGGGGGGATTAATTAAAATTCTTTGTAATTTGAATTTCAGTTTTTTATTATATTTAACTTACTGTTTTTATTGACACTTTCCTAGTGATTTCTTCCTTCCTTCTTCTAATTTTTTAAGAGACATAGGTCGGGAAACACTGTTCTAGACTATCTTAGTTGTTGCTATTATATAAAGTATATACCTACTTGCTATTTTTAATGTGTGTTTTTTACTAAATTTTTGGTACTCATGTCATTTATGTATTGTCTACTTTCTGTGTGTTTGTTTTCTAATAAATAAAATGTAAGTTTTAATGAAAATAACACTTACATCATGCTTATAAAAACGCTAAAATTCGACACAGTTTTGTAGTACATATTAAATATAAATTTGACAAATTTTGATAATGGAGGTTCCACGGCCAGCGAAATAAAACATAATAATAATATTTTAATGCTATATGCGAATAAAATACATACAGATTAACAAGAATAATGTGTAACCAACGATTGGTCTTCGGCATCTTCAGTCCAATCATAGATACCCGATACGATCTGATTGTTGCCCAATCACAATCAAACGAAAGGCATTTTATCTTTCGTATAACATACGTCTTATGTCTACCAACACAATATATTTATTTCCTTAATACCTACCTATTTTTATAGTAATTTAATACTAAAACAATAGAAAACTTATCAAGAAAAGAAAACATAAAACCTAAACCTTTTTATAACTAATTATAAATAATGCAATTCTTGTGAATTCAGCCAGTGTGCAACTAAATATATCCGTCTCACAAGGAATAATATTTAGGGTGCGCAAGACACGCGTAAATGGCGCTTCTTTGAGTAAATGTACGCGCCCGAGGCACTGCCAGCAATTGGGACCGCTTACCACGCCGAGTGTGATTATTTGGCACACGCAGTCTCTCCAACATTTCCGCATTATACCTCTAAAGATACGGTTTCCTAGAAAAGCGGTGGCGTTATCTAACGACCGTAATGTAACGTTGGGTGACGTCACCCATACGTCGTCTATAAATAACATCGGAGTAGGTTTTCTAGAGAACGTTGAGTGTCACCGTAATGTCAAATAGCGGTGCTGTCATTTGCATGACGGCCGTCATAGCGGTGATAAACAGTAGTTCAACGTTTTTCGCGTATAGCGGTGCACATATTTAATTAATACAATGACTTGGACGAGCGAAAATGATGAACAATTAATTGATTTTGTTAAAAATAATAAAGCTTTGTACAATATCAAATCCAAAGAGTACAGACAAGCTCACATGAAGCAAATATTGTGAAGCAACTCTCCTTCAAACGCTTTGTTTCGTCTTCTGATGACTCTTCATCATCCAAAAATACTAATAATGCTATGTCCAAATCGTCCATTTTTTACCAGTGCACGACCTAACGCTCGAGTGAGTACTGAGCGACTACGATTGAATACAGTCGCACTACTTCCTAGGAAACCACAGCTTGGCCACCGTAAAGACGACCGTTATTAACAACCGTAAAATGACGGCCGTTAAAACAACCGCTTTTCTAGGAAACCGTAGCTTAGCGACCTTAATATACACACATAAGAAATACGTCTGCGTAAAATTCTAGGTAAACGAAATGCGCAATTTTTCCGCACATTACATTATTAACATTGTTTCTTTCTTAGCAGCACCACAATCGAAATTATACGAGGGGTCCGCGTTAAAGGGACTGTATATCGCACCGTAAATTGCCTACAATAAAATCTTAACATTACACGTTTGTATAGAAACTGGATGTTCTAACATAACAGGTAAGTAATTTCAGCAAATGCGAAAAATATTCATATTGAAACAAAGGAACTGTTCTAGCTTTTTGTTGAAAAATGTTTTTGAAGTGAAACTTTTTTAGGCGCATGAGGGTAAAATTTTTACGGAACGTCACGAAGATGTGCAGCGTTTTTGTCGAAAGAGAGAGAGCGATTGAGACCGATTGAGAGAGAGTGAGAAGGGTGAATTATCTTAAGTCTCGGAAATCTAAATTTCTAGATTTGTAAAAATATGAACAAGACTTAAAAATTAGTTTCCCAAAGAAGTTTCACTTCTGACATGTGTACTTTGTACGCACGTACTTTTTTTTACCTCATACTTGGACTGCACAGATTTGGCAATTCTATATTTAAAATCAGTGGACCAACTACGTCAGCTTAAAAGGCCGGTAACACACTCGCGAGCCCTCGGGCATTGAAAGTGTTCATGGGCGGCGGTATCACTTAACATCAGATGTGCCCTCCTGTCCGTTTGTCTCCTGTTCTGTAAAAAATAAAAATGATAAATAAAAATGTATACCAGAGAGTTAAGTTTGTTTATAATTTTGCATCTATTACATTTGTCTAGATTTTTTTTTCTATGTTAATAAAAGTGTTAAAAGTTTCTTGCTTTTTAAAATAAATACAGTCCACGTGATTAATTTAATGAAAAACGATTTAACGATACAATGTTAGTATGTAAAAACGTCCCTTTTTGTCTCTTCTAGTTCCATGTACCACTGATCTCATACACACCCTGCTGAATAAGCAAAAGGGAAATAAGGCAGAAGGACGCTGGGCACAGGGGGAGGTGTGAGGGGGGGCAATTTAATTAATGCTTACGTTTAATTGTCGTTGAAATTGGTGGAGGCCTAGGGGGTCCTTTTAAAGGAAAAATTATTATGGTGTGTTTTAATTTTCACATTTTCATATTGGTTTCGGAGTTATTTATTTGGCTCAGGTGTTAAACTTCATGGGTTTTTATGTCACGATTGTACTAGGATCTATAAAACTATTATATCTCATTAAACTAAAATTTATTGGTAATCAAATATCAAATATACAGTATTTACAATTTTCTTAACATACATTGTAATAATAAAAATAATTAAAAAGTAATAAAAATAAAATTAAAACAATTTTAAACAGTTTGGTCCCTGTGGCAGTGTACCTAAAACGCTGGCAGCATTTCCTCGCTGTATTGTGATACTTATTCGTTGAGCGAGGAAAGCACCAGCTCTGGGGTCACCGGTACTATCTACCAGGCGCCAACTTAAATCTTTAATTAGCGCCTCCACTCCAAAGGGAACAAAATCGAAGTTTGTACTTGAGCCGTTTATTATTTTCCGCCTGCTCTGCGGCCGCCCCAGCTTTTATGCTTGTCCGAGAGAGGGGGTTTTGCTGTATCTATAAAACTAGTTCATTTTTTACGGATATTGCTATTTTTTAATATAACAACAACAGAACAACCAATATCAAAAGCCAATAAGCCGCAATTAAATGCATTTGCAATTGTATTATTGTTATTGCATGTAGGTATAATTGAATATCATTTTTTTTAGTCATCAATATTCCAGACTAATACTTCTAAACCATAATAATGTTAACGGGAAAAATTGTCGCATGAAATATATACTATAATGTTCAAACCAGAAAAAGTAATTCAAAAGTAAAATTAATGAGTAAATTGAGTATTTAGCCCTTATTAATTAGTTGTCACCGGGGTGGAACTGAGGCGAAACTGTGAAGCGTGATATTGATATTTAATTTAATTAATACAAGGGGAATCTTGAGGTAAATTAAGGTAAGGTGTTCCCTACAACATATTATCTATAGGTATATTTTCTAAATAGCTGTGGTCTCTTCAAAGTTATTACTTTAATATATATGCATTCGATTGTCAAATATATTTTTTAAATATTATTTATATTTGTATTAATAAACAGAAGAACATCACAACTAAACAATCTCTTTCAGGCATAAAGAAAATTGCTAAAAAGTGCAAGAGTGCGAAAATTATAAAAAAAAAGTCAAATCATTTGTTTCAATTAGACCACCTAAAATGGCACCTTTGAACGTCAAATAAAATATAAAGAAGATTCTAGTTGCCCCTTCCAAAAGGTAGTTTCGTGTGGAGAAGAATGGGCAAGAAACTCCACACTTACTCTTTTAAAATAAGTTTACAATATTTTGTTTACATTCGTTAAATAATAATATGTGAAGACAATGTACCCTTAAATAAAACTACTATACTAAAAAAGTTAGTATACATATTCCTCACATATATTTACAAATATCGAAACCAATATAATACAATAAAATCAACAAAGAATTAATATGAGATCAAGAACGCACATTTTTTATAAAACTTTTAAATTCTTCTTTAAGCGCTGGTTAAAATTATTGTAGGCGTAACCTAACCATTAACCTAAATTCTACATATGACTATCTCCTTTCGTTCCTGAAAAGTACATTTACTAATTTGTATAGCTAAATTGTATAACCAGTTTTTGTATAATATACTAGTAGACTCAGCCAAGCGTTGCTGTGGCTAAGATTTTTGTTATATTACATAGTAGTAAACTATTCAAGAGAAACGGCAGGAGAACACCAATCCGCCATGCTTTTTTGGTGGTTATGCCATTAAATTGTAGCTTATGTGAAACGTTGGTAATTATTTTGATAAGGATCAATACCTAGGTACGAATAAAGAGCCTTTTCTAGCCGTGGTATTTTAATAAAAAAAAATAATAAAAGGACGCTAATTGTGACGTAACTATTAAGGATAGAGACATGCTGTCGCGACATTTTTATAGATAGTGATGTGTCCTGAAAAATTGTAATACATCATTTTGTTCTATCATTAATAGTTTTCGAGGCGCACACGATTGAAGGAAGTTTTTTGTTTATTTTTTTACACCTTGGGTTAGATTATTCAAGTTTTAGTAAGCATCCCTAATTTTTTTGAAAATGAAACATAGCCTATGTCACTCGGGAATAGTGTAGCTTGCCAACGGTGAAAGAATTTTTGAAATCGGTCCAGTAGTTTCGGAGCCTATTCATTTCAAACAAACAAAAAATCAAACCTTTCCTCTTTATAATATTAGTATAGACTAATTATCGAAGTTCGCTCCCTACACTACTAGTACTTGCACTGTAAGTGAACTTAATATGAAAATTTTCCTCTGTATGCTATGTATAGTGAGCTTATCTGTTGTTTGCATACAACTATGTAAGATAAGCGGAAAAGTTTTGCGCTGTAGGAGGTTTATTAAAGAGAGTTTACATTTTGTACTTTTGCTTAGGTTAAAATCATAAAGCGAACCTTGTATTTAATTAAAAGAGTTGATTCATATTTTTTTATTAAAATAATTTAACCTAGCGCCGTAAACTTGAAGTTAATTTCAAACAAAATTAGATTTTTTTTTTGCATATTGCATATTATACTATAAAATTACTGTATATTTTTTTTTTTATAGAACAGGGGGCAAACGGGCAGGAGGCTCACCTGATGTTAAGAGATACCGCCGCCCATGGACACTCTCAATGCCAGAGGGCTCGCGAGTGCGTTGCCGGCCTTTCAAGAATTGGTACGCTCTTTTCTTGAAGGACCCTAAGTCGAATTGGTTCGGAAATACTTCAGTGGGCAGCTGTTTCCACAAAGTGGTGGTGCGCGGCAAAAAAAATATTTTTGTTATTATTACATATTTGCGGTTTTTATGTTCTCTCTGCTAGCTAATTAGATTTTCTTTAAATCCTATTAACACCTCCGAGTAATACTGCGAAGCCAAGTTAGAAAAACGGACCGGCGGGGTTTGGCGAGTACCAGGATTACTACCTTTTTAATTTAGCTATTTATATTAAACTTGATGAACGGAAATAAATGCGAATTTAACATTAATTGAATTACGTTATTGACATTATTTGACGTTAAGTGTTCGTTCAGTCGTGGCTGCATTGAGTATGTAAATAATAAGTTATATTAATTTTTGTGAAAATAATTTAAACATAAGTAAACCAAAGCCACATAGCCATGTGAATGCCTCAGCATTCAAACTTCTTTATACAACATGAATAACGCCTAAAGATAATTAAATCTTTTGAGGTGATAAGCCTAGTGTAGTGAATATAAGTGCAAGTGAGGTGTATCGGACACACGGACATAGTGTCAAAACATTATAGAACATTACCTTAATGAACATTACCAACATTACCACAAACAGGCTGTTAATGAACATTACCTTAGTTTAAGCTTTCATTAGTATTGTACAAAATTAAGTCTATATATTACTTATTCGCCATAATTATTGTATAGGCTAGATTGTAATTCATCTTAAGTAGCACTCTTCTTTATGAACCTTAAAAAAATGAATAAATCAGTGGCGCTACAACCTCTTTAGGTCTGGGCCTCAGATTTCCGAATCTGTTTCATGATCATTTCAATATAATAAGCAAGTAGGTGATCCTCCGATGCCTGACACACGCCTTTTTGGGTCTAAGGCAAGCCGGTTTCCTTCACCGTTCGAGCGAATGTTAAATGCGCACATAGAAAGAAAGTCCATTGGGCATAGGCGGGGATCGAACCTAGACCTCAGATCGACGCTGAAGCTACTAGGCCAACACTGCTCTTTGTGAACTTTATTGTAGGAAAAAAAATGCAAACCAAAACAAATAATAACTTATTAAAATACACAAAGTTACGTATAAATTTATCTATCATGTATACTGTATACATATAAAAGCTTCAATGACATTTGATTGCTACTTCTTAAAGTGGTTTACATAAATCATACATCTGCAGTAAAATCCTGACGCAGCACGTGACTTCATCAAAGGCGAGTATATAACTTGAAAATTTTACCTGCAGGGAAGTTTTACGTTCAAACTTTATTCGGGTGACACTCGAGATAAAAATTTAAAGGGGATTTTTCTCAGTAATATCCAAATAGATATGATACTTTCTGGCTTCAAAGCGTTTGAGTTATAATAATTTTTCACTTCTTGGCTTAGAATGCATGTTCAAGATACGTATAGAATTTACTGGAGTAAGCTGGATTTAAGATGAGGTTTTACGAGAAAATTTTAGCATCTAGCCGGTTGAGCTTTTTAACAATGGAGTTTGAAAATTACAAGCCTTGTTCAAGCAATACCTTTCCTTATTTACTAATTGATTTATATCAAACGTCAGTTTGACAAACAAACGCCTGACATAAAAAAAACAGAAGAATCTTTCTAATTAATAAAAAAGAGTTACAAATTCAATCTCACCTCACGATTATAAATGTAACCCTTTAGGTATTTTTTTATAGAACAGGGGTAAACTTGTAGGACGCTCAACTGATGTTAAGTGATACCGTCGCCCATGGAAACCAGATGCCAGAGGCCTCGCGAGTGCGTTGACGGTCTTTAAATTAATTTAAATTTAAGTATACAACTTTGGTATATGTTGTGATAGACGTAGAGTCTCCGTGGAAAGAGAACTGTAGTCGGATTTGAGGTCGCTGCAGTGCTCAAATATCTGTTTTGTTAAAACAGCAACACGGTTACTCATTATAGTTGGATCATCTTGAAAAAAAATATTGTGTATTAATGAAAAATATTGTGAATAAATGACAATATGTCGCGTACTCAAAATTATACTATTTAATTTCCACGCCAAGACTCTAGCTTATATATTAATCTTAGGTACAATACCTAAGTTCCAGGTTTCAGTTCTCTCTTACTGTAGATATATCCTATTGATATACAGAAATCTAGGAAATAATTAATAAATTAGGACATTTGACTAATTTTGAACTAGATTTGAATTCAATTTGCATTATAGTAGTTATAGTATTAGGCAAAAACATTAAACCAAAATGACATCATGATAATTGATCAACGTATCAAAATCAGCTAATAAAATCGCATTAGAGCTGTAAATCTGAATTAGCGAGTCGCGGTGTCATTATACGTCCAGGATTTCAGCTATTCGTATAATTACGAAGTGGATAACTATCGGATAGTGAGTGGAATTATATGCTAGTGTGAGTACGAATTATGTTAATTAGATAAGTTAAAATCGGTTCAATAGTTGGTGACGGAGTACTACGATGAAGTTTTCATTGAGGAATAGCCAAACTTTTATGGAAATTAATTATTTATCCAATAACGTAGAATCTTCTTTTTTGATCTCGTGTGATATTTTTTTTTGCCATATTGTATGGTTAAAATTGTTCTTATTAAACTTGTATACAAACCATTTTTTTCTAAAAATAGAAGAGTTTCAACAATACATAAATTTGAAAATATAATATATTGGTTTGGATAAAAGTTTTTTTACCAAATTACGTATACGTAATATAGGGTAAATATTACACCACGTGCATCAGTAAGCCACGGAAGCTTTAATAAATAGAACCTCCTAGTTAAAAAGCACGTGAAGCAATACAATTGCTGCTTACTCGAGCAATTCAATAAGCTTTGTGCTGTAATCTCATTTGTTAACTACATAATTGCATTGGCTTGTACATGAAGCTTTGACTATTTAAAGGTCCGTTAATAATAACAACTATTATTGTAATGGACTTTATAAGAGTCACCCGAGTACGACGCATGGCCAGCCATCGACCCCCTCGCCATATTTAAGGGAGAGTGACAACCCGACGCATGAACACATGATTCTATTTACACCTTCAAGTATCAAACATCGACTCTAAAGGCATTTAATATAACAAACACATACGAAGATCGATTAGTACCCTCAATTACTCTGCTAAGCCGGGATTAAGCCAGCAACGCGTCTAATCGCACATAGCTGACATGAAATCAATGCGACGAGCATGACGAGTCTGATAAATGGATTACATGTAAATGTCAATGCGCTGGAGCCTTATTAGCTTACTGTGATTTATGCTAATATTCAAAATGTCAAAGTAATAATTCACTTGTAGTGTTGTTAGCTCTGCCATTAATACTTTGTCTATATAAAAGCTTACTATATCATTTAGTACATTACAACTATTCACGTCGCGTCAGCGCCCCGTTGCCGTCCCGCCCCGCCCGCTGTTTGACCAAACCTTAATTGTTTAGTAAAAAAAATAAAGCTGTACAAATAAGACATTATGGTATATCATGATTTAGTTAATTATTTAAGAGTTAAGTGTATAAGCATCGGTGGTTCAGTGGTAGAATGCTCGCCTGCCACGCGGGCGGCCCGGGTTCGATTCCCGGCCGATGCAAATTTTGGAAAATTATTTTAATATTTTAAATCAATTTTGGTAATTTTCTTCTTCTATACGTATTTAAAATTTTCTTAATGTACATAGTAATAATAATAATAAAAATTAATAAATAGAAAATTTAAACTAATTTAAAAAGTTAGGTCCCTGTGGCAGTGTTTCTTCAACGGTGGCAGCATTTCCTCGCTGTATTGCGATAATACGTCGAGCACGTAAAGCACCAGCTGTGGGGTCACCGGAATTAACTACCAGGCGCCAACTTAGATTTTTAATTCCACTTGAACCCCACGGCCCAAGTGTCTCTACTCCAACGGGAACAAAATCGAAGTTGGAGAAAAGACTATTATATTTTAGCCGTTTATTATTTCCCGCCTGCTCTGCGGCCGCGCAAGCTTTTTTGCTTGTCCGACGAAGGTGAGACGGGGCTAACGTGTCCACACAAGTAGCATCCCATACCAAAGCCCGTCCCATCCGCCGCTTGCCGTCGTCTCTATAGATACCTCTTGACTGCAAAATGGCTGGAACATTGACGGAGCGGCAAATGAAATTGCACGGCGTGGTGAGAAAAACTACCTGCACTCTTTTGATAATGGTGGCCATGGTGTTCAAGGCTACTTACTTCAAAGCCACAGGGACGCTTATGGGGAGTATATGGGCACTCCTAAGCGAAGGCTGATGGCAATGCAATGGCGAAGGATAAGCATTAAGCCAATGACCGGCTTCCCTAGACCCCACTGTTACCAGCCTTGCGCGGTCTGTAATTGAGATGTGACCTAATAAGTTTTGAAATTCAGATTTACCAATACGATCATACCAGCTTTTTTAAAATTGACGTTAGAAGGTAAATTCAAGCCTGGGCAGGATGCTTACAACGCATTAATGTGATAAAACATTTGATAGTTGTCTCTCAAGCATCGGTGGTTCAGTGGTAGAATGCTCGCCTGCCACGCGGGCGGCCCGGGTTCGATTCCCGGCCGATGCAAATGTTATTTTTTATACAATCTAGACATTTTATACTAAATACTGAAAAATATTAATGTACACTCCAATATCCTTCATACATAAGTTTTAATAAAAATGATAATATATTTTTACCAATTGAATCCAAATCTTTAAATCCGTACAAAAATGTATTGTTACTATTCACACATCAACCAGCAATCTTTTATCGAATTCCGGCCAATTTAAAATTTCTATTAATCACTTTTTAATATGTAATCGTATAAACAAGTCCAAAAGCTGGCGGTCGCAGAGTAGGCGGAAAATAATAAACGGCTCAAATATAATATGTCCTTCCTACAACTTTGATTTTGTTCCCTTTGGAGTAGAGACTCTTGGGCAGTGGGTTCAAGTGTACAGGCGCTAATTAAAAATTTAAGTTGGCGCCTGATAGATTGTACCGGTGACTCCAGAGCTGGTGCTTTCTTCGCTCGACGTGTTATCGCAATAGAGGAAATGCTGCCAGCATTAAAGGTACACTGTCACAGGGACCAAACTTTTAAAATTTGTTTTAATTCTCGATTTATCAAAGTTTAATTAATATTACTTCTATGTAGGTTAAGAATATTTGAAACACTGTATATTTACGTATTATATAAACTTCATTTATGTTGTACGACATTTTATAAGGCACTCTCAAGCATCGGTGGTTCAGTGGTAGAATGCTCGCCTGCCACGCGGGCGGCCCGGGTTCGATTCCCGGCCGATGCAATTTTTTTTTACAAACAAGACATTTTATTTAATATTGAAAACAATGTTATTTACAAAGTACACTATTTTATATCTGCAATATTAAGTATAAACTTCATCTATCAAGGTCATATGGTCACAGGTGTACCTAAGAAGGCTTCGATCATCTTACTCCAATATTCTTCATACAATCTAATTGATGAATTATTTGAAGTCGTTTTAATATATTTTATATGTTATGTTTTTAATATTATTTTATTTGTTTTTTTTTTGTATTCGACATTATGATATTGGTGTAGTACTGTTAGGATAATGAATGTATGTTTTATGAATGAATATGTGATTGCCACAAAAGTTAAAATAGTTAAGTACATACAACATACATAATATATAACACCTAAATGGTGATAGCAAGAAGCGATGTCGTCATTTCGCCATTAATATCAGCCTGCAGCCACGTTCCACAAATTTGTACCAATTCACAATTCAAAACAAAGTTTGCTAAACTTTGTGATTCCCGCGAATTGATCGATTTTAGATTGCCGGTGAATATAATGGTTTCTCCGAACTAATCTGTTGTTACATTGAAACTTTATTATAAAATTGATATTGAATTCTGTTGGAAACTCTATTTTATTTTTACAATTGGTTTGTGATACTTTATTTTCTTGTATTTATAATGAAATTTTATCGGATGGAGCTGGTGGAACGTGTTATCTGGTTTTATATTCTTTCGCTATCTCCATGTCCTTAGAGTACATAAATATGTATATGGAATTATATAATTCGAAAGTTCGAAAAAACAGATATCTTGTCGCTATTCCTTTTATTATTTGAAAACATTTACGTTCTTTATGCTAATTATGATGACTGTACTGTTGTTTTAAGATATATGCTTATTAGTATATACTATATAGTGTGTAAGGAGGTGGTGAGGAAAACAGGACAAAAATAATAGCATAGGAATCACGAAGAAGTTACATTTATTCATATTTCAGTTAAAAATGTTTCTCAAGGGGTACAAAAAAAGTCTTTCAATGTAAAATTATACAGATAACTAAATACCTTAATATCTACACACACATATATATATTAATATAGTTTATATTTTTTATAAGGGTAAGATAGAGAGCCAAGAAGAGGCTCTTGGCCAGCGCCAGAGGCCAGCGCTTACTACACGTAAACAAGTGTTTTTGCGTGTCATTTGTATTATTCAATTATAGTAATATCAGTATCCAACGTCAATAAACTCCAAGATGTTCAAGGATTATATTTGTTAGTTATTCATAATGTGCCATTTTGTGTCACGTCAGTCACATATAAAGAACAATATTCTTTTTTTTTTCTATCTATTTTTTTTTTTTATATATATATTTTTTATATATTTTTATAAATTATTTATTGTTCGTTCGTTTTTAAAACTTGTATTAGCAATACTTTTTGCCACTATGTTCAAGAGGGACTGGTGACTTGTAATAACAGGTTTTCCCAACCTTTTTCAAGCACCAGTCTCTCAGTATAATACATAGCTTTATGCTTATTGTCAAGTTTATTATTAATTATTAATAAAGTAATTAATTAATTCACTGTTTTGTTACGCTTTTAAAAGCCATGTTTTTACATATTACATTCAATAACACTTTATTTTTTATTCTGTTAGCCCATTAGCGCTATGAATGATTCGTGTATGTTAAAAATTTATTTGGCAATGTTCCGGATTAATTTCCTATTTCACCATGCCTCCTGCTGATAGATGACAAATCGTTTTGTTTTTAAATTATTTTATTATTATTAATTACTTAAGATGTCATGTGGAGCATGGTGTAATGTTTGCAGCTTCTTACTAACGTTGTGTAAAGTATAAACAAAAAACTTGGCGATTAAAAAGAGTGGCGGAGAGTTTATTGCCAGTTCTTCTCTTTTGCGCCCCTCGATTTTAGTACTGGCAGTAAATGTAAAATTAGAAGCATTTAATGTATATTTCTTTTTTGACGTTCATAAGTGTACATTGTGTTATGGCGCGTCTAAACGGGCCATGTTTTGCTGCAATTGATGGCTGCAACACTGTGGCCGGCAACATTGCAAACAATAGCAGCCACACTATGCAATATTGCAGTAATGTCCCGGCCATATAGCCAAACATGTTTTGTATAGCCACATATGGCCGACGTTGCCCCGATGGGTGGCCGGACGATCGCTAGGCTATCGAATTCAACTGCAATATTGCACAGCCAGCTTTTCAGTCACCCTCTTGTTATGGCATAGTGTATCCTTTTCTACGCGACATGACGTTTGCCTTGAGTGGCTTGCTGGGGTGAAGTGTGCGTGTTGCTTTATTCTGTGTTTTGCGTCACGTTGCGTTGTTTACGTAAAAATGACTACTTTTGACATTCTAGTTCTTGAAAATTTATTATCAAGACTTATTTTAGACTCAAATTGTCTACAGTTTCACGCCTATTTAAGTAAGGTCGAATCCACAATCTCCTTCTTTTTCTGTTTTTTTTAAAACAATATAAGCTGCTGCGACAAGTGTGATTTCGTCAGCCATTGTTGCCGGTTTGGTAGCCCGTTTAGGAGTCTGCATCATGGGCCATACTATTGCAGACATATTGCAACACATTGCCCAGCCAGATGTTCGGCCATCAGCTGCATAAAATATTTTGGGGCCGGGCAATTAGTGGCCAACAGTGCAGCCATCAATTGCAGCAAAACATGGCCCGTTTAGACGCGCCATTACATAATGAATAAATGATTTTTGACTTTTGAATCAGTATCGTTCCTTTTTTTAATTCGTCTCTTACATGAGATCCCGTAATCGTTATTTACTTTTACATATTTTAATTGCTAACTGGTCTATGCTGGCTATATAATATGTTCTTTGTAACAATTGTAGTTGACGGGTACAAGGAAATTTCATACTATTAGCGTGTTGCAAGTCGCTTTAGTTTGGTTCAACTTGCGAATATAATCATCTCAAAGTTGTCAGCTAAACCACAGAATATATAATAGTACCAAAGTTTAATAACGCGTCTGTATACTGTATTGTAGTTTTCTATACATTAATGGTAAAATTCACAGTTGAGACAGCTAAGTATGACTCACGAATTTCGAAAATGTAATGGATTTTTAATTTCGTTTCATTGTGCTTCAGAGTACATTAGCAAATATACATACATATATAAAATTGATAACCACCCCTCGTAGTAACACGCGGTAGAATTGGGATCAAATAATATGTAGAAATAACCAGTATTTCGAGGTTTTCCTACAGCTAGGACCACCATCCGTCTGGGTTTCCCCCGATTTGTCCTAGTTTGGAAGACGTCCGGGGAGCGTCTGGGCGGGGTTTAAATTGTAGTCCGGGTTTTCGATGAGATCGCGTTGCCATAATTTATGTAAATAAAAGCTATGGGTCAGGTATTTCACCGCACGCGCTGCTAACGCTATTTTACTAAGAGCTGGTGGGTTTGTTTATATTTTATTGAATCCCTAAGAACTTTAAAAAATAAAGCAAAATAACTCACTTGTCGTCACAAGAATGATTAAACACACTATTTTATGCAACAAAAGAGGCTTCTGAGGCTTAGCCAAGATCTGACGTCAGTCTTACGTTAATTGGGCTACTAGGGTTAAAATTAAAGTTTTCTTCTATCAAGTATGGAGTAAAATATATTTTAATTAAGATGTAAGTGAATGAAACAAGTATTGAAATGTCCGGGGAACTTACGCTTCCGGTCCTGGGGAGCAGGTTTTACAGATGGCAGCCCTACCTACAGCGCCTCTTCTAACCTAAAATGTCCTAATCTTTTTTGAAAATACTTAAGTTCCTGTAATAGTTCGTAGTTTTGATTGATTGCCCAGATGTTGACAGGTCACGGTGGATTCCTGTAGTATCTTTACAGGTTCAGGGTTAGACAAAGTACTGCCTGTTCTTGTAGCAATACAGCTAACGAGACGGTGTTACATGTTCTGACCGACTGTCCAATGTATGGATACGACAGGTATAACACTGAACAAGCTATGAGCATAAAAGTAACAGAGACGAATTTAAAGGAAATAATGTTCAACAATAGGTTAAGAGGCATCTTTTTGGAATTTGCTGTAAAGGTCATACAAAAAGTTGTTAAAAGAAATATGTAGTAGTGTTTAATAATCCGGGTTACCAAAACCATTTACGTAAGTTATTTAACACTTATCTAGAAAACATTTAAAAAAATACTTGGTAGTTTATTTAATACAACCTACAAATAGATAGAGGTATCTAACTGGTTCCTTTGCCACAAATATAGCATCACAGCAATACTACAATTAACGAAATGAGCGTTCCAATTCCGAGAAATGGATTGTCAAATAATTTTTTTGAAGTATAAAACAAAGCTGTAAGCTATATAAGCTATATATTAATGGAGCACGTGTGTTCCGTACAATTCACTTATCGCGTGGCTCCCCTAGGAAGTTGTAGAACGTGCGGCTCAACTTCGACCAGCTTATTACTAGTGCTAGTAAAAAGAGTTTATTTTACTCTATTTTAAGCTGACTTCAACGGAATAAGGTAAAATTGAAACAGTAAAGAACACAATAATGGTTCGTAATATCTCTATATATAAAATTCTCGTGACACAATGTTCGTTCCCATACTCCTCCGAAACGGCTCGACCGATTCTTATGAAATTTTCTATGCATATTCAGTAAGTCTGAGAATCGGCTACTCTCTATCTTTTAAACCCCTAAATGTTAAGGACTGTCTACCCCTAATATTTTGTTTTTATTTTTAAGACATTTATTTTTGTTTTTCTATTTTTTTATGAGTCCACATACAAAAATCCATACAACCCTTTATTTTCATCCCTCTACGATCAACCCCTATTTTTTATTATTGTAGATGGTTATTTTTATTGAACTAAAAAAATGAAGAAATAATATACATGGCAAAACAAACGTTTGCCGGGTCAGCTAGTAATGTTATATAATATAATATTATAAGCAGATTTCTTTATCTATACATATAAAATTATATAGCTTAAGACTGTTTGTTACGTGCTCACTACAACAGATGCGATTTTTTTTTTACGCCAAACTTTAATTTACGCGCTTAAAGCTGCATCCCACAGTAAGTTTTCATAATCCATTTGATCCTTCCACTTCGTTTTATTGAACAGGGAGCATACGGGCAGCAGGCTCACCTGATGTTAAGTGATATCGGCACGCCGCCCATGGACACTCTCAATGCCAGAGGGCTCGCGAGTACGCTGCCGACCTTGTAAGAATTGGTACGCTCTTTTCTTGAACCCTTAGTCGAATTGGTTCGGAAATACTTCAGTGGGCAGCTGGTTATACAAAGTGGTGGGGGAAAAACTGCACTAAAAAACGCTCAGGAACGACGAATGGATTGATATTAAATTTGTTTATTTATAATTACTACAAATTATACTGAAAAACTCACAAATCAAACTTGAAACTGGCTTACAGGCTTGAAACAAAACACGACATACCTCATAGGAAGGCTTTTTGCCTTATATAACATTTCTTATTGACAAACCATAAAGCGCTAAGAGGTAGAGTATGTTTCACGGCTGATAGGTTTTCATTCTCTGTTGTTGCCTCTGTTTAGCATTTCATGCATTAATATTAGTACAATCATATCTGATTTGTAACACTAATCAAAGGCACGTTTTATTTAATTACAGTGATTTAATCTCTCTAAAATAATCACTGTTATCATATAGGATATGATACATACAAGTTGAAACTGACTGATAGTAATAGTTTAAACTTTTTTGGTATCTTTTATAATGCAGATTAAAATATCAAATCTTCCTATATTTAACATTTCATTTACAAACGTAGTGAGTAAAGCAACTTCTACACTAAATGACGCGTAAATAGTGAAGTTAAAAGTGGCCAATCTTGGCTTAGTGAAAGAAAAAAAAACCGCTTATATTTAAAATTTCCAGGCAGTATTTAAATTTAGATTTCTGAGAAATATTGGCGGGTGGTCCCTTTTTGTTTCGCTAATATTAATCTTGTCCCACGAGATCCAGTAAGACGTTATACCAAAAATATGGTGGACTTATTCTAATATTTTCTTATCAGTTTCTGAATATTATTAACTAAACTAAATTAGTGAACGCTATGAATGTTAATTTCAGCATTTTTATACTTCCGCTTTTAAATGGTACAGATAGTTACTTAAATGACTCGAATATACTAGAATTATTAACCTATGAAATGTCACAAAGAATTTTTACTATAACTCGTTACCCATACAATAGAAAGCCTCATAAAAATGCAAATAAATGTCAGTTTCACTAACATATAACGCATAGCGTCGTGTGAATTACTTTTGTACCTACATGTTGCCCACGTTTATTTACACAAATGCGGCCATGTTTTCTATAGGAAATAGAATGACAACAAAAATATTTCAGGATTCAAGGATCTATCTACAAGGAACAAATAAAAATTGTAATGCTAAATAAATGGATTAAAATTTATATCATTTGTTTTTACTGTAATACTACTACATGTTAAGTGATCTTGTCACCAAAATGTTATGACGTGAAAACATTACACGTAATAATAATAATAAGGCTTTAGGATTCTTCCATATCTTATTGACAAACATTTAACAAAGGATAATTTAAAAATATATAAAATTTTTACTACTCTACGATGTGGCCCCTGTCCGGGAGAAGGTCTCCTCCAACTTTTTCCACCCTGTTTTATTTTGGGCCATCGTCATCCAATTTTTATACCATTTTTACACATATTCAAATATAACTATTTTCTTTTAGTATATAATTTAAACTATATTAATGTAATAATATTGCAAAGTTTACTTTAACTATCCTATCTATAATGTGACCCCAATATCATATATTGCACGATATCTCACACAATACCCGGACTTATCTCCTCAACCCAGAGGTTCTTTTGGCCCTGAATGATGGTCGCCGATTTGTTAAGACTCCTTGGGTCTTTTCAGTTTTTATTCCCCTCCTGTTTCATTTTGTGATTGTTCGCAATATTAGCTTGGTACGTGAGTCACTGATGTTTGATATCTCCGGACAATCCCCTGACCTATTCATTGCCTTTAATAATGTTGGTTCCATGATTAAAGTTAAGTACGTCGTACGTGGACATTACATACGAAAATGCTTCAAAAATATAAAGCCCTTTGGATTATATATGTTACTGTAAAAGCTCGAACTGCCGTAAATCCTAAGATATTCCAGTAAAACCTAAGATCTACCAATTCCTAATGGTAGATGTCCAAAAAGGTTTGCGATTCGAACTCTTACCACCATTCCGTTGGTAAATCTTAGGATTTACATTAATGGCACGGTAAATGTTGAAAAACAAAAAAATGCACCTGCAGATCATCAGGATTACCTTGTAATTCTAAGTGCCACTATAGCAATCCGTGTTGTAACAAGTGAAATATTTTTTTTTAGGTACCTTATGTAGGTGAGATATTCAGAGATAAACGTTATGTGTTTTTTTTTTCAAAATAATTTAAGTAAGTTGGTATTAGTTTGTACTTATTACTATCATATGATACCTTTATAATACTATGTACCTGTTTTGTCTAAGAGTTCATTAAACTAAATAATTAAGAATTACACATTGTTTTATTCCTAAAACCAACATCTACCAGCTGACAGTGGCAAAACCTAGCATATACTGAATTCGAATGGTAAAAGCTCGAAAAAATCGTCGTATTTTCAGAAATTCTTACATTTACCAACTCATGTCGGTAAATCCTAAGACTTACACTTAAATCTTAAGATTAACCGTAGTTCGAGCTTTTACAGTAACATACATATTCAATAATTACTTTTTTATTGACTTGTTGGTCCTAAAACTACATACAAATATAGTTATTTTATTATCACAGAAACGCGATAAAAGAAAAGATTAACAGACTTTAAACTAACAAAGAATATTCAAATTGATATAGAGTACAATTTTATATAAATATATAAAATTGCTTATTATTATTTTTTCTTACATAATTGTGACAATGAGCCTGTCTTAATTTAGTTCAATTGATCCTGCCTTATTTCCTTTGAGCGAAAAGTGGACCAAAAACTACTAAACTGGTGCCCAAGGTGCAGCAAACGAAAGGCTATTATTATTATAATTTCATTTGAGCTACTTACAGTTCTCACCTATTTTAGAGATTTGACTACATACTTTTCGGCTTGATGAATGAGCTCCTAATCCATTAGGAAGTTAAGTTAAATATTTATTTTAAGCACGAATCAGCTTGATTTCTGATCAAGTTGAAGTTGACATGGTGCGATAAGTCGGAAAGATGGCGTGACGTCACGAACCTTTGCCAACAACTTTATTTTTCTAACAGCACTTAATAATATGTTGGACGACAGCTTTTGAGTTACGGTTTTGTTCACTTTACACTAAGTTTTTACTTGTTATTTGAGTGTGGAGTTAACGAAGCAATTTTTAACGAATTACAAAGCATTTAATAAATTAAAATTTGTTTTAAATGGTTATGGGTTTTTAATGGAATCTCGCTGTTGGCCTGCAGGGGCCTTGATAGTTCAGCTCAAGCTGTTTTGGGGAACGTACCTCTGACAGAAATTGGCTTTGCCACGACTAGCACGGGGCGTCTCCTGCCCTTCAGGCGATTAAGAGGCGCAGAACGATGTCATGAATCTCGGCGAAGATGGTTTTTAACTGTAATCTGAATTGACGCGCGGGACGCTTTTTACTTGTCATTAGCTAACGGGATGGTATCACCCGGATACGTTAATATGTGCCGGAGCCTATTACGGACCGTTATTGTCGGGTGATTAGTTTTCAGTACACGCAAAAAGGTTAGCAAAATTGGTGCTTTTAAAACTGTCACTTGTCAACGTTGACGTTTCACGCAGCGTGCATAAAATATTATTATTGTAGGTTAAGCTTTAGATTCAGTACATTTAATAGGTGTTCTTGAAGTTGCCAAAGTTACCCCTCTTGTAATATAAAATAAATTAGTTGTTAAAGAAAAGAGATCGCTTCTTTTAAAATTAATTTTTATGGCGTATATAGGAGTCCACGTGAAATCGAATTATTTTCTCATACAAAATTAGTTAAATATATTTTAGTAGTAAATAACTGTACCTAATTTGAGGGGCCTCATAGCCTAGCGGTCTTATTAAGTGGCAGCTAGGTGAGGGGTACCGGGTTCGATTCTCGGTTCGAGGGCAAGTTTTAATTTAGTTTAAAATTTGTTCTCGGCCTTTGGGAGGGTTGTGCGGTACCGGGCGAGTGCTTAAACCGTACATGGAGGACACGGTCGAATTTCTAAAGACAAGCACGAATTATAAAAAAAAAATCCTATACTTGACGCTGGCTAATGCACAAATCGTGCCAGAGCCATTTAAAAAAAACTGTACCTAACCTTTTAATATTAATAAAATGGTATTTGTATTCGTGAAATTGTAATATAAAACTCTACTCCAATGTTTTTAAAGTACTGAAATACTTTTATGGGTTATTTCTGTGAATTGAGTAGTTTTTCCTTCAAAGGGGTGATATAAAATGTTTGCTATACGAAAAAGAATGTTTCAGTATCAATAAAATGTCAAATTTGGAATAAGTGAATAAAACTGTACTTTGTTTTCTTATATCCATAATCAAATCTGCTTTATTGAAGTGTTTTATATTATTTGTCTCACATTCGCTTCCTCGTAAACTTGTTGTTTGATATTTTGAACAGATTTTCATAGAAATTTTGTAGCAATTTTAGATTGATTACCGAATTTTAATGAATCTTCTTTTATATATATTTCGTTCAGGGTTCGATTTCCGACAATCATTATTCAATTTCCCTTAAAGAGATCAATAAGACAGAAATATGCAACGCACAACATCTCTATGAAATACCTACTTTCATTTCGAATAAAATATTTGTTTGTTTCCGCGAAAATAAGGTTTACTAATCAGTTAATTGCAATATTTAGTCAATTACGAAAATTAAACCGCAACACCACAAATAAATTAATCTCTAGCAAAATCTATTATCAATATTAAGGTGTGTTAAACAACATTCATCAATTTATGTCATGTTCACTTGAAACAACGAACTTGACAAGACCTAAATTGTTATTCAACGAATAAATATTGAAATACAGTTACGAAATTTTGCTAGCATTAAAGGTTCAACGACACAGAAACCAAACTTATATAAATTAATATTAGTCTTGTAGATTAAGTTGATGTATTTCCGAACCAATTCGACTTAGGGTATTTCAAGAAAAGAGCGTACCAATTCTTAAAAGGCCGGCAACGCACTCGCGAGCCCTCTGCCATTGAGAATGTCTATGGGCGGCAGTATCACCTATCAGAAGAGCCTCCTGTCCATTTGCCCCCTGTTCTAAAAAAAAATAATGTAATTATATTTTGATGGGTCCGATTTGATGTAAAATTATTAGTAATACCATTATGGAATACTTTTATATAAACAGTTCTATAATTATATTGTCTCCAAAAATAATCTAAATGGCTAATGTCTTGTGATGAACAGTCGGAAGGTGCGTACTTATGCGAAACTTTTAAGATAAATGCCGAAATAATAAGTTGGATTAGCATTGAGTTTGATACCACACTTCACAAACCAAAATTTAAGTTCGACAAATCGGCTTCATAAATGAAGATAACTCAGAATTGATTGACAACACAAATAGTAATATTGGCGCGGCCATCTTTCACAGGTACTGGGGCTGTGGGCGAAGGCCGAATATGTTTTAAGGATTAAGAAGGAATTTTAAAAAACGCTGCTAGACGAATTCTCAGACATAGTAAACAAGCCAAGTCAAGAAAGAAGAAACTCATTATAGATGCTCATAATTAAGGAGTTGAGAAAATGGCAGTTTTACGGATTGTATCACAATTCACAATATATAATCGAAAGAAACGTTGATATAAGCAAATAAAACAATATTGTAAGCAAGTAGTCTTTAGAAATAATAATAGAAATTAAGAGAATATTAAGAAGAAAACGCGTAATAACGTCTTTAAGAATAACCCAGCATCGACGAAAATAAAACGACAGAAAATAATTGTAATAAATGTTGTTATATTTCAAGTTAGTGTAAAAATACAATGAAGTTGGCCATAGTGCACCAGTGCGTACAACGAAATTTATGATCAATCAATATGAAGTTAGATATGTAACTAGGCCTAGTTATAACTATATAATATATAATACAATTATTATTTCACAATCTTTGTTTGTAATTCTTCCTAGAAAGATATTAGAGCGACTCATGGCCACGTGTAATACCTTTTCAGAATCCCTATTAAATGCGCCAAAACTTGTAGTACAGGGACACTTTTCGGTGGAGTAATTTTTTTTCACAGTGGGGTCCAAAGCAAAGAAAAATTTATGATTTGAAAAAATGTTATATCGTATCACTTAATATTATTTTGAATACACTCAATAAACAACTATAAATAGTATGTCGAACGCAAGAACTCATCAGTACCAATCTAGTGGATATTATGAGAAAGATACAGGATGTAGATATTTTCGAATTTTAAGAAGAATTAGTAAAAAAAAGTCAATTTTCATATAAAACCAAAAATAAATCATAACTCTGCAGGGGTTGACCTTAGAGACCTCCCGTAGAACAATTTTTTGCCGCTGATGACCTCATCTATCCCCTATTTGCGTTTGATCCACGACTTTTTGGCCACCTGTGTATGAAAAGATGGCTCATGCCAGCTGATTGGAGTTTATATTGTTTTATAAGATTTTCAAGATTTATTCCAGGAATGTTTGCTTATTTTGCTTGAAATGTCTATATTCATTTTAAACTAAGATGTTCCAACAATCTGATTAAGAGTATTATATAGAATTACTTGGATTTAAATGTGAATAGCATAGAGTTATTTTATTTCTCTTTAAAATTTGTAGCTTTGTTACGAAGATGTTTAAAATAGTTAAAACGCATTCATTACAATTTATGTTTTAAATATTTTTTAGAATAATTGTAATTGAAAGTCAGAGGTCAGACTTTAGACGTGAATGTATTTCTAAACGAATATGTCAATGTCAGGTAATATATTATATTAATAGTCAATACCTAAAGTATGAAACGTTCTATAGGTACTCTGATTTTTAATTCCGTAGAATTCTGACAGCTATAATTTTTGGCATGTCAGAGATGGTAAACCTTTTTGGCACATTTTTCAATTTCAATACGGGTCTGAACATCTGAGAGTTAATGTATCCATTTTATTAGGTACGTTGCTCCACATTAAAAGAGGTTTAACGGCGAGTGGTAATTACGTCCCTTTTCATCACATTCACAAACACTAAAAAACGCACAAGTAAAGATAACATTTTTTTTAAAGGTTGAATTAGTAGGCAGTGATGCCAGCTAAAGAATTGTAGCATACAATAAAGTAATTAAAGTTAATTCGATATATTGTTCGTGATATTGAAATATTTGTTATTTTTGTATTAGGTCACTTGAGTAAGTAAATATTTAGATTTACCTTTGTGTAGTTAAAACATAAAAGATACGAGGCATTTTTTTATTGCCCTCAAATAAGTCAAATTTGTCCCTTTTTCGGTGGAGAAATTTTTTAGTAGCAACACTTATGAATTGTCAGAATTCTACGGAATTAAAAATCAGAGTACAGACGTCGTATGTGTAATAAAGTGTTCTTCAATCAAATCTTTTCACATGGTCTTCTTTCATTTTCGTCCCCACGCGTATTAGTTGAGTATTTAAGTAAATTTTGTCGCATCGATTACATGAAATGTTTATCGTGTCTATAAATAAACTAGCCTAGATTTTATGGAAAATATTCACGGACATAGAAATGTGTGCTAGCCCAATTGAAGAACACGTTTTTAGCGAAGTGGTTTTAGGTTCCAGCTAATTAATACAATTATTCAGTATGTAGTTATAAACACTCGGGCCGTGTGCCAGCATAATTAGCTTATGAAAATCCTGACCTCGATGCGTGATCCTACTTAAAGCTTAACTCAGTATACATAATATGCTAATAGTGTCAAAAAATTACACGGTCGGTTACTGATTTTTATAGGCGCCTAATTAACTTATAGCGGTAGGTGAGGATAATCACTACATAGTATAAAACGAAGTCGCTTTCTTTGCCCTATATCCCTATGTATGCTTAAATCTTTAAAACCACGCAACGGATTTTGATGCGGTTTCTTTTAATAGATAGAGTGATTGACGAGGAAGGTTTGTATGTAGAATAACATCCATAAAATAGTGGTGAAATACTGTTATTTCTGAGGTATCTAATGTGATGTCGAAAATAATTACATTTTTTCCGCTTACATTGCAAACGCAGGCTGAACCCTACGAGATTTATCAAAATATCTACTGGATCGATTTTAATCATTTTTTCAGAGAGTGACATAGGCTATATATTTTATACCCGTGCGAAACCGGAGCGGGCTACTATGTTTTTATATACAACTTTCACCGTTTTTTTTAGTGTATTTAGTATCAGCATTGCACCCGTACGAAGCCGGGGCGGGTCGCTAGTTTTTAATATATAAAATCTACGGTGCAATCTACTTCGTACTTTCGTTCAAACTTAATGGTTAACTTTAATAGTGAGAAATGGGAATCACCCAGCTTACGTGAATATTCGTATAGTGTTAAATTTCCTTATGTGGTTTAGTCCACAGCTTTCTTCTGTTAGTTTTAATCTCAAGTTAAGCATTTAGGAAATTTAATTTAAGTTTTAACTTTGTTTGCAATTTTGAATGATTCCGTTACCGTTACACGTCTGCTCAATGAAAACATGCGCTATCTTAAAGTCAAAATAAGACCTTTAAATTGTATCCATAGAACTTGATTAAAAACCAAGGAAAAAATCAGGCAGAAAATACATGACTAGGGGTTAAGAATGTTGAACAAGAACGATCGTGCGTTCCGTTGGATTGTACCTAATTTTTTTTTTATGTTTTCTAGATAATTCCCCGACTATGCAGTCGTCGGAGGTATTAAATAGCTAACGTAAATGGTATTAGTAACCCGAATGATTAAACACTACTACCTATTTATTTTGACAACTTTTTGTATGATCCTTATAGCAAATCCTAAAAAGATGCCTCTTAACCTAATATTGAACATTATTTCCTTTAATTTCGTCTCTGTTACTTCTATGCCCATAGCTTGCTCAGTGTTACACCTGTCCTATCCACACATTGGACAGTAGGTCAGAACATGCAACACTGTCTCTTGTGCTGTATCGCCACAAGGACAGGCAGCACTTTGTCTAATCCTGAACCTGTAAAGATACGACAAGCAGCCACCGTGACCTGTCAACATCTGAGTAATCAATCCCGTTGGTTTCATTTGTTTAATTATCGAAAAGGCCCAAACAACATTTGGAAGGAATAACTTAGTTATTGCAGCTGTTTCGCCGTTTCGATATCTGTGATTCCATTTTTCTATCGTGTTTCCACGTAGACAGTTCTTCAAATGCGATGTACCTAATTGTTAACAGTATCTGCGTCATTATATTAAATCTGTCTAATCAAAATTAAACGCAAGAAAACGCCCAACGTTTTCATTTTATAGTAACCAGTCCAGTTAAAGGAGGTTCTAATATTTGACGTAGACATTGCGTGACTTGCTACTGTTATAGCGTACTCACAATATTTGACATATTTTAATATATAAACCAAAGTCGGTTTTATTCGAACACTTATAATTAAGATTTTGATAGTTTTTAATTTGTTGTATTTGTCAGAGACAATCCCGCATATAATAGCAAAATAACCATTAAAATCGATGAAAAACTTCCTATGCAAAGTGTTCATGGTTTCATAACTGTTAAACTTTTAATGTTCATAATAGAATCTCCCCTCAAATTAAAGAAGATATTTTAATATAGGTTTCGAATCGACAAAATATATTCACAATATTCGAATAACGGCGTGTTTTAGATTTTAAAATGTGAAATAATGTCAATAATAAAAAAAGGATTGTCAATTATTTATGCGTTTAGGGGCTTATTTCTTTGTGTGTTCATTGCTTAGAAAAGTAGAGATCTTATTCATTTTGTATTCATTGTATTACATCATAATCAGCTAATTTGTATCATGACATTTCATTGACTGTTAGGCGGTACGAAGGTCGCCGGGTCAACTAATATAACTTACTTATATTGAAAAACCCACGAGACTGTAATGAAACGCAAGAATCAGATCATTCAGCTACCAGGACATCATAAATCACGGGGGGCTCAAACTAAGTGGCTATAAAAGTGATAAAATATCTATTTAGCTTTTTCTCTCCACGTTTTTGTGCGGTAATGTTGGTACGTCCAAATGGTTATAGCGGTTTGTGTTGACATAAATAATAATTACATTATTCTATTCTTTGAAAGCAGCTGGATTTTTAAAAGAGTGTTTTGTAATGTATACGTATATGTTGTGGATAAAGATAGCAATTTCATATCTGTTGGCTACAATTTTAATATTCTAAACTATTTCTTAAATCATTATAAATCAAAATAGTTTTTTTATTACATCATTTTTTTAGTAACCATACAAGACTCCATTTGAAATACACGTTTCATAGAAGTTTTAAAATAATTTTAGTTTAATTTTCTATGAAATGCAAGCGACAAAGTTTCTGACGCCGGATTGAACACATAGTTTGTTGGTGGAATTCATTTTGCATACAATACTGCGAGTACTGAGAAACTATTTAGTTATTGAGTAACTATTTATACTTATATAATGTACTGCTATAGATATCTGTAATATTAACCTAGTCTCAGTATTAGAAATAGTTTCAAGGTTTTAATCATCGGAAAATTAAATCAATTTGAAAAGAATGTGATTTTAGTCCTAATTTCTTTTGAATTACTTAAGAACCAATAACTCTGTATCGGCAATTAATCAAAAGTTCTATAATTTGATTTGACTTTAAAAAAAATATATGTATACAATGTTATCTAGCACAAGTGTCTGACTTTTTTTATTAAATATAGTGTGATACATGTGTACAAATAAAGTGCAGTATAAAAAGTTAAATTTAAGTATATTTTATACTTGGTACAATGGAAAATATTTTAGCTAGCGTTTATCGAGTTTTATGTATAAAACCCGTCGATATAGGTAATATTTTAGGAAGAGATACAAGTAAGGTACGCCAAGCTATCCGTGTTGTCTATCCGACTCCGTAACGGATTTATGTCTGAATCTAAAGCCAGACATACAGATGGTAAGAACCTTTACGATAACTTTTCTAATTCAAGTAAAACCATTAGGTGTTAACTCAGTGGCTTTTCGGCGCATAAAATAATTAAGACATGCGTGTCGTTCCCACGAGAATGTAAGTTGTGTAAAAAAAAGTTGGCGATTAAAAAGAGTGGCGGAGAGTTTATTGCCAGTTATTATTTTCCGTTCTACGCCCTTGATTTGAGAAGTCGCAGTAAATGTAAAATTTGAAGCATTTAATGTATATTTCTTTTTTGACGTTCATAAGTGTACATTGTGTAACCTATATGAATAAATGTTTTTGACTTTTGAAAAGTGATGAAACCAGGGTCTTCATCAAACATAGAAAGCCGATCAACTACTTGCCTTTTTAGAAAAAATCTAAGCTCAAGACGTGTTGGAGCTCAATTGTAGCGACATATACAATTTGCCTTCACAATCTACTGATTGTATGTTCGACAGCGAAAGTATGGCGTCATCATACTTAATTTGTTGAGTCGCCGGAATCGACTCTCGGTAGGGATCTTCTTTGGGAGATACTCCAATTGTATAAAGAAACAGTATACTCCTTCCTCAAAGGCCGGCAACTTACCCACTAAAATGGGTGTTCATGGGCTGCGATGACTGCACTTTTTGGGCGACCCGTAAATTGATTTTTTCCCCCTATACTATTAAACAAATTCGTAGTGTTTCTGTGAGTGCTGAGTATGTATATTATATTAATGCCACTTATTGTTTAGTCTGTTGCCTACTACAGGGAGTATTCGGGAACAATGAACTATCCCAAAATTTCGATGTGTCAAACATTAAAAGTCAAAAATAAAAGGAATAGTTTAATATTTTCATTACCAACACAATTCGTTGGATACAGTGTGTATTTAGTGTAAGTCGCCTGGCCTCATGCCACGGCGCGCATTTATATATCATAGTGTTTTGACGTTCACGATGCTGTCGAAAGAACCGCATCGAACATCTATTTGTTTTAAAAATGATGGAAAGGATTTTCTGCAAAATTTATAAACAGGAAACAAATACGAACTTTCCTTTAAGCGCCAACCAAAGATATACAGCACTTAGAGCGTGTGTTACGAATTTAAGTCTACGCTGACTATACGTTTTAAGGTTAGGTATGATAATTTCTAAGTTTATCGGTTAAATCCAGCTTTTAACTGGAACTAAAAGAATTGACGATTCACGAGTGTATTTGAATAAAGTTTTCTTTGGCTATAATCGTGATAATCTTAATATATAAAACAAAGACGGGTTTGTTCGAACACTTTTAACTCGAGAACGTCTTTACCGCCGGGTCAGCTAGTATTTTCAATGGTAGAACTTCTGATTTTTTTATAATCGGTTATTAGGTAGTTTATCTCAGAATTTTGGCCCCAAAAAAGGAAAAGGCAGAAGTTTTTAGCAAAATTACTATTAAAAATATTAGATCTTCCACGAATAAATAAAATAATGAATCAAGTTCAGATTCCACGCGTATGTTCAATCCCGACCCATTCGATACGTACTACTTGACCGCTGGGTAAAATTAGGAGGCTACTCCATACATATCTTTTGTAATTGGATCAGCTAATAATATACTAAGTAATTTTAAATCCTAAACTTATGTTTGGAAAATTTAGACTTTGTAGGTGAGAGGGTGATTAGTTTTTTTTTTTAGACCAAATAAAACAATTTGCGTTGAAACTAACAACTATAAATTTTATAACTAATACATAAGGTATACAAATTTTAATTCCATATTGTAATAATAAAATACGTCGAGAATTCTATCCCTTCCTTGTAACACAAAAGAACAATATCCATAATACAATTGAGAAAACCCTTACAAACATCTTCTATTAGATTTAAATCTCAATCGTACAGAATCCTCGACGGAAAGGCCAATACATTGCATCGAAACTTATTCAATTTTACCGAAGAGACTGTTCTTAGAAGCATTCTGTTTTATTTCCCTTAGATGAGTCGCACTGACTTTTTCCCGCACCTCAAAACCGCGTTAGATTTACACTACGACATGGTATTTGAATTAAAAATCTAAAAATTTTTGCTTACTCCTATATAATCAGATAAGATTTGTGATCTTTTAAGTGAAGATTGTAGTAATTTGTTTAACCATTGTGAGTTTTGTGTGAGCATCTTTCCGTGGCGGTATCTCTAATAGCAGAGACTTAAAGAAAAAGGTTCAATACTGAGTTCCTTATACACACAGTTAATTAAGGCGAAAAATATAGCTATCTTTTTTTTGATTTAATAAATAAAATACATAAAGTGAATTCACTGCGATTATCTTAATTTATGTTTATTTTCTGTTAATAGTTCAGTTTCTGGAAATCACTTTAATATGTTCTTTGAAACGCATGTTTTTACTGTGTTTTTTACCCCCAGTGAGGCCTCAGCATATTTTTTATCTTGAACAATAGATTCAATACTTAAGCATGCGAGACGCGTGTCAAGATGGTTTCTTGGAATAATGTTATTTTTAAATCTCACAAAACATTGTTGTAATGCTTTACATTGATTCTTTATTGGATTAAGTAAATTCCATTGTCTTGGATAAATTGATGCGACAACATAAAATGTCAAATAAGTCAAGAATAAGGCTATTGTTGTAAAAACTATATTCATTAATACTTTTCCCTTACAAATGGAATATCAGCAATTTCCCTGATTAAACAGAATTGATCTACAATACTTCCTGGTAATCTTTGGCCCTATTTGTCACAATTTCGCATAAAGTGTGGATTAATCAAATATTCTTTATTATTAATATCCTAATTAATAAAAATAAACGGCTCAAATATCAAAGTTTTTCGGCCGTGGGGTTCAAGTGCACAGGCGCTAAAAGATTTAAGTTGGCGCCTAGTAGATAGTACTGGTGACCCCAGAGCTGGAGCTTTCCTCGCTCAACGAATAAGTATCGCAATACAGCGAGGAAATGCTGCCAGCGTTAAAGGTACACTACTACAGGGATCAAACTTTTTAAATTTGTTTTAATTTTCTTTTTATTTAGTAGTATTTAGTAAAGTAATATATATTATATACATTTAAAATGTACTAATATGCATACAATATAATATAAATGACGAAAGAATTCTTCAGTTAAAATAGTGATTTTTTTTTTTTTAGGAAAGGCGGTTCATGGCAGTTTTTGTTCATGGCCGTTTTACCGAAATAAAAACAAAGATTTGGATTTCAGAAAGATTTTCTTCAAACCTATATCCCAATTTTCATTTTTCTCTAGTTACGTTATGTTGTATTGGATAAATTGCAAACAATAAACTGTTATTCCTTTTATTTAAAAGCCTGTGATATCCAATGATGATCCGGCAATCGACTTTTCAATCTACGATATTTGCTATTAACGTTGAACACAAATAACTCACTTCCAGGCCAAAGTTTCGTGTCTTAGATAGTTCATAATCTCGTTGATCCTAACTTTGATTGCAACTCCATTTAATCTTCGACATACACGGCAAGATCAATAAATACTTTATAAATCGGTATTCCTAGAGTAACCAACTTTAAAACAACGTGTAAATATAATATATTACAATATATAATGGCCTCCCCTTATTATAAAAAACAAATTAATAATTGCACAGTTTTAACTTATGTACTCTGTCTCTTTTCTTCACAACTTAAACACAATTTGACAGAAAAGGACGACAGTGTACTTTAGGTAGAAGAGCCTGTGATCAATTATTTTTTTTGAATAATGGGTCTAATGTATGAACCACAGCAACCTATATAATCACAAATGAACAGTAGACTTTAGCACAATATATAATATGTTTGAATAAGCATGAACAAAAAGTGTATGGTATTACAATTAATCTGGTTGTGGTTTATTACGAACCATAACGTATAAAGCCAAATGTCATGGTCAGCAAGGGTGGTTACACAGTAAACTCTACTGTGTAGCGTATCGTTATTTTTTATATTGTGAAAATGTTCCAATTCACTTTGCGTCCATTGAAGGTTTCAATCAGAAACCACTTTAGTACAAAGCCTAACAGGGAAGGATTGACAGAAAAATCCCTTTCAGTAATAAATCACTGTAATTAAAATGCGATTTCCATGGCAACAGTATTTTTACTGTGTAGGCACATGAAGTCCATTGCAATGACCCATGTAAGCCTTCCCATTATTACCGCCAGCATGCTCTTAGGCCCTTTCTCCACTGCTCCGGTCCGGCGTCGGAAACCGGAATCAGTCATGGGAAAATATCGGAAGGCCGGATTGTGCTTCACCACTTTATCCGACAATAATTGATCAGTCAAAATAAGTCACCCCGTCGCCACGGACGTAACGCAGGGCTTTATTAAACTTCCTCGGCTTTACGATTCACAATAAGTTCTGCCTTTAATCGCCAACAACTTTTAGCTATATTGTTATACGTTCAAAGACAAAGAGGCACCACTGTCGATCACTTCAGACCGAAAATCCGTTCCGATCTAGCAAATTATCGGATGCCGGAGTAGTGGAGAAATACGTAAGTACTGTTGTGAGTTTCTAAATCGGATTGGTAATTAACGTTTGCAGGACCGGAGCAATGGAAAACGGGCCTTAGGGCTCGCCCGCATGCACGTCACCAGTGATCGCTTGCGCATTTTGGCATACCAACCAAATATTGTAATCGCACTGGAATAGCGAGGCAGCCCTATCAAAATTCTGAAAGCGTTATTAAACTGAACACAAAGGGTCTTTTCCTATAGTACAACCACAGACATGTGAATTAAAGAAATGATATCATCGTTATTTCAAAACAAAAAGCTTTGCTATGTAAATTATGTTGGTTACAGTAATAATCATGTATGACTGTGCAACTAACTAATGTTAATAAATATTTGTCAAATAGTCAAAATATTTTAATATGAGGCTGAGATACATTGCCAGCTTTGCTATGGCGGTTATGTTTATGCGTCCCACTCGTCAGTCGACTTCCGTAAGGTTGCGTATCGTTCCGTGTCACTTCCGGTTCGACAAATGCGCATGGGTTCCATATTTAAAACGTTTATAGTCAAAAAGGCTTTAAGGTGTATAGACAATTTCAGAAGACCTCAGTTATTCTTTCGTTTTTAAAAATATATATTTATGCCTTAATCTGTATTAATATGAACGTATTACACCTGTAATAATGGAATGATAGCAATCGTTTTTGTATTATTTGTATTCAACGTGTATACTTCTTTAATAATACACAACATATAGTTCATATTGCGTGTCTATAACCTTTTTAATCGACTTAAAAAAAACTAGGTTTTCAATTCGACGTGCATACGACGTTTATACAACTAAGACTAAATCTGTCTTTTTATATTGTTCAAGATGTAAGTCATTCATCTCTATCTAGCAAATTCTCTTGATCCTGTTATGAAAACTTATGATACAGTAGAACAAAAATTTAAAGAACAGCACAATCAGCTGAGCATTTACTATGCTATTAATAGAATGCATAATAATAAAATATATTAAGCAACAAATCATATAACAATACAATAATACCCACCAGTGGCGCTACAACCGTTTTAGCTCTGGGCCTCAGATTTATGTAGCTGTTTTATGATCATTTGTCAATCTAATAGGCTAGTAGGTGATCAGCCTCCTGTGGGTCTAAGATCAGTCGGTTTCCACACGATGTTACATTGAAAGTCCATTAGTGCACAGTTGGGGATCGAACCTACGACCTGAGGGATGAGAGTTGCACGTTAAAGCCACTAAGCTAACACTGCTAATACTATGGTTTAGTACATGATCGGTTTAATTTACTAAAACGACTATATACCTATCTAAAGTTATAAATTATTCATTAGCCGTAAAAGTCTAACAGAAATACCTTAGCAATTTAAAGTTTAGTTCGCCAGTCACCTGGGGAGAGAACTTAAATCGATTCGTTTATCGATGCTTTACAAACGATTAAACTCGTACTCGTGTTTTATTAGGTCATTTATACTTTATTCAATGGATTTGTATTGCAGTTTGGTTGAAACAAATCGCGCGAGTGGAAGCCGCACTCAGGAAAGCTCAATGTTTGAAAGCTTTATTAAACAATAATAATATATTAAGAACCACGATTACGTCGACTTACCTATTTTTTATTTATTTAATTATAAGTAATCTTACAGCTAACATACATAATATTATAAAACAAACACTTAGACAGTACAGAAAGCCAAAACAGACACTACTATGAAAAAGTTGTAGGTAATATCACATTTGATATCATATTTTGATGTCGCAAATTTAAAATTGGGATTGCCATTGAGTTATAATGTGATAATAGCGGAGAATATATTTTATTATCTTAAGGTTCACATGGTTCGTGGAAATGCCCCAAATAAATTAAAATATTAAACTTAAATGTACCCGATCATAGAACTCGTCATACTGAGCTGTTTCATATCCCCTTAAATATAATATACTTACACGTATTGTAAATCTATACAAGACAATCGACTTGTTCCATATTATCTACAAACGTCTACATTCGAAGGAAATAAGCAAGACAATTGCTTTTTAAGAGTTTCAGCGAATTTGTTTTTTTAAGATCACCTAAAAAGGCACAGACACTGCACACACATTTCACGTTCGACCACACAACACACATCAGGTATTCTTTTAGTACATCGTATCTACATGTTCGTCTATATATAATGTTTTGGCTATCTTTTTAAGTAAACAATGTTATTTGAATACTATTGATATAATTTTTTCTTAATCATTATTTTATATTATTCCATACTTCGAATGGGACCACAGAAATATACAATATAATGGCAATAGAGCGGCGTCAGTAAGCGCGGCGTTGCGAGAAAAACGACTTGAACTTTGTCTGGCAACGGTGTCCAAGACTAACTACAAAGCCACAGGGACACTTATTGGTACTCTAAGGAAGGCTGATGGCAATTCGAAGTGATTAAGGTTTCAAAAGGAAAAGCATTAAGCCAATGACCGGCTTCTCTAGACCCCACTGCCACCAGCATTGAGCGGTCTGTAAACCTCAAGTTTCACGTAATAAATATGGAATTCAGATTTACAAAGAAGATCATTCCTGCTCTTTTATAATTTGACGTTAGAAGTATAAAGAAAAGTGTTAAGGAGAAAGGCTGATACACTTGGAATTACAAAAGTGTATAAATAATTTAATTAAAACCGTCTGTATTTGATCAGTTGTCTAATTAATAATATTGGCTCTAAATTTATAGGTAATAAATGGGTTTTGATTAGGGTTGACCGCTCATACTCGTATATATACTTCTATGCAAATGTGTATTATTAGAGTATATTTTATGTATAATGAAGATTTATTGCATTATCGAACCGTGAATAATATTAATATTATTAATCTCCTCTGTTTTGTTTCTTTAAAAAAACATAGGTATTTAAAATATGTTAATAATTTGAAAATATTCTAATAACAGTATTTTTATTTAGTTAGGATGACGCCATCGAGATAGGAAAAGATGACTTAAGGGAATGTTCAATTGAGTATAAACATATATTCATATATTTAACTGAGTATCACGTATCACTGAGTATCACGAGTTTTTTCTAGATTTTTATACATCTCTCATGGGTAAGGCAGCATTCCTAAGAAGCCTTTCCGTTGGACGCTTATTTCTCAGACTTTTCAAGTCTTCATTTTTCAAGCTTTTCATTTTAGATTATACTAGACTAGAAATAAATAACAGTTTTATATTGATAATAAATTATTATGTGGAAAAGCGTATAATTCACTTTATACGCTTTAACACCAAGATGTAATATTTTATAATATTTGATTTACCTGATAAAATGAAAATAAATAAAATATGTTTATTATGGAACATAAGATACATGTATCACTTATTCCACGTCATTAAATTTGAATTTGTAGGCATCCCTACTCATCGGCAAAGAAGACAGAGGGTGTAGGCCGAGAGAAAAAGCCGGCGTAAAAAACTCTCGGTACTCTTTTAAAATATCAAATCATCAAACAACGCTTATTTTAAAACAAATATCGCAAATTAATTAGAAGTAGCCTGTCTTGCACTAGTCCCAGGCCTTTTATCAACTAGATAATCGTTGACTTTATAGTAAGCCTTTTTACACAGCTTTTCTTTAATACATTTCTTAAATTTATTGAAAGGCAGAGATAAGATAAGCCTCTGGGATTTTATTAAAGAAGAGTATCCCTTTTCCCAAAAAAGAATTACTAACTTTAGATAGGGAAACTTGCAGCCTGCGTTTGTTCCGTGTATTAACATTGTGCGTATGTTCTATTCTAGTAAACTTATCACTATTTTTGTATACATACATAATATTTTCATAAATATATTGCGAGGGAAAGGTAAGTATATATAATATTAATTTCCTTAAATTTATCTCTAAGAGATTCCCTACATTTTAAATTATACATTGCACGAATAGCCCTCTTCTGCAGGATGAAAATAGTTTCGACATCAGCAGCATGACCCCATAATAATAAGCCATAAGTCATTAAGCTATGAAAGTAACTAAAATAAACAAGTCTAGCTGTATCGACATCAGTTAGTGAGCGAATTTTTTTAACCGCGTAGGCTGCAGAACTAAGTCTCTTCGCCAATCCGTTAATATTAATAGTGATATTTTAATAGTTTTAACGGACATAATCAAAAATGAATTGTATATCCAATTAGTGTGTGTTTGTTTTTTGCTGGCCATAACTGCCTTAAATCACTCAAAATTTCTATGTAAATTGTAAATTTGGATTTAAATCCACGCATACATGAAGTAAGTTTTATTTCAATAATATTAAAATCAACCGTAAAAGTAAAAAGCTCGTGTTTATTAAATAAATCCTTTTCTATACCCACTATCCACACCATTACTTCACAATTCTATAAAAAATGCATTTTATTTAATTCTCACAAAATACGCTCCAATGACAGTGGAACAGAAAAATGGAGAGATCCGATTTAGTAAAACATTTTATGCGCCTGAATAAAAAATAAAAGCACCACGGCGTGTTATTGCTCAGTTTGTTTAATGCAAACAAAAGCTAGATCTTGTGTTGTTTTAAACGTATTCCTCGATTCTACAGCAATGCGAATATAACTGAACGACTACAATAACTGTAGGAATTCACTCCGTATTGCTTTATAAGCATTAGAAAATGCATAATTTTCTGTGAATCCATTTGAAATGCATGTGTTTCAAGTATTTTAGCATTCATTTTCTTGTTTATGAAAATGTTTATTTCAATTTGTATTTCTCGTTCGATATCGTATTAAACCCAACACAAGTGTAGACATAACATATTTGTATTTCAGCGTTCAATAGGACCATTAGTGAGTAATACCATACGATTTTTTAATATAAATAATACAACGAATGTTTAGCAAAATTGATTAATTAATCTAACATTCATATTTAATACGAAATTCCAAGCGTATCACCTCGACGTCCGTCGTTCCACAACTGAGTGTTTTTTAAGGCAGTTTTTGCCGCGCATCAGTACTATAGAACCAGCTGCCCACTGAATTATTTCCGAACCAAATCGACTTAGTTTTCTTCAAGAAGAGAGCGTAGAAAGTCTCAAAAGGGCGGTAACGCACTCGCAAGCCCTCTGGCATTTAGAGTGTCTATGGGCGGCGGTATCATTTAACATTAGGCTATCTCAAAATAATCTCTTGCATAATGAAAAAACAAATGGATTGATTCGTCAACAAAGCTGCGTGTTGACGTTGAGAATATTGAATTTGGTTGCGATACTTTAGTTTAGTAGAAAGAGCTCCTAGCAAGTGCGTTGTCAGGTTATCGATTGCCAATCCCCTTTGTTCAAGGACGTGCCATGCAAACACACTGTCCTACATCATGCTTTCTTTATTCTGCAAAATAATTTCAATAAATAAAATCACCTACGATTATTCAATGTTCTAAGGCAATCAAAAAATTTGTTTTATTCCATATCATTATTCTATCTTAACAGTAATTACTAATTCGATAGAACGACACAATATTTATACCCACACCAATTAACGTAGATAAAAAACATGAAAAAAAAAGATTGATATACCTAAATCTTATAACTAATAATATAGGAAGCAACTCTTGTGAATTCAGCCAGTGTACAAACAAATAGGTCTACCTTAATAGAAATTATATTTATTATATGTATTGCTCGCGTAAGTGGTGCTTTGCTAACCAAGTTGGTACATCCAAAAGTTGAGACTTTGCCTCAGGTTTCTACTTGGTACCCGTAGACTCAGTCTCTCCATTATGTCCAGATTATGAACCCGACCCGTAAGTATCTTAAATATATACACTGACAAAGCTAGCTCTCTTCTTCTTATTCTTTTCTAATAAATATACCAATGTAAATGACGCCTAAAGCCTAGTACATTCAATCGAGTTCAAACTTCTTCGCTCCATACATTTTCAAGACAATGAAATATATATATGTAAATATTGTGCGTGTAACAAGCAATATATTTAGCCAAGGAACGATAAAACGACTCAGCATTTTAAGCATTACGCTATTGAACTGCCAAAAACAAATCACGTGAACTTGTATTGCGGTAAACAACCCGGAGCTTAAGATTTTTTGAACGTGATCCGAAACTCAGAGCAGCGGTTTCGGCTGAAGTAGGCTCTTTCAGATTTTTCACGGCAAAACTCTCGAATGCCATCGATATTTTCGTCATGCATGAGCGGCGTTCCTTTGACGTGCATTGGTGGAAATCACAGCATTACTATGCATACAAAATTCGCGTTGAATGAGTGAATAGCTTGATCAAGGAGGACCAGCACAAAGCCGGCTTATTAGGTTTTGTAAAGAGAATATTTATTCGAAAATCGAATCTTGAATTTCAATTGGTCTAAGATCCCGATATACAACGACCTTCACCGAGATGCTTATTTCATGAAACGTATTTTATATTTAATTTAAATAAAATATTTTTTTAAACATTTCACCGGTATGATATTTTTTTTAACATTAATTAAAATACTCTGGACTGAAATTTGCTAGGCAACCCATATGGATTATACTTATTGACATATTAAATTAAATATAAAATACGTTTCATTAAATAAGCATCTCGGTGAAGGTCGTTGTATATCGGGAACTTATACTAAATTTCACCCTTATTTTATAAAAGTCAAATATCAGTCCGTGTGCACATTTTATCCGCAATCAAAGTTTTCTATTTGCAAAATCAATATAGAAAACAAATCGTTGCGAATCCGTTCGCCCAATTTCATATCTATTCCGGGCGCCTATCAAATATTTCATACCAATCGTACCCAAACGCGAGAGTGCAAGAAGACATCTGGCGGTACAAGACAAAATTCAATTATTTTGAACGACCAGTTTCCATAGTAGTTTAAAACGTTTTATGAAAAATTTAGAACGCTTACATGCACTAGAAAGCTATAAGAAGGCGCAGGCGTTGTACTACAATTTGCATAATAAAGTGCTTCAAGAAAGTAAGATGGTTGAAGACTTAAGCCCCATTCGTTGAGGTGTAGGGCGTAAGATAGGTCGCGAGATTGGTTTTTATATAAGTTACTGCAGCTGATTTTCTTGTAACTAGAAATCGGTATGTATATCAACGGTCTCGTTATGACAGAGGTAACATAATGATTTGTATTTATCTTTTAGATACATTAGTCCAAATACAAATAACGATGACAATTTTGCGTTAAATTTAATAAGGTTTGTTAAGTTATGAGATTTTGCGGAAAAGGTTGCATCGACGGAACACTTATTAAACATAATAAATCAGTGGCGCTACAACCTCTTTAGGTCTTCATGATCATTTTGCAAATCTAATAGGCAAGTAGGTGATCAGCCTCCAGTGCCTGACACACGCCGTCGACTTTTTGGGTCTAAGACATGTCGGTTTCCTCACGATGTTTTCCTTCACCGTTCGAGCAAATGTTAAATGCGCACATAGAAAGAAAGTCCGGTGGTGCACGACCTCAAGTATGAGAGTCGCACGCTGAAGCCACCATGCCAACACTGCTCTAACACTTATTATGTACAATTATTATTAGTACTGCTAAACGACATCTTCTTATCATCATCGACTTCTTTCGTAACTTAAATAATGTTCAGCAAGCGTTACCAAGCTTTTACCAAGCGAAAACTCTGGTAGGAAGAAAAATGAAATAGTAACAAAAGTTTGTTAAAAAAAATTAAATTACACAAATACAAAGCTTATTGCTAGGTTTGGAAAACGTTTTTTAGTTCGTACGAGTTCGATATTTATTCCCCTTAAACCATGATACAAATAAAATTCGGCGGACACGGGAGTTTTCATTATACAATTCCATAAAATGCAATTAAACCATAGTAGAGCAATAAAAACGTCATCTCCCAATTCACGAAACCAATTTGCCCATTCACTATTACCAGCTGTACGATAAGGTCGTCGGTGTCCAATTGATTTATTGTTAACGATTTTAGACGCACGCGCAGCTAAATACCCTCTTAGGGACATATGTTTGCTGATGTATGGAATATTACGTGGGTTAAATTTATTTATCACACTTTCTAACTTTATAAGTGTCAAAGTATGTTTTTTTCTGTATTTATTAATATTTTAATTTCGTGTTCATTTACAAGTACTACTACACTATTAAATTCATTTCGTACAGCTTAGCAGTATCCGTTCATAATTGGCGGGCACTTTTATTTGTTGACTAGGTATATAATCATTAAAAGTTTTTGTTTAACCATTAATTTTAACATAAAAAAGTAATTGACTCATAATTATTTATAAGATAAAATACAATTTAAAACAAAAACCTGACACACAAACACCAGATTCCACTGCTTTATCTTATAATTCTAGAAGGCTATGGATATTACATTTCGGTCACATTTGAAACTGAAATATTCGTAACAGGAACACCTGACAAATATCCAGCTATTGTATCGCAAAGTGCAATTTCATACCAGCCTCTGTGTTCAAAGTGGCCCATATATGACAGGCGAGGTGACGTTTAATTTCACGTTATGATTGATGTACGCACACTGTATCGTTCAATATACGGCAAAAAAGTCTTTTAGGACATTGTGAAAATTACTCAACTCTTTTAAAGCGTAGATAAATGCTAATCATTTAATATATAACAAATATAGGATGTATGAAGTGTATGCATATGTATGATGAATAATACTTCCAGGTAACTTCTGGTCTAATTCTTGACACTAATTGGTAAGCTATGATGTAATTAACGCATTATTACTATGCTAATTTAATTAATTTATCATTTACGAAATATTTGTTAATTATTTTACACTCAATCAATTATGAATAGATTAAGGGTTAATCAATGATATAATGAGGAATTTTTTGTATGATTACATGATTGTATTTTCTAATAATAAACGAACAAAAAAAAATACCCCTGAAAGTGACCTTCCACCTCTCTTACTCAAATCTTTGCTATAAGTTATCAATTTTAGTTCTCGCTTTTTAAATCATATATTGTTGTTTTGTAAGAATGCTCTAAGTATTATGTATAGTTATCAAGTTAAAAGAATTCATTGCCTATTAAAGACTGCAATTAGTTTAATTTTATTTGAAGTTTTTAGTGATTGATAAACCCATTGGCAGTTCTTTTTTAAATCAATAAATAAACTGAAACACTACTGGTCCAATTTCGAAAAAAATTGCATGTTTCTGAGATTTTCAACATTTATCGCCGAAGTTTTAATAAACAATTCCAGTAATACGAAACTAAAGCAGGGAACTAGTTTTTAATAAATAATACTATTACATTGTTTGTTTTGGGTTGATAAGGCTTAGTATATATAGGTATTGGTGGATTATTTTGAGAGATAAACTATGTATATCCAAATACTTGGATTAGTAGAACATAGTTGAATATTGAGATACAGTAGCTACAAAAATTGCAGCAAATACAAATTAACTGTTTAATATATTTAGATGAAAATCGACTCAGTAAATATTATGCGGGTCTGTCAGACGCAAGTACATATGAAAATGATTCAAATATTGACGAATTATAGGGGTTTGTCAATTTTGTGTCATATTATGTGTCAGACAGCAATATAACGATAATGTTGTGTTAATTGGTGCTGGCTTTGGGTTGTTTTGAATTGTAATATGGAATGTTGATTTTGTTTAATGATTAAAATTTTAAATGCCGTAAACTAATTGTGATTCTTTAACGCTAAGATTATCCTTAACTTTTTTAAATTTTAGTTTAGTCTAATGTTACTTGTAATTATTATTGTTTTTTTTAATTGAGTTATGCACTTTAGTTTAGTAGGTATTTCTTTTTCTTTTTCCTTATAGGGTTACCTGGAAAGAATACGGCTGCTCGTTGCTTAACAAATGTTAACTGTTTTTGTCTGTACGTTTTATATGAATAAAAAGGCGGCCAAACGAACATACGGAACAGCCATAAAAGATAGTTGTCGCAGTCTATGGACGCCCGTATTAGTGGGTGCGATGTCGACCTTTAAGAGAGATATATGCTCTTTTAATGGTTGGAGGTCGCATCTCCCGAGAATGATCTCTACGGAAGTTGAATCCACAGCTCCCCAGTACGTAAACTAAAAGAGAAGTGTAGCTGTACAAAGATTTTGAAATGTATATCTAATGTTAATATTTTGATAAAACATTTCGACACGCTTTGATTTTTTTATGCATATAGCACTGATAATAAACAAGTGTACTAGCCCACAAGGGTCTTGGCTTGGCACATGTCCCTAAGATTTTTTTAAGCTTCTCTGGTGAGGATTAACATCGTCAGTTCCCTACATTGTATAACTTTTACCAGACGATTTATCGGGGTGAATATTGCTACCTCTTCTTGTACCCATCTGCGTTTTTGCTGGGCTTTTGGGGTATGCATCACTTGATACGAAGAGAGCAATCGACAATCTACTTTGCACTAAATGCTTTGAGGTTATTGCACCGGAATTGCTTAGACTGTATGTGCCTGAGAAGTATTTGATCCGGATGCATGTCCTGATGTCTGAGGGAAGCTCACGAACTTTCCTTCCCAGCAGTCACCAATTCTTCTAATTTCACTGCTTAACCATTTCCTCATTTCTGCACCAGAATTGGATATTTTTGGGAAGACTCAGAGATGAATATAAGTTGATTTTTTAAGTAGATATAATATTTGTTAGTAGTTTAAGGTAGAATGTACGTAAGTTAGTCTATATATTAAATTTATTGTTTGGCATAAATGAATAAATAAACTGGAGGTGCTAATTGCGCATGTAAAAAATATTTTGAGCTAATGCAATGATTATATTGAAATACTTATATTAGTTAAAGCATCTGACATAGATTCCTTATGTATAGATAGAATATTTCTAATAAAACCATGATATTTGCAAGGTTTTATAACTTTGCTTTACATTATTAATCACAAAGACATAAAATAATTAAAACAAAAAAGGTTACTCAAATTTCATAATTTTATGCACGGGCCAAAACTGTAGATAACTTTAAATACATACAAACAATCATAGTGTGGTCCGCACTAAATGAAACAAGTGAATGAAGGTGATAAATGATTGATCACATCATTACCGTATCCCTGTTAATTACTAACGTAAATAGTTTCATTATTTGCAGCCAGCTTCAGAACAAAACACAGCTCGATTTGTAAAAGCTTTCATGTCTATAGAAGTTAGCTAAAATAGCTCTAAAAAAGTTAACGGAAAAAGAAAAATACATGCATAAAGTCAGTCTAAATCGCTCAAAGAATGAAACTTATTTAGTAATTTATATAATACTAGTGGACCCCACAGACGTTGTCCTGCATGATATTTAAAGCGATTAGGATATTAAGCAAAGTATCGACTGCAGTGCCATCTGCCGGGCTGATTTGTGAATCTAAACCATTCCCAGATCCCCTTGAACACACACAAAAAATTTCATCAAAATCGGTCCAGTCGTTTGAGAGAAGTTCAGTGACATACACACTCACAGAAGAATTATATATATAAAGATTACTGACTTATTTTATTCGAATTTACTGTTCCCTTAGTTGGAATCCACCTGATTGAAACAACTAAAAGTCCTGATTATCATCTGGTTGTGACATTAAGTTTCCCGAACAACCTGGTGACGATAACGTATAAAACTAAACAATATCAAAAACATACATGTCCAATGGATAACCTAAGTTTTTTGAAGTCGGTCGCATAGTGGATGTGGAACCAGCTGCCCACTGCAGTATTTCCGAACCAATTCGACTTAGGGTCCTTCTAGAAAAGAGCCTACAAATACTTAAAAGGCCGGCAGCGCACTTACGAGCCTTCTGGCAGTGCGAGTGTCCATGGGCGGAGGTATCACTTAACATCAGGTGAGCCTCCTGCCCGTCTGCCTCCTGAAATATAAAAAAAGGTACAGTTTTAACATGTGAAGTTTTTAGTATTGATTAAATAGTTTTGAACGTGTTTATGTCAACAGAAATATGTATTTGTAATGAAACCATTCGAGAGAAGACGGGTGTAACCATGTAGTCAGTAACATGTAGCTGACCTTTAAATTGAGGTGGGAGGGCCATTTAGCGCGCATGGATAAAATCCGAAGACTCCTGGAATGGAGTCCTCGGCAGAACAGAAGTCCGCCTGGCCGCCTACCGACGAGATGAACAGACTACATCACTAAGCATGCAGGCTGCAAATGGATGCAAAAGGTTCAATGCCGGGATCGAAACGAAGGAGAGGAGAATGCACGAAGCATTTTTTTAGGTCCGAAGATGGACATAAACAAATGGCTTATAGTGATGTGAAAAGAAAACACTATTTAATTATAATATAAATTGTTTTTTAAATAAAATCAATTAATGTTAAAGTTATCTTGTTAACCTGTCCTATGCTGATACAAAAAATTTTTGATAGTTTAAATATGAATGTGTTATGTCGAAATCATTCAGTAAAATACTGTTTACATGTCAAAAGGAAGAGACTGGCTGCCCACAACACAGGGAATCCTAGTGGGGGGCCAGTGCACTTTAAAAATTGTAAATTTTTCTAAAAATTATTACTTGACAAAAAAAATTTATGAAACAGAAGCTCTCTAGGAAAGCTTATTATAAAATATCTGATTACCTAGAAGATAAGGAAGCTTGGAATTAAAAATAATTTGCTCCAGCTATTTAATTTAACAAGCATTGTAAATATCTTAACAAAAAAAACTAGCGTGAGGTTCTTGCCTTTCTCCTTGTGGTCGCGATTCCGAACAACAATTCAAAGAAATTGTTTCAAAGAATTCCGAACAACAAGAAAGACAATTCAAAGTGATCATGTGATTCAACTGAATAAATGAATTTTGACTTTATCTAAATATCCTGTATATTGGTGTATATAATGTATATAATAAAGTTTATTCTTTCTTTTATAAATGCTTATTGTTGTCGTCACTAACATTCCATATGAACGTTTCACATAAGTCATGTGTCAGATATTTAAGTAGGTAAAAACAAAAATGTATTTATTGCCTTGCGTGTTTATTATTTCTAAAATGGATTTAATACTAAAGAAAAACTGTTATAAGTCTGGTAAAACCACGATTTAACCAAGCTTCAATGAAACGAGTGGAGTGAAGTGTTAATTATGGTTTCATTACCGGCTAACCGTGAAATACAACCGCCAAACGAACTTTCGCTGTGAGAAAGCAAACACATTGCGAAAACAATTCGATTGTTTGTTTTTGTCGGTTAATTGTCACATTTGATTCATTGGTTTCATAGTACGTGTACATTTTACCTTGGTCATTAACGCCTGTGGTGTATTAGGCGGAGGTAAGGGAGGATTCAGAGGGTCGAAGGCAGGGGATACTTTATCACAAATTTTAAATTAACATGATATTTACAGATTTAGTATAAAAACGATCCGATTATTATACTAGTACACACACAAATAATTATAATTGAGGATTGACAGAAATAGTATACATACTATACAAACGATCTCTTCAGCTTAATCTTTCAAAATAAATAACTTTTTCATTATTTTCAATTTTGAACGTATATTATTTTAAAAAATGCTTTCAATTTTGCGCCATTTCACATATTTTTCGTGTTCATTATCAAATTACAATATGGAATGAGGTGTTAAAGAAAATAGGATTGCAGTGATCGCCTTGCACAATGTGGATATGGAGCCGTCGGTCATATTCCAGGCACTGCAAAAGCATGGTATCAGCCGTTCGTATATCTTACTATCAACAGATCACAACAACAACACTTCATCTGTCGAAGACCAGAAAAGATCGGGGTGGCCGCGTGTAACAAAGGCTGTTAATGCTGTTAAAGCCAGAACTGTATCAAGATACAGTCTTTGATCATGGAATGAAACCTCTTAGCAATACACTTTTTAAAAATATAGTACCCTGGACTTTCCAGCAGGATTCTGCACCTGGTTACAAGGCACGAACTACCCAAGCCTGGCTTGAAACCAACGTTTCGGACTTTATAAGAGCTGAAGACTGGCCCTAATCTAGCCCAGACCTCAACCCTATAGACTTCAAATTATGGTAAGTTTTAGAGGACATGGCCTGCTCTTAACGACAGGGTGACATTGAGTCTCTTAAAAATCTTTGAAGCAAGCAGTGGCGAAGTTTCCCATGGAAACAATGCGTAAATCCATAGATTCGTGGCCAATCAGATTAAAGGCCTGTATAAAGACATTACACCCGACAATGTGTCTCAGGCGCAGGCTGGCCTACGTGTCTATAAAAAAACACAAACTATTATACAGAAATCGCAGACCAAGATTCATAAAACTCTCCAGGATGATCAAGGTAAAGGTGAATGTAAATATGAAAAACTATTGTCATTACTCTCTTTTATCTATCAGATCTTAACGCGTTGGGAATATATCGAAGAAGTACTCAGAAGTAATTATTTACACAACAGCATGATATCAAAAGCCATACATAAAGTCGTAATAAATTCCACACTTCATCATGCACTGCGTAAAGCTTTATCATTTCTGACATCAAACGCTAGTATTAGATGTAAATACAGAATGTTTAAACTAAAATGTTTATAGTTTTTCTTGCTAAAGGTATTCAAATAGTTATTTAAAAGTTTTGTGAAGAAGAATTCGTGCGAATTTTTTACTCCAGGTTAATGTATTTTAGTGCGTACTTGCTTATACGATACAGGAGGACATAGTAATGAAATCAGTACGTCTATGATCTGAAATCGACGATGTCTGTCAAGCACAGAAAGCTACGTGCCTACTTATCTAAAAAAATATAATCTAGTAAAAGGATATAAAAATCAAAAGTCGGGCAAAAATTGTTACTCATGTATTTTTTGCATTATTTATACGTTCATGTTAAACAGTGATTATAATAAAACCATTGTCTTACGTTATTACTGGTAATGTTTTACAACGTACCTTTTGATGTCAGAACGTTCGAAATGTGAACTTTTTTTTTTTTTTTTTATAGAACGGGGGCAAACGGGCAGGAGGCTCACCTGATGTTAGTGATACCGCCGCCCATGGACACTCTCAATGCCAGAGGGCTCGCGAGTGCGTTGCCGGCCTTTTAAAAATTGGTACGCTCTTTTCTTGAAGGACCCTAAGTCGAATTGGTTCGGGAATACTTCAGTGGGCAGCTGGTTCCACATAGTGGTGGTGCGCGGCAAAAACTGTCTTGAGAAACGCTCAGTTGTGGAACGTCGGACGTCGAGGTATACGGGTGGAATTTCGTATTCTGCCTCGACTCCGATGATGAAACTCAGCTGCAGGTATTAATCCGAACAACTCCTCTGAACACTCTCCATGGTAAATGCGGTAGAAGATGAGAGTGACCCCACATCTCTACGCACGCCAAAGGATCAAGCCGTCGGAGAGGGATTGGTCGTCAACGATTCGAACCGCTCTGCGTTGTATACGGTCAGTGGGAGGAGCTGGTACTGGGGAGCCCCGCCCAGAGGTGAGAGCAGTACTCCATGTGGGGCCGAATTTGCGTTTAAAGGTGCGCCCGGAGTGAAGTACCGTCTCGCCTTCTGAGCACACCAAGCTTTTGGAGGCTAATTTAGCCTTTCCTCCATGACCGCGAAACTGAACGTCGCTCGATATGTCAACGCCAAGTATTCCAATGCTGGCTGTGGCTTTAAGAAGAGTGTTTTCGAAAAGAGGAGTAGGACAAAGGGTGTTTTTTAGCGGAAACGCGCAAACTTGTGTCTTTTGGGGTTAAATTGGACTAGGTTTTGTCTGCCCCATTGAGACTCCAGAAGTAGAGTTTCAACTTCAGACACATTTGTTCCGGTACTCATCACAATGCCCGAGAAATCCGCCCGGCCAGTGTAAAAAGTCCCCAGTACTGTCATCCGCATAGCAATGAATGTTGCTAAGTTTCAACATATCATTGATATGAGAAGAAATAGGTCGGGGATAGAACACAGCCTTGTGGGACCCCAGCGTTTACGGGTTTTAGGTCGGAACATGCTCCGTGATGACGACCTTGATTCGATCGGCCAGAAAGCTGAGATCCAATGCGTAATTTCTCGGGAAGCCCATAGGCTGGAAGCTTGAGAGCAGTGTCTGTGCCACACCCGATCGAAGGCTTTCGCTATGTCCAAACTAAACGCTAGCGCCTCCCCTTGGACTCAATTGCCTCTGCCCACTAGTGTAAGGTATACAAGAAGGTCACCAGCCGAACGACCAGAGAAAGCCGTACTGATAATCGCTTCGTGGTGGCCCTCTAGATACCTCAAGAGCTGGCAATTAACAATGGATTCCATTATTTTTGAGAACAAGGAGGTTATAGCATTGGGCGATGTTGACGGATCAGAGCGATCGCCTTTTTTAGGGATCGGATGTATCAAGCGGTTCAGCACTTCGGAAGTGCCGAGCGAGTACAGGTACCGGAAAAGGCGGTTAAGACCGGAGCCAACTCAGGAGCACAAGTACGCAGCACAATTGGGGGATACCATCCGCCCGCTCGACTTAGAAGTCCAGGAAGATAGGTTTGCGGACAGACGTGCCGGAATGTGATTTCCGGCATCGAGAATCACACCGCGAAATGGTCGTGGTGTCTCCCTCGTCATCAAAGGAGTTAGAGCGAAGAGACACCCAAGGTCAGCCTTCCTTGGTGTGGGCCAGAGAGTCATCCTCCCTGTGCAGTGGCGGAATGGCGGGCTGACAAAAATTCCCTTGGACAGCTTTGGGAGACCAGAACTCGAGTCCCTGTGGGGTTGGGCCAATCTCTCGCCAAATCTGGCAATGTGCTCTGACTTTGCTTAGATCCCGTTTGAGGACCTGGAGGTGAGTTAATGCTTTTTAGCTGGTTTGGATACGAGATTTCGCCGTTCGCCCATGCCTTAAAGCATTCTCGCTTTGACGCGAGGCCGCTTGCAAGAACGTTTAAACCAGGGCTGAGACTTGCCACCGATCGGCACCGCAGAAAATGGAATAAAGAGTTCCATGCCCTGCAGAACCACTTCGGCGAAGAGGCGGCGACGGAATCTGAGCTTGGCGAAAAGCAATAGGCCCCAAGGGTAGGACGCAAAGAAAGACCGCACCCGTCCCAATCTGTGACTTATAGTGCCAAAACGGCGACAACCCATAAAGCGGGGCCGTGAAGGGCGCGTAGATGGCACAGTACTCCGGACCACCAATATCTGATGAACCCAATGGGGGTCAACAGAGACTTGATAGTTCTCCGGATGAGAAGTCAGCAGAAGGTCCAACAAAGAGGGTTTATGACCATCCATCTGGTATTCGCGTAATCGCAGGGACCATTTGTGTCAGGTCGTAGGCTAAAGCAAGTCGTGAAAGGATCTTCCCGCGTGATCGGTGGTTTCAGAGCCGAGCCAATCGGCATGGTGGGCGTTAAAATCGCCAAGTATCACGATTTCAGCGGTAGGAACCCTTTCGAGCAGGGAATCTGTAGCCATTTGGATGTGTCAATGAGTCGGTCAGTTTCGGTATTTCCGCTATGGGACCTATACAGGCATGCGTAGAATCGCGGATGGTATCGCAGTCTACGCGCAGCAGAGGTTAGATAGGTCCCTTCCTTCAAGCGTCCTGAGGCGACGAGAACAGATATCCTCTCTGACGTACACGCAAACTCCAGCCCGCGGCACAAATGAATGTTCCAATTTGTACCCCGGGTAGGCTAGGTGGGAAGTATCAGCCGGGAGGATATTGAGTCTCGGTAAGAAAGAGCAAGGCCGGCTTCGAGTCTCTAGATGATAGTGGACAGGTAGTTAGAATTAAGCCCCCTAACATTTGTGAAGTCCACGGCGAGTGTGGACGGGGGTGCCTTTGTATATGTCGGCCCGAGGACGATTACTATTTTTGTAGAGCCAGAATTGCCCCCAGAATACGAAGGGCAGCTGGGTCCACCACCGGGTGAGTGTCCCGGTGGTGGACGCCCAGAGGGGGATTCTCCACCGCGAGCGCGTGTGGTACCCCCTGGGGTAGATTCTGTTTTTCTGCACCTTCAATTGTGTGGGGGGATGGGCTCGGGAATCTCTCTCACCGCACGAAACGCGAGTACAAGAAGGCGAACCTTTGCATCACTTCACGCCGGTTTTCTGAGAGACAGTGGTACTGCCCCGGTCGGCCTGCCCATTGGAGGCCCGAAGGCAACAGCATGGCACTCCCACTAGGAAGGGATTGACTGATTGCGCTGATGAAATAACCTCTGTCACAGGTTATTTCACCAGTGGGCGATGGGGTCGTCACGTCCCGACGCCTAATATTAACTATATTAAAGTACTGTGAATATGAAGTATATTTTTTTTTAATTTATGTTTTTATTATTAATTACTTGATATGTCACGTGGAACATGTTTTAATGGTTGCAGCTCCTTACAAACGTTGTGTAAAAAAAATGGCGAATAAAAAGAGTGGCGAAGAGTTTATGCCAGTTCTTCTCTTTCGTTCTACGCCCTTGATTCGAGAACTGGCAGTAAATGTAAAATTAGAAGCATTAATATGTATTTCTTTACTGACGAGTCATAAGTGTACAATATGTTACCTATATGATTAAATGATTTTTTACTTTATTTTACTTTATTTTACTTTATTTTACTTACAAATATTTAGTGTTCAATTATAATCACAAAATGTATGTGTAATGTATATTAATGATAACATAATAAAATTTTGTTACAGGATTCGAACTCAACATCCTATACGCGTGACACACATGTTTCTTTATTAATAAGACGGAATTTCTGATCATAAGCTTTGATGATGGAATTATCGTGGAGTTTCTAAAAAGATAATATAGAGTCAGGCGTTAATTTCTGTGTTGTGAGAAATATGTCAACGTTAAAGATCTTTGATCGTGAAGATTTCAAGTATTTATGTCAAATTAAAACCATTTGACTTATTTTAAAAGACTGCATTGTTTGTTAGAATCTTTAACTTCTAGCTTGTACATAGTTCGCCTTAGTCGAGTATACCCAATGAATATTCTAAATGTTTTATTCCCCAAAGATTAGCAAATCATTAATAGACAAAAATTAAACAGTGTGTCTGACCTTTTAGGTCTGGGCCTCAGATATATGTATCTGTTTCGTGATAATTTGTTTTTCTAATAGACAAGTAGGTAGAATCAGAAAAACACTTTTTTAACGGATTTGAAGTTATGTTTTATTATAAATTTACAATTATTTTACGCACGCTGTTTAATTGTAAATTTATAATAAAACATAACTTCAAATCCGTTAAAAAAGTGTTTTTTTATGTCTAAAAGTTATGTCAATAAAAGACAATACTAGGTAGAATCAGCCTTCTCTGGCTGACACACGCCGTTGACTTTTTGAAGTGAAACTTAAGGCGCATGAGGGTAAAATTTTTAGAAGTTTTAGAGAATTTGTTTATAGAATTTTCATCACGAAGATGTGCAGCGTCTTTGTCGATGAAAAGGGAGAAAACGATTGAGACCGATTGAGAGAGAGTGAGAAGGGTGAATTGCATTATAGAAATTTTATTTTTAAAATTTCGTAAAGCGAATTTATGAAATAAAACATACTAATGTTATATTTTATGCAACATAATTTATTGTGATCTCAAATGACGAATTGTAAATAAAAATGCCAAGTGTTTCTATTATTAAAGAAAAAAAAAATTAATTTGTGTTAATTTTCGACACTATTAATATTTTAATAACTTTAAATTCCTAACATATCTTCCTTTTTTTTCTCCCTCTAAGTCTTGGAAATGTAAAGTTTTAGATATTTATAAATACAAACAAGACTTAAAAATTAGTTTGCCAAAGAAGTTTCACTTCTGACATGTGTACTTTGTACACACGCACTTTTCCTGCACCGGTTTCTTGACGATGTTTTGCTTCACAATGTTAATGCGCACAAAGACCAAAGTCCATTGGTGCAGAACCGGTGATCGAACTTACGACCTCAGACATGAGAGCCACGCGATGATACCACTAAACAAACACTGCTCACATGAAATAAATTAATAGACTATTATTCTTAGTCAGAGAATAAAATCTGTATGATGTTACATTACTAATATGGTTATATTAATTATTAATTAATAGGTTTGCTTGGCTTTATTCCTGTGGCATATTTTGAATGGCACGGGGTCTAAAAATCGATTTCTAGAAAACAATAACCGCCACACGGGAGGCTCATCTTCATATGATTATTGATAAAGAATACGAACCCCGTTTACCCCATGCCCCATTTATGTATCATTCACACAATGACATTCATCAGCCAATGAATGGTTATACCAGCATTTACAAGAATTCGATATATCGTAATTGTATCGAGTGCCAAGTACGAGCAGATGGCAAGCACGTGACGCCAACAATGGTTTTGCATCTATTGTTGCTCTAATGCCTTAGAAATAACTGACGACACGTTCTGCCAATATCAATGTATGTGGAACTTGCCACAATTAAGGCGGGATCCTGGGAAATTTATTGCTGTTAACGTAAAGAGAAACCCCCCTAAGATCAGTGTTGGCCTAGTGGCTTCAGCGTGCGACTCTTATACCTGAGTTCGTAGGCTCGATCCCCGGCTGAGCACCAATGGACTTTTTTTCTATGTGCGCATTTAACATTTGCTCGAACGGTGAAGGAAAACATCGTGAGGAAATCGACATGTCTTAGACCCAAAAAGTCGACGGCGTGTGTCAGGCACTGGCGGCTGATCCCCTACTGGCCTATTAGATTTAAAAATGATCATGAAACATATTCAGAAATCTGAGGCCAAGACCTAAAATGTTTGTAGCGCCACTGATTTATTCTGAAAGAGAAACCTAAACAGAATTCTACAGTACACAGGTCGTACAATACGGCTTAAGAATGAACACGTATTTGTCTATATGGTACTGTACAAATTGTGGCTTTAGACTGTACTACTTTTCGAAGGGACCTCAGCAATCTTCCACTTATCATGATTCCTTATCCAGTTTGTAATCATCATTTTTAGATCCTCGCGAGTTTCAACAATTTGGTAGATAGCCTTAATAATTGCAAAATAAACGAATGTATTGAGAGTCTAAACTAAAACTATCCATTTTAAAAGTGCCTTTTGTTTTATCATCAATATCTGCAGCAACATGTTTTATTATTTACGATGATTGAATAATGAAGAACACATTAGTCAATCATATGTCAGTGAACATATTTTTATATATCACTAGCTGTTCCTGCGAACTTCGTTTCTCCTTAATGTGATTTTACTTAGCCTACCATTTTAGTACACACCAAAATGGAACATTTTGCTATGCTACCCCAGAGACTGTTCGGTTTACTGGAATGAAATCTTTTTTAGGTTTTTCTGTGAATTTTTCTGTATGTAAACCTCAGAGTTCAAGTCATAAGATTTTAATTTACAAATTAAAAATAGGGGTTGATAGTAGAGGGGTAAAAATTAAGGGTTATATGTATTTTTGTATGCTGTATCAAAAAAAAATAAAAACAAAAAACTTTATCTAAATAATAAAAATTTATGGGTGGACCACGCTTAACATTTAGGGGTTTGTAAGATAGATAAGTAGCCGATCAGACTTACTGAATATACATTAAAAAATCATAAGAATCGGTGAGCCATTTCGGAGGAGTATGGGAACGAACATTGTGACACGAGAATTTTTACTATTAAATTTTGTTTGTTAAGTCTCGTTATGAATTTATGATATACCCACACCCATTATTATTAATAATGTACACTAGTTCAGTTTCAACCCGAAAAATTAAATGTTTCGCCCAGAACCAAGTCCGTGCCATACTCACTCAGCCGCCACGGTAATGCAATTTCAACTAAATTTAGTCGCACAAAATACTCTTAATCAAAGACAAAGGTATTTTAAACTCACCCAAAGCCGGACTAAATCAAGAATTTAATTGACGTCAGTTCATACTAAATTAACATAAATATATTGATTTAGGAAAGTTATGGTAAAACAGTGGCTTTGGTAGATTTTACGATCGAGTTATGTTTGTAGTCGTAAATATTTTATGGATCCATAAATGTGCTGTTGAAACAAAACCTTACCGTATTGTAACCTTAAATATTGATCTAGTTAATTGGGTTTTATTTACTGATAATGGAGTTCCTAAGGTTGCGACAACAGCGATTCTACATCGAATTGCATACTAAAATGTAATCATCGGAATTTGCTTTTGTAAGAAGAGTGTCGGCGTGGAACTTCGATTATAAATATATTTAATTACTTACTTAATATTATGTGTATTTTTAATTCATAATCTGTACAACCTTGATCAATTGATAGCCTTTATGAACAAAAAATTTCCTATCTCCTTCTATTACTTCCTGTTCGTATCGTATTTCTCTGCCTAATTCAGTGTGGTTAAAAAATTTTTTTTTCCTTACTATTGTTTCCTGGAAAAGATCCTTATAATTTGGATGTATCATGTTATTTGTTTTTCTATAAATGTAACGAAGTGTAAATAAATAAATAAATAAAATAATAATAATATAGCCACTTTAATTCCAAGCTATAAAATGTAAAAATCAAATGGGTGATAGTTTTATTCTAGTTTGCGTTAGTTATTGTTATTTCCTTCGAGTTCTGCAGTATGGACCCCTTGTGGGTAAAGGCCTCCTCCTGAACTTTCTATTTGGATCTTCTTTGCTTCCTCCATCCATTTCTCCCCAGAAACTTTGATGATGTCGTCAACCCATTGTTTTTTGGTGGATAATAATGCTGATTTATTTAATTTTTTCTCTCTATGCTGTCTTTATGTAAGTTGTGATAAATATTATTATCATGCTTGTATCAGTTTCGCACTATTACGCTTCTTCACAATTCTCTTTATAGTTATGCTTTCTATTATTAGGCGATCCTAATCGAGAGATCGCTAGCGATAAGACGCCCATTATACTATGTATTTTTTAAAGTTTGTTTTAAATTTTGTATATCGCTTTGTACTGTGCAATAGTGTCAATAAATGAAGAAAATTAATTCCATGTGAAAATACGACCACATATTCTAAGATAATCCCATAATTATTGCACCCTACAACACCATCCTAGTTTCTTGATTTGCTGGGCAATCGTATATCACCTGATAAGAGAACAGGATTAAAACTTATTCGCTAAAATAATGAATCAATTACTTGAATGTACTTGTTCCTATATTTCATTACTAATCGAAATTGAGCTTTAAAATAATGAAACAAAGTCGAATATAGCGTGTCAATGGTAATGGATTGTAAAGAATGGGCTGACCATACTACATTATCTCTCGGTTAGTTTCGATCGCAAACTTTATATCTGGCTCGAAGATTTATTGTAATGAAATCGTATGGTATATTTTCTTGTGCGTGACTCAAAAGGATACGTAAATAGTATGGTTGCACTTGATAAATTCTTAGAATTAAGCTGCGCATGAAGTCAACGTAAAGATTATTTAAATAAACTTAGTGAAACTTATGATTACTGTAATAATTATAATTATTACCATGAAAGTTGTTTAATAAGGTCGCCGGTAATTCGGTACCCTTTTTGAGTACAATCCAGGTTGAGACGACGACGTCTCCACCATTGCAGGAGCAAATCCTAGTTTCCCCCACCCTTTTTTTTATAGAACAGGGTACAAGCGGGCAGGAGGCTAACCTCATGTAAAGTGATACACAAACACACTCTCAATGCCAAAGGGTTCGCGAGTGCGTCGCCGGCCTTTTAAGAATTGGTACGCTCTTTTCTTGAAGGACCCTAAGTCGAATTGGTTTGAAAATACTTCAGTGGGCAGCTGGTTCCACATAGTGTTGGTGCGCGGCAAAAACTGCCTTGTAAAAGCTCAGTTGTCGTCGAGGTAATACGGGTGAAATTTCGTATCGTAATAATACAGCGCCTTTTCTAGAATATATATTTTAATGGGAAAGAGGGCAAACGATCAGGCGGACCACATAAAAAAGAACTGCTTACCGCCGCCCATAGACACCTTCAACGACAAGAGGTTTACGGGTGTATTACCATAAACTTCTATGGAATCACTAGATATTACTAAACTCTTCTTATTCATTGATATATATCAATTGTCGGCCATAGACAAATTATATGTTTCAAATTAGTATTCTTCGTGAAAATTGCACTCGGAAATCTTTAACATTTAAAAATTTAATGCCGTTTAATCGGATACAGCACAAATGATATTGTTTTGTTCTGCGATAGTCACATTCCTACATCGTCTGTTGTAAATCTTTATTGTCCATGAAAGCGATATTCAGAATAATATCCTATTCTCGGAATATATAGACTTCCTTACTTACACTGTTAATTTTTACAATTATTATTATAACATTATTTTTCCTTTTTTTTTTTGTCTGAGGCGCAAAACTAACTATGTCTCTCGGAGAAAGACCACCGCTGTGGAACACGTCTGCTCCTCAACATAATGCTGAGCCAATTCCAGTTATAACCACAACGCACACACATTACACACTTAAAATGTACCTTATTCCTTTTTTTTCTTTCCATAAGTTATTTTTCTTTTTTGATTATTATTATTATTTTGTATGTTTATGTGTGTGTGTTTCGTTAGTAATAAACGTTTTTTCTATGTCTATGAATAAATTAATACACTATATTGAAATTTTTTGAAGTTCTAATTAAATAAATTTAAATATTATTTTATACAGATCTCTTAAAACATCAACAGAAGTGATAACCCTTAGACAAAAAACAGCAAATTATCAATTTACCTAAACTACAAAGGCGTGAACTGTGTACACTAATTAATCACTCGAGCACCGAACACGGGACCTACACCAGCGGACACGGGCTAAGTTCATAATTGTATTCTGCGTTTGGACAGCGCTTGATTGATTAGCTACTGCATCGTGACACGGATAATTTCATGCAATACACGCCTTTAAAACGAACTGGAAAAGAGCTATTATCGCTTGCGATGAGACTATTGTTTTGGTTATAATTCGCTAGATTTGTGGAATTATAGTTTACTAGGTTTTAGAGTGACGCTGTAGTTAATACTATAATAGGAGAGTAATTAAATTATTAGTAATTTTTTTTGAATTTGTGATTTAACTTTAAACAACTGTATGTTATTAATCCCTTAATAAAGTAACATATTTTATAATAATTTTATACAATATTGAAGTTATAATTCTTTTGGCGCGTTAGGGAAAAATGATGAGAGTAGAATTTTTACGATGAGCGCGCACACCATCACACAAAACCGACACCCGGAAAATAGCAGTCAAAATTTAGACGTACAAACGTAGAATAAAATGTTTGAAAAGATTTTTATCTTGTTATCTTTTATCTTGTATCTTATACACACGTTTTTATTTTTATTACAAAATACATATTATAATCCTACTAATTGCTCGTGTAATTAGAAGAATTAATGAAGAAATTTAAGAAAAAATTAGTTGCCTTTTTATGTCCTCTTTTATATCTAACTTGGATTGCGATTCCGATACTTAAGCCAAAGAGACGTTATACATAAGATACAACGTTACTTTAACGCATGCTAACTTGCAGTGGCGGATTTATAGATTTGCCGCCCGTAGGCTATTCAATTTTTGCCGCCTCTAAATTTTGATATCTTAGTCCACAATCATATCAATTTTCTATCAATAAAATTCCAACTTCATAATTTGTGCTCCATCATCCTCGTTACATCAACTTTTCCCATATAGTTATTATTATTGAGAACTATGGTACCGTGTTAGATCCTTGATTATTTTTACAGCAAAGATTATCAAAAAACATTATTTTAAGGAAAAAATATCTCAATCGTATACCACTTTTAAAGTAAGGTAAGGTATGTCTTAAAACTATACAATACTTACAAAATATGAATGTCATGTCATGTCGTTTGTTCTGGCGTTACAATACAAATACGACTACGCAATTGCATGCCTTAAGTGCGAAGCGCGTAGTAGGTATGCTCTACTCTTGCCTAAAAATCTAAATCCGATGTTTTCTCACATTAAACCGTACCTAACAAATATGATGTACATGAATATTATTTAAAAAGCAACTTATCGGAATGAAAAATGATCGCTGAGCTTATAAAAATAATTTTTTCGGTTATGATTAATTATTTTTTATTTAAAAGGAAGTAATTTTATTGCCATATTGTATGGATTTTGGATGATCGTGTTCACAGTAAACACGATAACTTTCGAAAAAATAATTTTTTCACTTCAATTTTTTTTTAAATACTTGTTTAACTGGAGAGAAGCCGTTGAATAAATAATTGCAGCTGAGTATTGTTTTATCTTATTATAATTAATTCATTCCGATTGGCATTTTCTGAAAAAGTTATCAAATCTACTGATGTAAACATTTAATTTAAATAATTCGTGTACGACATGAGCGCTTCAGGCCTGCTCATTTGGATTTTACAAACTTTTTCTTACTGCAAATAAAATAATTAACTGATAAAATGTATCAATTTTCTAATGAGCTAATTGTCTTACTTCATATTTTGTGGAGGGAATTTTTTTATTGTCAAGTCACAGTCGTTCAACTATCAGTTATTTGATTAATATGATCTCTTATATTTTGAACTAGTTTTTAATATCTTATATATTGAACTAGTTTTTTATTTAATAAAAATAAGTCAATTTTAGTCAGTATTTTTATTAGACCATCGATATTATATCGATTGAATTGGGTAAGCAGATCTCATAATTATTAGGTACACGGAGAAAAAATTATAGCAGTTATCAGTGAAGAATATATGTAAAAATTACTAAATTTCGATTATAATATCGAATCGCGATATTCTAAAAGTTCATAATCATTAATGTATAATTAGTAAAGCGTTTAGGAATTGTTCATGCAGAGATGTTGAAATAGTTATTAATTAGCACTGTATATGAGAATATTTCGATTTTTGTTAAATATTTTAATTTCTCTCCAATTTTCGAAATTTGTATTATGTGTGTGTTTTAAATAACTTTTTTTTTAAATTTGTAAACCGAAATAAAAAATTTATGAACTAAATTTGCCGCCCCTAAAAATTTGCCGCCCTAGGCTCCAGCCTACTCAGCCTGCTGGTAAATCCGCCACTGCTAACTTGTATGACTTGTTCTTTGTTGACCAGTGTGTACTGATAACCAAAAAAGATTAAATTATACTATATTATTTGATTCAAAGTGCATTCAACTCAAATAGGATTATATTAAAAACGAGGTTATGTTGAAGGGTTTTTTTTAACGCGCCGACTGTGAAACCGTGGTTTTAATGTATGAACTTGTTCAGAATTTTTAATGATTTTTCTCTGTTAGTGACTTGGAAAACAACAAAACGGAAAATGTTGAAAAAATATTGTGATAAAACCGATATCTTGAAGCACAAAGGTCTATGTTAAGGAAAATTACGCATTACCAGATTCGATTCCAGATAGCAGATTTAAAGTTACTTTGTAATTTCTTCGTTGGACCCTAAACACTTATCTGCAAAGTTTTTTATATGCTTATGTAGTATTTTAAAACACATGACGATTTTTCTAAGACTCGGGCTAAGCTGGGCTTTCCAAGTTACGAACTCTTTTTTTTAGATATCCGAGGTGGAAATGCATTTGCATCCCCTGCCCTTAAAAGTTGCAGAGGTATGTGGGACTCGACCCACACCAGAGTCTCTGCTATTCAGAGACTGGGTGAGCAATATCCACTAAAACCACCTCGAGTAGGCCCTATCCCTAGGATTCGTCTTAAAGCGCACCCTCTCTCGTTCTGCTGTCTCCTTCTGTAGCATTACCTGCTTAACTTCCGATCTCTGGAAAACTTTTAAACTTCACTTAATTTTTGCGTACCCAGTTCTTGCAGCATAACTACTGGATTGAATTTGCATCCATTTTAGGCTAAGAATTTACTGAGCACATGCTAAGGAAGAACTCAGGCAAATACGTTTCTATTCACATGTCACTTAACTCGCAAAGCAAAGCAAGTTTTATAAATTTCAGCATAAATCTTTTACTTGGGAATTAAGGAGACAAAATACTGCAGAGATTTTTGTGAACAACAAATCAAGGCGAGTGCGCTAATAAAACATTCCTAGCACGTCGAACTGGGCCTAACAGCAACCGCTTAATTCAATAAATCTAAGCTGAATCGGCGGATTTACTAACAAACATTACGTAGTGTGAGCTCTTGATGAATCAAGGGTGCTACACATGCTTTAGAATTAATATTACAATAATTAGTATGAGCGTGAAAAGGTGGGAGCTTGTAGTTTATTGTTTCTGCCGTGCCAAATCATTTCTGTAACTCACTTTTAGCGAACTCACGACAGCCGTTTTCGCATCGGCGGTGGCTCCAGAATCGCAGGCGCTAGAAGTAGTACATTGTATGATTTGCGCATTTCTCAAACAGGTGGGAGCTTTGTGTATGTTTATTCTTTAAATGTATTCGATGACGAATAACTCGCTTTGTGAGTTAACGTCTTACAATGAGATTAAAGCACATCGTAGAGGCAGCTCCTAGATCTATATTATTGACGAGTCATCTTACAGCGTATCTATGTTTTGCAGCATTTTCATCTAAACAAAGGCGTGGGAGGTTTTTTTTGTTATTAAGCCCAGCTTTAAATCTGACAATAATTTAAAAATCTTACAAAATGTGCGACAATAACTCAATATTTCTCAAAAAATGAAACAGTCTTACAAAAAAGATTATATGACACATCGTCATACAGATGTTAAAATAAAAATGTTTTTTTACTAATAAAATCCTGAATTCGGCAACAAGTCTGATGTTTGGCAATGTTATAACAAGGAAAAAATCTTTTGTTTGTATCAAGACTTAGGTTAAAAACCCCACAATGCTTTCTCAAAAGCCGATCGTTATATATGGGTGTATAAGACAAAAATGGCGTCATTTGATCTGATTTATTTAAAGGTTCTTGTAAAAGGTTCAAGACGATGCTGCTGATTAATTTTGTATAAGATATTCTGTCATGCAGTCAAAATCTTAATCTAATATCAAAATACGAAACCTTAAATAATTTATTGAATTTAAGTCTAAAATCTTAATTCTTATGTAAGCTAGTCATGTGTAGATCAGCAATGCAAATAGCTGTAGCAAATACATATTGATTCGTGACTCTCATCTCCGAGGTCGTTGGTTAGATCCCCGGCTGTGCACGTTTACCATTCGTTCGAACGGTGAAGGAAAACATCGTGAGGAAACTGCCTTGCCTTACTTATACTAAAAGTCGACGGCGTGTAAGGCACAGGAGGCTGATCACTTACTTGCCTATTATCATGATTATCTTTATATATATAATTCTTCTGTGAGTGTGTATGTCACTGAACTTCTCTCAAACGACTGGACCGATTTTGATGAAATTTTTTGTGTGTGTTCAAGGGGATCTGGGAATGGTTTAGATTCACAAATCAGCCCGGCAGATGGCACTGCAGTCGGTACTTTCATACTTTGCTTAATATTCTAATCGCTTTAAATATCATGCAGGACAACGTCTGTGGGGTCCACTAGTATTACATATAATCATGAAACAGATACAGAAATCTGAGCCCCAGAAAAAGTTGTAGCGCCACTGATTTATTATTTTATTATTAACCACCAACGCACTAGTGGGCATGGACACTCGTCCTTGAGGCTATGTTTTATAAAAAAACGATAATCTATAATCAATCTTGATATATCGATTTATATCTTGTACACGTACAAGATCCAAATCTTTTCACCTTACTCAACATAAACTTAGTGTATAATAAACATTAATTCAAATCACGCACGTAAACTAATCTAGAGGACACACGTATTGTTTTTTAAGTAACTCCCAAATAGATTAAAGATAATTCAATAAAAATCCCATAAATGTTAGAAACAATAAATTCAATTGTCCGTCGATAAAATATCAACGCATAAATTTCGCTAAGCCATGTTTCTTAGCGTCGTAAAACATTTTATTTTCACTCGGGGAAATAAAAGTTTCAACTTTAATTTATTCATTTTTTATTTAACTAATTAAAATTCCTTTCACGTGAAATTGCAGTTGTAATTTGAATCAATCATTTGTACCGTTGTGTTAATTGTACATTTATTTTTATTACCTTACGCTAAAGTACGAAGACGAGGTTTATTTATTTATTGACACTTCGTTAACTTAAACATATTAAAAGGTTACAGGCAGCCCTAATAGTGAAAAATTTAAAAAAAATACCTAGTAAGGGTAAAGTACAAGAAGTGCATAAATAATTAACAAAAAAACATAAAATTACATGTATCACTAGAAATATACAAACTCGATCGATTTTTGTCTAAGACATATCATATTATATATCACATTCATCACATTCAACTTCACCGTACCATTATTCATTGCGCTCCTAAAAAGAGAACCTCAAAGGACTGGATCTCAAAGTTAAGGGTTACGTAACCACTAAGCCAACTGCTCTCTCTGTTACACCGTTAAGACAAACCATCTCTGATAACAAATTCAAAAGATGTACTCAGTAAAAACGCCCTCGTGCTAAAATATTAAACTGTATTTTCCATAACCACTCAAGGTTATAAATTAAAGAAATGTGCACAATACTCGTGGATTCAATTAAATATTCATTGAAACGAAAAAAATCTGTTTTGAACGTGTTTCGTGTTTTTTCTGTTCGAAATGTTGAAATTCGACGTTGCGATTCGGAAACCGCGGTCTGCACTTTTTATGTAACTTTTATATACGTAAGTAGATATTTGAAACGTATGTGTGAAGTATGAATAGAATAGAATTAATATAATTTTTTGAATATATATTTCCAATGTGATTTGTGTGTTTGACATTTAATTATAATTTCCCTGATAGATGGTTTCGTCGAAATATTGCTTTGTCTGTTTTGTCATGTAAGTAAATTGTTTTATTATCTATTGATGTATTTCTAACTTTGGGCTCTATTGGTCTAGTGCCTTGACAGTGCGACTTTCATTACTGAGGTCGTAGGTTCGAATCCCGACTGCTCCAATAGCGTTTCATCACCAACTGCTGCAAATGCTCACATACATTTAACACTCGCTCGTACTGTGATGGTATTTCTCATTTAATGCTTCTAACTTCGTACGGGTTAAAAAGGTAAAGAAGCTTCCGCTAGGGGAAAAATCTAGAAGGCAGCAGCTTTTTATCTACTGAGACCCACTATATTGTGATCTAAGCGGGCCTATAGAATTATGTTAGAACTTCCATATTTGTTTTGGTGTAAGTAATTTCGTGTTTTTTTCAAAGCCAAACTCAAACCCAAAATAACTTTATCCATATAGGTAACCAAGTACACTTATAAAGATCATCAGAAAAGATGTTAAATTGTTTCTAAATCGACATTTACTACCAGTTCGCAAGTCAAGGGCGTAGATCGTGCAAGAAGAACTGGCAAGAAACTCTCCGCCTCTGTTTTTAAACGCCAAGTTTCGAGTCATACAAATTGTTTGAATTGGAGCAAATCAATCCCAAGGATTAGGATCATTGAAATACTCGTCAAATTTATAAAAAGCTTTATTGATTAATTTACTTTTAACGAGAGTTTTGAATTTATTCAATGATAATTCTCTAATTTCGCTTGTGAGTTTGTAGTAAAAACGAATTCAATTCCCATATAAGAAGTGGTTTATCTCCTGAAGCCTGGGGGGAGGAACGCTTAGATTTGTTTTGTTTCGATCTTATTTTTTTTAAACTTCATACTTCAACTATTACGCATTACTAAACTTACACCACCTGCTTCAAGTACCAAAATTGACATTGGGATTTGCTTTCCATAAAAGGCTATGTTTATTTCACAACAATCTTACGAAACTCGAATAATTTGTTAAATTTCTACCATCGTGAAATAAAATGTGATAACTCGTTAAATGTATTAGAACTTTTAACAGTGCCGTGCTATGAAGCTGCTGGCTAAGCAACACTAACCTGATATTGGCAGACCAATATACAAGGTCTCGGAGTACCTATTCTCTATGGGAAATTCCGCTCCTGCTGGATATGTCTGATTTAGTTAAACTTTTAGTGTCAGCCGTTAAGTGAATGATGTATATTTTGTGTATGATATAATGTTTATATGAATTTGCTTTATATAAAAGATTGAACAGATAATTAAAGTATAAACAATAAAAAAATAAATATCAATTGTGTCGTAGTATAGTTCTTATAAGCCAGTAACATTTGCAGTAGATAAACTTTATAGCTTCCACTTTATTGAATCTATAGTACTGACATTTATATCTGTACATTATTGAAATTCACATCTGTACATTACTAACATTTGCATCTGTACATTATTGAAATTCACATCTGTACATTACTGACATTTGTATCTGTACATTATTGACATTCATATCTGTACATTACTGACATTTGTATCTGTCCATTATTGACATTCAATCTGTACATTACTAACATTTGTATCTGTACATTATTGACATTCATATCTGTACATTACTGACATTTGTATCTGTACATTACTGACATTTGTATCTGTACATTATTGACATTCATATCTGTACATTACTGACATTTGTATCTGTACATTACTGACATTTGTATCTGGTCAATATTGACATTTGTGTCTGTCTTTTCATAAAAACTTAGTTACATAATCTATTAGCACCGTTTCAAATACTCATCAATGTTTTCTATGTGTGTTTTGTTTAACTGTAAAATAAGATAAATAAATATTTTAGCGATTATATGAACGAGTGACTATCATTTTTTTTAATAAATAAAACGCTGTGCTGTATCTAACTACAATCTTGTACTAAGAAATTGTATAATAAAAGTTTAATCTTCATCTACACTAATATTATAACGATGAAAGATTTTATTGTTTGTTTGTTTGAATTGAGTAAGCTTCAAAAGTACAGGACGGTTTTACAAAATCCTTTCACCATAATGTTATCCTTGAACATAGGCTATAGAATATTCAAATTTATTTAGTGTGTGAAACAATAAAAACCTTTATATGGCTGCAGAAACTATTGACAACAGAGCAAAGTGATGTACTACAGTCCGCGCTACCATATGTATAATAGAACATATTCTTTTTGTATTTAAAAGTCTATTTAGCAGAAAAGCTTCAGTCTATAGAACATCGTGCTACAGCTGAATGAATGCGGGGGGAAGAGGAGCAGAGCACAGCTAGTTACAAACAAATATATTTCTATATTATTCGACAATCTTCTAGTCATCTAACTCCAGGTTTTATCCGTGACGGTGTATGCTGACTGTACAGTATCCCACCCGCCGGAAACAATATTTTAGTGGTTAAAAACGTAAAGAGAGACGTGAGCTTTGTAACGTAAGCTCTATGGACGTTACGAAGCTTTTATACGATTAACTTTTGCTGACTTATGAGACAATAACATTGGTTTATTACTTAGAAATTGCAGATTCCGTTCTTAAGATTGACGCTTACTATATAAGGCAAATTCCGAACAGAACAATATTTGTGTTGCAGGTACAGAGGACTTGATAACCCATAAATAATAATGAGAAGTTATAAGGCGAAGAAATATGTTACAATACTTTACACAAAAAATTATACAATATACATAGTATTTGTGTCCCCCCTAGTGCACTTTACTGAACGGATAGTAATAGTTTAATTTTAAGGAAGGATTAGTATATAAATTATTATTTTTAAATTAAAATCAAAATTGGCTACAAAGCTTATTAGTACTTAGCACCAAAACTAAAATAAACAGAAAACAAATACAAATACACTGACTTAAAATCACCTAATCTTGATAACAAACGTAGGTAGGTAGAACGGTTAAATTAAGCATCAATTATACAAATAAACCTTAACTGGTTAGTAATTAATCTAAACCAAAGTTATAGCTCATTGGCGGTATTTTATGATATTTCTATTAAATTCGACCTTATTTTCTTAATTGATCGTTAAAATTTCTACACAATATCATCATCACGGCTATAAAATTAAATTGAATATTACAGTGCGTGGGTGAGTACATAAATTGGGTTTAAAAACGTAAATGAACGAATAATTTGTATTCATCGCTTGTTATAGATAGTATTCTATAACGTGTAACATGATATTTTGAAATTATTATTGTAGAATAAACTTTTAAGTAGAAATGGAATGGACATTTGATGGTCGATGCTATGCATCTAAAAAGTTGTGAGTGTGTGAGTGAATGTGTTGTTGTTGAAGCTGTAGTTTTAAGTAAGAGATACTATTTTAACTAACCAGTAAGTAAAAAAAATGTATTCCTTGTTTCGTCAAACATAATTGAAAAGTAATTACTTGCTTTTTGTCTAATAATTCTGCTGAACCTACTAATGGACTGGATGGATGATTGAGTGCTAAATAGCTCTGCATAAATTGATCTCTCGACACATCAGCTTGCGAACAACATTTCGCCAAGCTGTAAAAATAAATAAATTGAAATTAGTCCATTTTTGAACGATTTAGAGATAGAAACCGGAAAACGGTTTTTGGATTTGGACCGGTCTGATATTGTTTTTGGGTGGTGTATAGGAATAACATTGGGTAGACAGGATACTAAATAAATTTCAGTGAATGTTAGGGGGGGGGGGGGGGGGGCGTTTGGCTTGTAGGATCGATATTATTTGTATTAAACATATCTACAGATGAATGTAAATTAAGAATCAGTTTAACATCTTTTCTGTTGACGTTCATAAATGTTCTTATTTACCTTTATGAATAAAGTTATTTTGAGTTTGAGAATTACAAATTTTACATAGGGCAAACTTTTATCGAAAATAATTTTCATATCTTTCGCTTTCCATTGCAGCTAGGGTGATATAAATAATATTGTCAGGTCATAAATACTATTTGTATAGATGAGGGCGGAAGATCTACGGCCCTCCCCTCGTCCCATGAGAGCTGAGGTGTGACCGGGGTGACTCCAAATTACCTACGATTTTTTCGTGATCATTATACCTGCTCTGTGTTTGCAATTTTAAAAGAAAACTAAAAACTAACTTCCTAATTTATAAAATCACGATTTATTTCTCATCTCTTGATTAAATGCCAACGACGAAACTAGGCTGGCGCACTTTAAGATGTTGTCATTGGAGAATCACATAAAATTAATTGATATATTATTTGCAGTTAAGATATTTAATAATCAGATTGATTTCCCGAACCTTTTATCTAAATTTAAGTTTCGTGTACCCTCTCGATACCCCAGGCATCCCATTATCCCATTTGTCCTTACTTTCCGTTTTGGTCAATAATTCCAATTAATATTCTATAACGAGCTAGGTTTGGATATGCCCCTCCACTATAAAATCTATTTTTGTTTAGTTTTTTGTCATTTTTTTGATTAGTATCATTTTTTTGTATGTTTGTTTTGTTTAATAATGTTTTAGATATGATGCCTACTTGTCAGTATTTGCCTTTAAGTGGTGGTCACATTAAAAATTGTATTTTGTGTTTGTTTTTACCAATGTATCAGTTTTCGATTCAAGCTTTTTATCAGTAAAAAATTACTTCATGGCTAAATATCTGTTAAGTATTTGTGTCAATATTCTAAAATTAAATTGAATGTTTTATAAGACGTTAGAAAATGTACACACAACTCGCGTACCAAATTATATTAAAGGACAGCCACGCACTTGCGAGTCTCCTGGGAATGTAAGTGTCCATTGCGGTATCACTTAACATCAGATGAGCCTCCTACCCGTTCGCCCCCTGTTCTATAAACAAATCTTAAATATATTACTAAACCAATAACCAACTTAAGCAATAGATCTAGCATTTTCCAGCCGTCTCCGCGGATAATGTACCTACTCGTATTCGCGAGCCAACTAGCAACATGGGACACTTAGCCACGTTTGCCACATGCTGTCTTTAAAAAGCTTATAAAATTAAATAACAGTGAAATGGACCTCGTGGATAAAATCGGAAAGGTTCTAGTTTTTTTGCGCAGGTAATCAACTCAAGTTAGGGGACGGATAAAATATGTCTCCATTTTTATAGTGGACACAACACAGCTTTTACGTTGAACATTAATATTGTGACTTTTATTAAGTAAATATTTTTTCTCCGCGTGTGGTGTTTTATGGGTATAAGATAATAAATTTGAGCCTATTTTATTTTACTAGGAATGCTTTTTATGGCTTTTTAAACTTTATTAGGCTTCTACACGGGTGATGTTCCGCTAGTATATACTTATCGGTTTCCAATTCGTTTAGTCTCACTCACAGATATCTTAAAAATTTAATAGGCAATTTCAATTGTTTTCTTTCTTACTAGTTGAAAGTGGTCTGTATAAAAACTACTTCATAAGTTTCATGTATATAATTAACTATTAAAAATAAATATTTTAAGGTTAGTTATTGTTTTTCTGTTATTAATTAATTGATTAATATAATATAAATTCAATGTCAGTAAAATAATTTAAATTATCATATATAATGTACGTTAATAAATTCGTTAAATATAACTATCTTTTTTGCTTATGCTTCGAAATAAGCGTGACAAATCATTCTTTAACTAATTAAGGATTTTAATTGCTTTCCTGAATTATATCAGCACCACGGACGTACCTTGAACGGCTGAAACCTGTATTTTTTTCATATATAAATGCAAATATATATAAAAGTCTAAGACTAACCTAACTTGAAATAATAATATTTACATTACATTTTTGGGTTACAATTGAATGTAAATAGTATTGGAATCGATTTTTCAATTACCCGATGTATCACGGGAGGTGACCGATGACTATCGAATGGGTAACAAAGTATAATAAATGAGCACCATGTATCAAGCCTGTTGTGGTAAATAGAAAAATAGCCCGTAGCGTTAGACATTTATATTTGTCGCCCTCACGCCGAAACCCGGTTTGATTAGGCTCGTGCCTAGTTTTATTTTTATTTATTAACACTGTTGCATTAATACTACATCTTATTTATTTTGAATTTTTTTATTACTATGATTACAATTCTTTAATAAACGTACTATTTTTAATCCGTGGTGTATGATCACGAGACCGCTAGTAAAGCACTGAAGTACGTGATATAATTTACAATTAGGTTAACAGGCAGCCTAGGTTGTAAATTTAAATAATACATAACTGCAACCCGGTCAAAAGTGATTTATTGCCATCTTATTTATTGATTTTTAAAACATGTTTCAATTTCAATAAACTTAAGTACTCTTTTATAATAGACCGAAAGAACACTTTTTTATACAGATACAATAAGGAAAGCAGCCGGGGCTGTGTTTATCATGTTCACGCTGTAAACCCGGCAAACGTTGTTTTGCATTTATTTTTAAAAGATTTTTTTAGGTCAATTAAAATAAACTATCTACAATAATAAAAAAATAGGGGTTGATCGTAGTGGGGTAAAAATTAAGGGTTGTATGTATTTTTGTATTTTGTATCATAAAAAAATAAAAACAAAATTTTATAAAAAATTTTTTTGGTGTTACACCCCTTATCACTTAGGGGTTTGGAAGATAGATAGTAGCCAATTCTCAGACCTACTGAATATGCATAAAAAAATTTATAAGAATCGGTCGAGCCGTTTCGGATGACTATTGGAACGAACATTGTCACACGAGAATTTTGTATTAGATAATATATAGGTACTTAAAAAGTTAAGACAGATTTCTACTTTTTTTTATTGAACATTTTTGTATAGTCTTTCATACCATTGTTTCGCTGAAAAATAAACTAACGACCTATGAGATAAATGGTTTACATAAAAAGTAAAACAAAAACCTAATTCATCTATTTAATTGGCTTCTAAAGTGCTTACATGCTAAATATGCTTAAAAAGTAAATAGGTATGTATTAAATAACGAACCCGGGACATTCTTTCCACAGAAATAGAACCCGCTACTATGTCCGTTCACCAATGTTTAATCAGGTTTTGTGATTTGCACAAACTTGATAATGGTCCTCTTATCACAAAACTTTTATTGATTTCTTCAAAAATACAAGCGAAAGTCAATGTTTTGATATGGAGAAATAATACCAGACACGTAGGGCTGTAGGGTCATTAGTTTTCACCCTTCGCCCTCATTCCCCCTAGGGAATATCTCTGACGATTGCCTTTAGCATACAGACTGATATCTGTATATTTTGGGAAAACTATAGAAGTATTTTCTTCTATATTTTTACTAAAGCATCTTAACTAAAAATATTCTTCAATGTTTTGAGGTATTAGTTTTACATACTGGACAAGAAGATGCTGTAAAAAAGTAAGGACCTTGCGTAGACGGACTATGGTATAGACCAGGCATCAGCGTACAGCGTGTGAGATAGCGAATGATTGACATATGTCGTATTTACAGTTTTAATTCATTGAAAATTGCTTATTATTGACCAAAATACACATTCGAATGAATAATTCTTGAACAAAGTTACTGAATCGTCAAAATAAGCTACTTACCGATGAAAGGTTATGTTTGGTTCTTTACGTTCACTATAGCTTTTACAGCCAATTATGCAACAATTCACCATGACTGACACTTTAAATACAGCTCTTATAAGGATAAAGTCTTAAAATATGGGTTTGACTTGTGTTTCACAGATTTATCAGTAAGCGGTGAAAACTTGTTTACCACCAAGGGCTCGGTGGTAAACAAATAAAACCCGATACGCAAATAGAGACAGAAAAACTGATACTCTGTTTCGATCGCACTTAAGTATTTCACGTTAATGCCTTCTCTCTTTAGTTAGTATTGTTATTTTAGAAGCTCATCTAGTTCTATACTCTATCTACGGGAACTTGTTTCATTTCCAACAGTCAGATTACAGAGTCGAATCAACGCGAATTGCGAAAATCAGTCAACAGACAAACTCCTCATTCCTAAAAAAACAGTTTAGTTTTACCGTTTAAACCAGTTTAAATCTGTTCCTTTTCATCGCAACGTAAACAAAATTTAACAGAAAAACCACTTTAGTTGTGAGAGTGTAATTAGTTTGACTCAGTATTTATGAAAAGGAGATAATACTAATGTTAATTTTCCACACTTGTTTGCTATTTACCAGCTTCAATTTCAGGTTTTTCACGATTACCTTCAAGAGAAGAAGGCAACTTATAGGCTGGCAACTCATTTGCAACCGTCCTAGTCTTGTAAACATCGGCGATGGTTAGATTAACTCTATATTACTATAAAAAGTTTCATAAAAAGGAGGTAGATGAGATTTCGATTTGATAAAAACAGCTTAAAACATTACTTGACATCCACTTTTAGGAAATTTCACATTTACCACAAAACATAGTAATTCCCCGGTTCATAGGACATATCTCTTAAAGCTATCCTTGCTGCCTCCTCGCTGGTTGCTCTGACTGGTTAAAATGGTAAACAATTTCTTCTTATTCTTAGCAAACTTCATTACTTCTAAGTCTTAATATTATTTATGACAAAGGGGTTTGTGACAGAATTCATATATCGCTAGTCCCCACACTAGGGAGGCCCTGTGTTGTGGGTAACTAGAAAACAATTATTAATTGGTACATTGTTTAAATTCGTTAAAAAAAGATGATAATAAAAAATATAAAAAATAGTAGTTATAAATTTAGTGTTACAAATGAAGCGAATGAGTGAGTGTGTGAATAGGTGTGTATGCGCATGTATTTGAGAGTGTATCTGAAAGGTGTTATGATCGTGCACTGTGTCTGTGTTAGTTTATAAAACCTCAAAGTCATACCAAGATATGTAGTAATGACGCTATAGATTCGAAATTTGAAACTTGAAAAGCCCTTAGCGATACATCGACTTGCTGCCTCCACACCACTCTATTCTTAACTTGTATCAGTGCATTAGGGATGTTGAGACCCATAATTGTCTTTACCTGGTCAGACCAACGGGTAGGCTTACCCCGACTTCTCCTGCCATCACTCCTCCCTGTTACAATACAACCTGTGTTGAAAAAAAATTTTTTTGGGAACTGGAACAATTTAATTTTGCATATTTATTACACATTTTATTAATAAAGCCCAGATGAATCTACATTTTACGTTTAGTATTAAACACAGGAGTTTAAACTCTAAAAATTATTGCAGCATAAAAATATACTTGATAATTAAGACTGAATTCAAAATAAGGGTCGCTTTTAAGTGTTCTATTAAAAACAAAACAGACTTGATAAGATTCAGGCTGTTAAAATGAAGTTAATTTAAATTAAATTTGCATTTTATCTCAGATTTTTAAAGACAATAATGGCATTTACTTCAAACAAAGATTACAATCACATAAAATAAATCATAAATAATGTTATTTCGATAATTACAAGTGTGGTTGTAAATGTTTGTATTATTAATATTAATAAAGAACTAAATTTGTTTAAAGTGTTTTTGTAGATTACGTTTCTGGATTTATTTTAAAGTATTGAAACTACTTATTTATTTTTATGATTTGAAGTTTCAATCAAATGAAATAATAAAATTCAGCCCGTTTAATAATATTACACAATATAAACACATAGTTTTTTAAACCCTTTCACGGTGCTTTTACGAATTTGCTTGACTTTGCTGAAGCGGAGTCAAATTCTTCTAAATAACTAGTAAAAAGTGCCTTCATATTAAAAAATAAAAAATAAATAAATACAGGTGAGCATAATTTTTATAAAGGACTAAAACCATCTCGAACTAAACTCCGACTCTTCTTGGTCTCCTGTTTGGACTCCTTAAAAATAAAGCTTATATATCAGCCATCAACAATGTTATGTCCTTATTAGTCCGGTCAATATAGCCATTTGAAATAACAAAATTTCCCGGAAAGCCAAAAATTGGTGGAGAGCTGGGGTTTAGCATTACAGTTTTAAAACTCCCCATCGATGTGTGCTACGTTGTTCGGGGTCAAAGGTCAAAATTGGGGACTTTTTAAAATTGCTCGAAAACGGTATATTTATCAAAAAAAGTTTCGAGGTAAAGTTGTAGGTAGATCTTAAAATTATCTACAAAAATGGTATTCATGATTTTTTCCTTAGAGTTACCATTCCTGCGATATCGCGATGCTAATAACGACCAATTTTTGGCTCTCCGGGATTTTTTGTTATTTGACCACTATTTTTATGTCTAATTTGACCGGACTTTTGAAATATCCTTTTTACTATAATTAACATAACGGCTACGGCTATCTTGTAACCGCGATAAACTTAAAGCTTCCGAAGGGATTCTTGAACGGTCACCAATACTGTATAGTCCCTGAGAATTTTTAAGATATGACTTGTAAATTGACTGAAATATTAAAAAGATCGCAAAATCGAAGGCGAAGCTGTGAACAGAAGCGGGAAAGGTATAAAATTTAACATCTTTTGTAACAAATAAGAGCGGTGATAAAATTCGTGTTTTGATTTAGGCCAATGTTTGAGATAATAAATTGCAAATTTTACAGTATACTCTTAATTCTACTGCCTTACAGCCGTTATCTGCAAGAATAATAAGTTTACTTGTTAACGTTTATTACGAAGTAACTGCTAGTTAAATAGCCTTGTAAAATGCTTTATCATTAAGAAATTTAATAATAAAAGTCTTTGGTACCACTGTTTAATATTATTGAATAGTTATATACTTAGGATTTAAGCGTGTTATTCTCAAAACTTAGGCGAATCTCCACTGAGTACCACTCTGTGCACATATAGAATATTATCTTAAGGAAAGCGTTATGTTCCTAGCAGGCGAGGCACGTCAGTGTTCCTTTGAACAAATTAATGAACTTTACCACTGTAATTTAAAGTTGATTGATTGATATTCGTTGCAATTAAATGATTATAATAATATAGGGCTTGAAAAAATACACGTTTACTTGTTTGATTTTCTCCTTGTGTGTGTGTCAATGTGATTTTACTTAACCTACCTTATTAGTATCTACCAACATGAAACATTTTGCTATGCTACCCCGGAGACTGTTAGATTTTCCGGAATGAAAACTTTTTAGGTTTTTCTGTGAATTTTTCTCTATGTAAACCTTAGAGTTCAAGTCATAAGATTTTAATTAACAAATAAAAAATTGGTGTTGATCGTAGAGGGGTGAAAATTAAGGGTTGTATGTATTTTTGTATGCTGTATTATAAACAAATTAACACATAATAATTTAACTAGAAAATAAAAATAATTTTATTTCATATGCATAAAAATTTTCATAAGAATCGGTCTAGCCTTTTAGGAGGAGTATGAGAACGAATATTGGGACACGAGAATTTTGAATATTAGATTAGCTATTTGTACCGGCTACTCACGTCTGGAATTTATTTTTTGAAACAAATAAAAGCTATGTTACTCTGGGCTATTCAAGTTTCTAATGTTTATTATTCTTATACTTAATAAATTCTAATAGTGTTATTCGTTACAAATAGACAAATCTTTTCTTTTTATAATATTAGTAATAGGCGATATTATTCTATACGCTTAAGTTATTATTAAAATGATATAAGATTATTATTATTATTATTTATTTATTTAGTTATCAAGTCAGACATCACACACAGTCCTAAATCTACCAATTATTTCACAAAATCTTACATCCGAAATGTGCGACAATCAACGCAAGCATAAGTTTCTCAAAAAAAAATCAAATAGAAATTTAAAAAAAAATACAACTAAGATTAATCATATCATGTAAAGTTCAGGTTGTTAACTTTGTCCAGGCAACTGAGACATCATTAGGTTAATTGAATTTCTGATTGTATCGAACTGAAATAGGGCTGTAGTCTAAGAGTCAGTATTTTAAAGAATTTTGAAACACACATCAAGAAGCCACTTGAATATTATATGTACTGCCAGTGATTTACATAATAAATTTACTAATGTACTTTTTTGTCTTTTTCAAATTGTGTTTTCGCTGTGATGAAAAGAGAAAGGGACAAAGACTAGTTTAAACGGAGCAATTAAACTGATTTTGATAGTTTGTGCTTAATTGTTATACTAATAATGTTGTCGAAAAAATGATTGGTTTTGCATTATTATGATAGAAATTTGTAAATCAATTGTATTTCGTAATACACTAAATGTTTCGAATCGTTACAGCAATTATGCTCAGATAGAAACTATAATTAATTCGCGTTTTTATCAGTTACGAAAGTTTTTTTAAGAGCGTAAACCAATATTAAATCTTAATAAGATAAAAGACTCTTAAACTATCAAATTTATCCAGCATCACTGTCACTTGAAGATCAATCGTCCAGCTCGTTACTGCTTTTCAGTGCTGTATCGGATAAAAGATTGCGATCGTTCGGTTGTTCGTGACATGGCCTAACGTTACTGAATGAGATTTTTATTTAAATCTACGAAAATGGAAAATGGATTTATTTCAAGATTTTCTCTCTGGGTTTTTTCAAGGGTTATTTTATGTCGTGTGAAATTTATTTTATTTATAAAATATAATAACCTATCACACGTCCGTCGCATCCAAGCACCCGAGTGCAAAAGGAATGAGTCTTCTTAGTGAGCACGCACTGACCCTTCCCAACAGTGTGACCGTTTTAAAAAATGGCGATCTACCAAAACTACAAGGTGCCAGTACTAAATAATACCAAAACACATGCTGAATTATACTATGGTATGGTATGGTATGGTTTGTGGACTCGTTTTCCGCACTTAGACGCTCACTAGGTCCGTTGTACGTGAGCCCTGGCTAACTAAGCCAGCCTAACTCCTTCCAGAAGCACAGAAGCTTCCTGGGCACTTCGCAGGCTTCTCGGAGCGACCTCACTGTTCCGAGGATTTCTGTACGTTGTTTAGCCACAGCCTCGCACTCCAGGACTACGTGGGTGACTGTTTCCTCTGCGTTGAAACAGCCTCTGCACATGGGGCTGTCTGTCGCGCCTAGGACATAAAGGTGTTTATTAAGGAGGCAATGGCCCGTGATTGTCCCTATCATTATTTTGAGGTTATTTCTGGTTAGATTTAAAAGTTGTTTAGTCATTCTTGTGTTAGTCACTGGCAGAACCAATTTAGATTGCCTGCAGTCCACACTTGATGACCAACGTTGGTGCTGGAGTTCCTCAGATCTCTGGCGAATCCATGTTCGCACTTGCGAGAAGGGCAAGGGTAGGAGCGGATACGGGCCTGCCGGCAACATTTCCGAGCCTCTCCTCGCAAGCTCATCGGCTGCGTCATTGCCGAGAGATCTGCTGTGTCCCTTAATCCACTGTAGGGTGACCCTGTTCGTCAGGGCTAATGCCTCCAGTGCATTGTGGCACTCCAGCACCAGTTTGCTGTTTGTCGTGTCACCCCCTAACGCCATCAGCACAGACGCGCTGTCGGATACGAGCTTAATACAAAAGTTATTAACTCCCAACCGCTTTACGCCTCTGGCTGCTTCGGTTAGGGCAACACACTCGCATTGAAAAATCGAACTGTGTATGCCTAGGGGTAGGTGTGTTTTGATGTTGAGATCTTGAGAGAATATGCCAGCACCGGAGCCGCTCCCTGTCTTTGAGCCATCAGTGTATATGCGTAGCTCGTTCGCGGTCGATCGATCACATTCCTCTTCTCTCAGTTGTACATGGTATTTCTTGTTTAGCATGTGTTGATTAACAATCCTATCGCATGGCGCAGCTATTAGCGGTTGGTATTCTATTGCCCTGTTTAGGATCGCTGTGTGTGTGCTGTAATGATTTTTACCCCATAAATCTAGTACCATAAGCCTGATGGCCGCCAATGCTGCCTCCTGCTGTATGTGTATGTCAAGGGGTGCAACTTGGAGGGCTAGCTCCAATGCTGAAGTTGGCGTTGTTTTCATGCAACCACTGGCAGCGGACAAGGCAAGCCTTTGGAAGCGCCCAAGTTTAGTTATTACTGTTTGGAGTTCTGTCCTCGGCCACCAGACTAGGGCTCCATAAGCCAGCATTGGCCTGATTACGGCAGTGTAGAGCCATAGCGTAATCTTAGGCGATAAGCCCCATTTGACGCCTAGCATCTTTTTACATTGATAAAAGGCAATCGTGGCCTTGTTTAGTTTATGTTCAAGGTGTTTGTTCCAAAGCAGTTTGCTGTCTAGAATCACACCTAGGTACTTGACGTTTTCTTTTAGTTTTAGTTCTGAGTTGAAGAGTTTTGGTAGCCTGTACGAGCCAAGAACCCTTCGGTTTGTGAACAAGACTAGTTCCGTTTTTGACGGGTTGACAGATAGCTCGTGCTGATTGCACCATCTCTCAATTACTCTGAAAGCCTTCCTCATGCGATCACATAAGGTGCTTTCAAAGTTCCCCGATGTTAGGATAGCTATATCATCCGCATACCCTACTGTGTAGAGATTGATAGCGTTTAGTTCTGTGATGAGCTCATTTACCACTAGATTCCACAAAAGTGGTGAAAGGACACCGCCCTGTGGGCAACCCCTGCTGACAACACCACGCGTGGTGGTGTTCACGGTGAACTGTATGGCTCGATGTTTCAGCATGTTATTTATCCACTCTGTAAGGGTCGATGGTACTCCACAAGTGACAAGTGCATTGGTAATGCTCGTGAAGTTCGTTTTGTCAAATGCACCTTCAATGTCAATGAATGCGCCGAGGGTTGACTGCTTTATTTTCAGTGAGTTGCCAATGCGGGATACTACGTTATGGAGTGATGATTCTGTTGATTTGCCTGAGCTGTAGGCATGCTGATTAGGATGGAGGAATTTAGCCAATGTTACCCGACTGCGTATCTCCAGGTCTCCCAGTCTCTCCAGTGTTTTGAGGAGAAATGATGTGAGACTGATGGGTCTGAAGGACTTTGCTTGGGTATAGTCCTCTCTTCCTGGTTTAGGTATAAAAATGATTTTTACTTCTCTCCATTTCAGAGGTATATAGCGGTGAGCTATGCAGGCTCGGAATAATGGCACCAGATAGTCCACTATAAGGCTCCCACCCCATCTTAGTAGGCCTGGGAATATCCCGTCCAAGCCCGCAGCTTTGAATGGAAGAAAAGAGTTGATCGCCCATGTTACCTTTTCTCTTGTGACTATTTTGTCAGCTACCTGCCAGTCGGAGTTGACGGTTGCTCTTTCCGCGTATTTCTGCCATGTCTGCTCATTGGCAATTGTACAGCCAGGAAAGTGAGTCGCCAGCAGTAGCTCACATGTTTCTTCGTCAGTTTTTGTATATGTGTTGTCAGGTTTTTTTAGGCAGCCGACCGAGTGATAGGTTTCCCTAGAGAGGCATGATTTCACTCTGTTTGCCTGGTTGTTGTTTTCAATACTAGTGCAGAAGTGTCTCCAGCACTCTTGCTTTCTAGTACGAAGAAGTTTCTTGAACCGCCGTCTAGCGACTGTATACTTGTCCCAATCCCTAGGCATCATTGTGTTGCCCGCTCTATTGAACAGTTTTCTGACCTTCCGGCGGTGTCTCTCCAGTTCGGGGCACCACCAGTTCTGTTTGCCCCCATCCTGGCATGGTGAGGGGGCATGACTGCTCATAGCTTGTCAGAAGTAGGGACGTTAGGTTATTTGCATGTTTGTCTATGTCTTGTGCATCAATTATTGTTGGTAATGTTAGTTTTGCTATCTCGGAGCTGACTAGTTTGTGAAATTTTCCTGAATCAGTTCTCCGAGGTATTCTTCTAGGTTGTGGTTTAGGTAGGTCCCCTTTGATTGCAAAGCGGATCCACCTGTGATCCGAGCATGATAATTCACCAGACACATGCCAGTCATGTATCTGGTCTGACAGGCCTGGCGTTATCAGTGTTAAGTCAATTATGGTTTTTGAACGTGCGTTGATAAATGTTGGTTCTGAGCCGCTGTTTGCTATAATAAGATTATTACTAAGTATGAAATTAAGCATATTCTCACCTCGAGCGTTGGTATTAGCATTACCCCATAGCTTGTGATGTGCATTGGAGTCTGCTGCTATGATGAGCTCCAGTTGCTCCCTCTCGCAGTAGTCGGCTAGAAGACCGAGTTCCGGAGTGGGCACGTCCTCGTCGCCAGGTAGGTAGGCTGACGCCAGGACAATGTCTGGAAGCTCGTTCCTGGGTAACCTAACAACTGTGAGGTCCCTTGAACATAGTTCGTTTATTAGTAATGCTGGTACATGTTTGGGTATTAGTATGCAGGTTCTTGGGTTACTTATGCGGGTGTCCAGTAAGGTTTTACCACCGGTGTTACCCAGGCCGCATATCTTGCCATTCCGGATCCACGGCTCCTGGATCGCGGCGATGGTCTTGGGGTTGGTCTCCAGCAGTCTGCGCAGGGAAACCGACGCTGTTTGACTATGCTGGAGGTTGGCTTGAATAAGGTCAGTTCGGCGAAGGGGAGGAGCGCAGACAGCTGTCGCTGAGTTCACTCCCCCCGGTCTCCTGAAATAACTCCTCATCCGATGTTAGTTGTGCCGTCTCCATGGGAACGTGAGTCTTGGTCACTCGGCCATCCGCAGCCTTCTCCGTCAGTGACGTGGAAGGCGTTGGCCTCGGTGTCACCGTCCCCGATGTGCTGGCAATGGCTTGAGGCGGGGCGTCAGCCACCTGCGAGGGTTCATCCCTATCCAGGATGTGGATATAAATGTTCCCCAGCAGATAGTAAACACGCCTGTCTTGTTTCTTGATCGTTACGATCTCGGACTCTGGCACACGGAAGAAGAGAGAGACGCCTGTCGGGTCCTTCGTTCTCCGCTCGTGCGTCAGGGTCCACGATCTGATGTTGTAGTGGCGGTTCTGCCTCAAAATCAGTCTCATCAGGTTCTCCGTGCTGTCAGAATAATCTGGGACGTGTAGTAAGCATGGAACCTTTCTAGGGATTGCTGACTGAGGCCTAACTACCAGCCTGGTGTCTGGTATAGGGTTGGTGATGGCATCGCAGGTACTGGTCAGCCACCTCAACGCGTAGGCGTCCTCGCACCACATTTTCAGGACGCCATCTGCGAAGTGGGCTTTGCCCCGGAACCTGATGTCGTTGGTTTCTTCTGTTAGAGGAGCTGCAAAATCCGCCATTAGCTCGTCATGCAGCTTACCCTGGATTTGTAGGCGGATAGCTTCCGCCTGTTCTTGGGTCATGTCAAGGAAGGGCTCGGTCATTACAGCAACACAGAACTCATTAGTTTTGTATGCTGCCGCCGCTTCCGCGTAGCTGGCCGAGGTCCCTCCCACCGTTCGAGGTCGGTTAGGTTTTACCCTTTTCCTTTCCCCAGTCGGTGTAACTGAGTCCTCAGGCCGTACACGTTTCTGGCCCTTCTCTCGTTCATTGGTTTTCGGTTTCTTGCTGTTTGCGGGTCTCGTGCTGCACTTGGAGCCGTCAGGCCTTAGCGCGGCATTCGACGCCGTCGGCTTCGGTTCCCATCTCCTGCCACCTGTTGCTCTGCTAGCTCCAGGGGCTGGTTTTGGGTTAACAGGTGGTCCTTGAGCAGCAGCTAACAGCTCCTGCCGTTCTGCCGCCCTTCTGACCCTGTTGAGCCGTCGCCTCTTTGATGAGCTCAAAACCATAGTCATGGTCGGTTCCTGTATTGCGGTTTTCAGGGCCGTCATGTCCATGGCTGAGACGCTGCACCGGGTACATTCACCGTCTCTGACACGGTATTCCGCATCGGTCTAACCGTGGATGCCACACCTTCAGACGCATACCATACTGTTGCATCATCCAGAGTGGCCTCCTTTGGCTCAACCGACGCAGTTAACCTAGCCGCGACGGAGGACGCTTCCCTGTGCAGTGGTTTTGTCGTTTCTGTTGGATTGGGTACGGTCCTGGGTGCTGCCCGGTTTGGCTTGTCCCCAGTCGATTCCCTTTCCTTCGATTCACTGGACGCTGCCGGGATTGGCGCATCCTTGTGAGAAACAGGGGCATCAAAGTGTCGTGTCACTGGCGCCTTGCACCGTGACCCGTCCTGAGACGCAACCCTGTGTTGTTTGTTATGCTTAATTGTTTTTGAAGCCTCTTTGTCCATGAGGTGTTAGGTAGTAAATTCACCGTCAGAGCTCTCCACCTGCCACGGAGTCCTCAGTCGGGGGCGTCACTTGCTCAGCAAGCAAACGCCAGAGCTACTCCTCCGGTATAGAGCCAGAGCGTAGGAAGGCAGACGCGTCCGCACGCTGCCAGGAAGTACGGAGCTGTTCGCATCACGAGACGATGACGCAAACTCACCCCGAGTCCCGAGCCTCGCCGACGGCCCCCCCCCCACACCCCGACTCTCGCTTGGTAGCCCGCTTATGGGATACCGCAGCCGGTTGACCACAGGTAGCTAGTCCATGGCCTCCCGTGTGAGGGGAAATCCAGACCAAAGAGGCGTGTTGTGTGCAGCGCACAACTGTTCCCGGCGCACTGTCACACTCAACCCCCAGGACTCCTTCATCCCCCCCGTACGGGTCCCCGCGCACGGCACAAACACGCGGGAGGTCATTTACTGTCCACCATCCTATCTTTTTGGATGATGAACTTGCAAGGACATGACCTCTCCATCCCTGCAATTAATCGCTTGGTGGTTTCAGTTGCGTCTATTACATAGGGTAATAGACCAAAAACGGGGTCGGCAACCTCGAGAAGGATAGTCCACCAAACTTGCCTTGGGGATCTCAGTGACCTGCACTCCTCCCAAGACCACGCCACCCTACCCATCAGAGGGATGTGGTAGGGTAGGTCTGCTACCATGCGATGCAAACATGTCGTACTGGGAACCGTAAAAACACAGACCAGACCTTCCCCAAAAATGGATTTATTTCAAGATTTTCTCTCTGGGTTTTTTCAAGGGTTATTTTATTTTATTTTTTTATTTTATTTATAAAATATAATAACCTATCACACGTCCGTAGCATCCAAGCACCCGAGTGCAAAAGGAATGAGTCTTCTTAGTGAGCACGCACTGACCCTTCCCATTTCCCAATTCCCAAGCCAGCACGCAATTATCAATGCCCTGTAAGACGGCCGTTCCTGACAGCTCATCTTGGCCTTACTGCTAGCTTATTCTCTTTTCTTTTGTCCTCTACGGGAGGATCACCATGTCCCTGGTCCCCATCGGTGGAATTATCAACTAAAAAATAAATGTCCGTTCGTCTTAAGCATTATATCATAAGAGCGTTTTTTAAAACGTTCGCATCAAAACAAGTAGTACTTTGCAAATTGTATCACCAATGCATGAGTTCTAAGCCTCAATTACTGAGACTACGCCTGGCAATAAAAACGACTTGAGAGGATGTACGTGAGTACCTCCAAAGTGCTTCGACTAAAACAAATCAATTAGTAATGGATATGTTAAATTTAAAACCACAAATCGCAACATTTCTCAATCTAGTTCTTATCAATATTAATATACAACTAATTTACCTCTTACCCCCGTCAGAGGGCCCTCAAACCTTCGTCAAGGGTAACCCTACTTGACGCTGAGAATGCTCTTTTAAATTCCATCTAGATGACCTCTGACTTAGCTATTTGCATAAATCTTATTAGAAATGTCCTCAAATTAATGAAATTCGAATTTTGTGATTTCATTGCGATTCGAATTATTTTTTCGTTAAAAAGTTCATTAATTAGTTCGGTCGCTAAAGAAGTTAAAAATTTTAGGAAAATCTTTATTGATTAACAAGATTTAATTAGTGAACAATTTCTAGAAATACTAGCGAATCTCTTTGCGTAGTTTTGATATCTATATTATTTAGATGCTCAGTAACAATAATTCCATATAGCGATTCAGCCACTGTCCTACTGGGACTGGGCAAGCAATCATCCATCCATCATCTTTCAAACGTCTAATATTTATTGCATGAAAGATGTAACATTTGATGTTTTCGTAGGTAACAGCCTCTTTGGCCGTCCACTGCGTGCATTGTCCTCGGCCACTTCGTCTTCGCCCCGTTTAAACTTAGCAAACCATTTCTCAGCGGTTGATTTTCCTGGTTCTGTTCGAATAATGTCTAACAAGCCATGCCTTGGCTTCAATCAAATAATGCTTTATTAACACACGAAATTGCTTCTAATCCACTTTTTTAAACAAACAAAAGTTCCTTCACTCAAAATACTATATCTCACTAACTAAAAATTTAACGTTAACTAAAATTTTATTTAATACTAGTAGCGCCATCTAGAGCAGTGTTGGTCTAGTGGCTTCAGCGTGCGACTCTCATACCTGAGGTCGTAGGTTCGATCCCCGGCTGTGCACCAATGAACTTTCTTTCTATGTGCGAATAAAATTCGCTCGAACAGTGTCGACGTTATAAATAAAAGTCGACGGCGGGTGTCAGGCACAGGAGGCGGATCACCTACTTGCCTATTAGATTAAAAAATGATTATGAAACAGATTCAGAAATCTGAGACCCAGACCTAAAGAGGTTGTAGCGCCACTGATTATTATAGTAGCGCCATCAATGTCTAATCTAAAGTCGCCTAATATGTAGAAATAATTACAAAAGTTTTTTTAAATCTAAAACTGTCCAACTTGGCTGTTTAATCCGTTGTGTAATTCGTCACGAACAACCAATGAGGTATCCCTATTCTCATTAGGGCAAAGTTACCGTACCCGTTAATAGCGACCGCGCATTACCGTTTAAAAGGCTCCTCAAACACGTACGATTAGGCGCATTGCATGCATTAGTACTTTTGGTTGAATACTGCCGAGAGTGTAGGAGTAGTGGAGGAAGTGACCGGATGCTCTAATTACGAATGCATAAAGCCTCTGCTCACTACTTTACACCATAACGCCCTATTATCCGACTAGAATTTTGAAGTTAACTTCAAAAGTCGATGGTTTTTATGGGTATTGATTTCAACAAATATATACAAAACTAGCTGCCCCCGCGAACTTCGTTTCTCCTTAATGTCATTTACTTTGTCTACCTTTTTAGTACATACGAACGTGGAACATTTTGCTATGCTACCCCAGAGACTGTTCAGTTTTCCGGAATAAAAACTTTTTAGGTTTTTCTGTGATTTTTCTCCATATAAACCTCAGAGTGCAAGTTACAAGTTCTCAAATTTAAAGAAAATTAATGGTTGTATGTATATTTGTATGTTATATGAAAAAAATTAAATTTGCCAAAAAAATAAAGAATAAAATTTTGGGGTGGGCACCTCTTATCATTTAGGGGTTTGTAATATAGATAGTAGCCGATTCTCAGACTTACTGAATATGCATTAAAAAATCATAAGAATCAGTCGATCCGTTTCGGAGGAGTATGGGAACGAACATTGTGACACGAGAATTTTATGCATTGGATATACCCATAATTGTAGCCTCAAACAACTAGTCATTATATTAATCGTTACTTATTCCATAGAAGAAACACAGTCTAACATTAAATTTAATATCAAATAATAAATTCTAGCACGAAACGTTCACGCAAGTTTAAAGTATTTTGTTCCGTCAATAGGCGTTCATATGTATCTCGCCTAAGAGTTTAAATGTCGCAAACCATAAAGCACTCTCATCATAGCACCTAAACCGTAAATTTAAAAGCCTCCGCTGCTCCTGGGCCTACCCTCCATTATCATAAAATTACGCGTTTCAGTTTCTTTTGATGTGTCGTAAAAAATGAAAATACATGAGCATACTCAGCGTGTATTTGGTTTTAAATTAATTTTTCAAATGAAAGCGAAATTTTTTTGATCGTTGAGGCTATGTTGGAATCATTTTTAATCAAACAACGGGTCTTTGTTTTCTTTTAATAAAATATTTTATAGTTTATTAATACTCAGAAATCTACCGGCTCAAGAAAATGTCTTTGTAAAAAGAACTAGTAATTAATTGAACAAACGCGGGCGATTTATTCAATTTACGAGTCGTGATTGGTATACTAAAGTTTTATTATCTTGGATTTCAGTCAATTTATCTTAATAATGATTTACACGCCTAAACTTTTCTCAGGAATCACACAGTTTATTGGTGTACAATTATACAAATCCCTTTGATAGTTTTTCTTCTTCTTTCGTTCTTCTTTTACAAATAACTCGGGTTCAATTATATAATTTGTGTCTGTTACTACAACTAGACATTATTGATAAAGCTTGCCAAAGCAGGCACACCTGACATTAGTGAAAAAAAACCACAAAATACTTCAAATACAATTTTTAATGTGACAAGCACTTAAAGGCAAACATGACATACATGTAGAGATCATACAAATATCAATCAAAGCAATTATTAAACAAAACAAACATTACAAAAAAAAAAAAAACAATTACTAGTAAAAAAAAAAAAATTACAAAAAAACTAAACATAAATCGATTTTATAGTGTGAGGGGGGCAACTATGGATATCAAAACAATTATTTAACAAAACAAACATTACAAAAAAAAAAACAATTACTAATTAAAAAAAAAAATATATAATTACAAAAAACTAAACAAAAATCGATTTTTTAGACATAAAATTTTTATTTTGGGGCATCAAAGCTAGATCTCTTATAACTATACAAGTTTGTTTATAAAGCTTAATCAATGCTTTCCCCACGCCACTTGCCACCCTTATCAGATAAACAAATAAATCAGAAGGTACAAATATTAAACGAAATACTTAACCAGGTCGCAGCAGTCGGCTTATCGGTCTGTTTGTAAAACTCCAGCCACAATGTGACTGTTTACGTCGTAAATAATAATTCCCTTTTATGGTACAGAATGATATAAACAGTCGCTTCAGTCTCAGTGAAACGAGTTTGCTACTGTTGACTTAGTTTGTGGATAGTGAAACGCTGTGGACACCTTCTGCTTAGGGGATAAATGACATTAGTAATCAATTTGTAGTCTAGTGCTTACGCGTGTGATTCTCAACTGTAGATTATTATTTCAGTGTGCGCTATTTCTTCTCGTATTGTGAAGAATGAGACATGTTTTAGACACAGAAATAAAAAGTATAGTCGAAAGATTGATCACGTACAAAAATATAAATAAAACAAAAAAAAGAGCGTACTAATAAATCTTGAAAGGATGGCAACGCACTTGCGAGCCTTCTGGCAATCTGAGTGTCCATCGGCGGTATCACTTAACATGCTGCCTGTATGTTTACATCCTATTACATAAAACAAATATAAAAATAAAGTACCCAAAGATACTGGTTACTAATTAAAAAAACACTGATAAATTATGAAACATAAATTAAAAGTCTAATACCCGAAATTGCTTACTGTTCTCATTATTCTATGTCTTTGTATGTTTTTAATATTCACACTGCAGGGACGCGGATGACCTCTTTTTAAGGTTTCTAGGGAGAAAATGTTCTGTAATAATTTCATACACTCACTGCACTAGCCTACTTTTTATCCTTATATTTCGCTTCCTATTATTGGCGTAGGGGCTTCATTTATAATTAATATTTTAAATCCTATAAATTTGCACAAATTTCAAAAATTCATTGAACTAAGAAATCAGTAAAAACTTTATCTAGATATTTTTGAAGTTATACTTCTTTAGGCGCGTTATGAAAAATTGATGAGAGTGAAATTTTACGATGCGCGCGCACCGTGACACAAAATTAACAGAATGAAGTTGCCCACGGAATTGGACATAATTTAAAAACAACATTCGAATAATAATAGAATTTATGTTACACTTAATGTAAATATTTATTTATTTAATTTTTCAAGTGTAAACTGAACTTTATTGACTATAATTATTGAAGATACGTAATAAAACGTAAATAACAAACTTTAGTAGTGAAATATATACCACAGGAAAAGATATCTCCTTCCTCGGAAGTGGATATAACAGGAAAATTTATGTTTTAATTTGTTAAATTCATTGTTCGAATTTATCAAAAGAACTAAAAGTGCGGGAACTATTCTAGTGCAAGTGAAATAAAAGTAATAAATTCTATATAAGACACTTGGAATTTGTATGTGAACTTGTGAAAAAAAAAGAAAAAAAAAAAAGTGCATACGTGATCTGCAGCAAGTAAACGTTTACTTTGCATTAGTCATTCCTTTCAAACTTCATACGTTAAAATAATAATATACAAGTTATTCAAGCATACCACCATCGGTCGTTGTGGCAGCGCCAGTGTTACGCCTACTGAAAGTGGTCGTCATCGGTGATCTGAGTTCAAGACCAGTCAGCAAAATATATTTAATATAGTTTTTCTTTTTATAATTTTTATTATACAAGAATTGGGACTCAATGGATTGCAATAAATGTAATAAGAAGATAATTAATTCTTTATATTTAAAGTGTTGCAGAGTGCAATGTCATAAAAGCTTTCATATTGAATGCATCAAAGTTAGTAAAGAAAAATTGGTTTTAATGAATCAGCAAGACAAAGATGTTTGGAAATGTTCAGACTGTTCGTGCAGGGTCACAAAAGGGGATCGGTATATAAGTGAGGAGATACAGGATCCTAAGTCACCAAAAAAGGCAAGTCCACGAATCATTGAAGCTTTGATCCAAAAGTACCACAGTATTTTGCTGAAAGAGATGCAGGACTTTCGTCAGGAAATGAATAGCCGTTTTGAAGAACAAGGAAAGCAATATAAGGAACTCCAGGGAAGATTTAACAAATCTGAAAGAGAATTAGAAGAATTACGAAAAAGTATGAGGGTTATAAAGGAGAAGACCTTTGAAGTGGATGCACTACAGGTCCATGAATTGAAACAAAATGAAAATTACCTTAAGAACTGTTCTTTGGATAAGAGCCCGATAACCGGAACACTATGTGAGATAGGTACTCCACCGGTGGTCTCGTTTGCGAATGCTGCAAAACAGAGCTCGAGCCAAATAAAAAACAACAACTTAAAGCAGAGTGCTGTTACGGGGAAAACAAATAGGGTAACTGAAGATGTAGCACGTAGAAATAAAGAACAAGAAATGGAAACCAATGTTGAAAGGGAAAACTGTGGCGATAAGACAAATGAAAGAGTTGGAAAATATCAACGAGGAAAATATCCCAGCTGTGAGGTAAAAAAGGAGGTAGAAGCGATGTAGTGGAGATTTGTGGAGCTGAGCGGAAAAAGTTTCTGCATGTGTGGCGTCTAAACAAAGAGACAAGTTTAGAATGTCTGGAGAACTATGTTAAGAACGTCATATATGCTAGGGAAGTGTCTATAAGAGTTGAAAAAATTAATCATACAAGAGAAAAGGATTACGCATCATTCATTATCGGGGTACCAGAATATGAATATGAGTTATTATGTAAACCGGATAATTGGCCTATTAATGTTGAATATTGTGATTGGGTGTGGTTTCGGAGATCACCAAATAACCCAAAACGATGGAAGTAGACCTATTAAGATATGTTACCAAAATGTGAGGGGTCTTCGGACCAAGTTAAAGGAATTTTATATGAGTGTCTCATCAATCTCTGTAGATTTGTTTGCAGTTACGGAAACAGGATGTAATGATTCGATAGCTGACGCTGAGTTAGTTCCTCCCAGATATACGGTATTACGATGTGACCGCGTGGATGGGCGCAAGCATGGTGGCGTATGTCTCGTGGCTTCCCCACGCCTGGAACTGCGCCGCGTAATTTTTCCCTGTGATTTGCATATTGAATCTCGCCCGTTTGAAATAGTTTGTGCAACTGTCTATTTAAAAAGTAGATTCATGTTTATGTTATGTATTGTTTATACTCCTCCAAATACGAATGATGATGAATACTTTTTATTGCTCAAAACAATTGAAGAATTTTGTTCCAAGTATGATGATGTATTAGTGATCAGTGACTTTAATTTATATTCTTGTTCAAACAATGTAAATACTTATTTTTGGAATTACTTTAGTAACTATTGTGAATTCAGTCAGTGTAACAATATACAAAATGTTAATGGCCGTCTATTAGACTTGGTTTTGAGCAAAGGTAGGGGAATGCAAAGCGTTGGGGTGTGTGAGGTGGATGAACCTTTAGTACCTGTAGACGATCAGCATCCACCGCTTCTTGTGTGCGTGCGTCCACGCATTTGGGCGGTTTCTTCAAGGGATGATTCGGCAAAAACGGGTGAGCGCTTGTTACAGTGGAATTTTAAGAAAGCTGATTTTAATGCATTGTATTCTAAGGTTAGAGAAGTGGATTGGTCTGATGTATACTCGTCTGATTTAAATCTGAGTCTCGATTGCTTCTATTATAAGTTAAACTCTGTGTTTGAGGAATGCGTGCCAAAAAATTCCAGGAACCTAGGATACTCAAGGTATTTATATCCAAAATGGTACACAAAGGAGGTAATTAAAAAAATTAAACAAAAAGCCACGCTGCATAAGAGATACAAGGTCACTAAATCCCCAAGAGATTACAAAGAGTTTAGCTGTTGCAGAGCTGAAGTCAAGAAATTAATTGCATTGGCTCTTGAAAATTATACTAAGGCTGTTGAATCAAATGTGATTGAAGATCCCAAGTCATTCTGGAGATTTATTAATAGTAACAGAGTCAATAGAGAACCATCAGGTATTATTGAGAACGGAGAGGTACTACCGCCGGATAGGAGTGTTAAAGCATTTGCCGAGTATTTTAGCTCTGTTTATGTTACGCAAAAGCCAAAGCCTGACGTCAGCGCAGCTGTTGCCGGAGCGGTTTGTTCAAACGGGGCTGCAAGAGTCCACGTTGGGAGCTTACAGTTAAGCGATATACAGGAGGCACTTAAGCGACTTAAGCCAAAAAAGGCAGCAGGTCCGGACGGTATACCGCCTTATATCTTGAGAGATTGTGGCGTTGTACTTGCTGAACCACTGCTACACATATATAACCTGTGTCTGAAAGCAGCAACATTTCCCACATGTTGGAAAAGCAGTCGGGTAATTCCAGTTCCTAAAGTAGGATGCCGCGATAAAGTAGAACAGTATAGGCCGATAGCTATATTGTCAAGTCCGGCGAAGGTGTTGGAAACGGCACTTCAAAAGTGCATACTTAATCAAGTGAGTTCCCAACTTTCAGAAGCTCAACACGGGTTTCGGTCTACGAGGAGTACCACTAGCAACCTCTTAAATTATATGGCTAATATTAGCCCAGTAGTGGACAGTGGAAAGCAGGTGGACGCTGCCTATTTCGATATTAAAAAAGCGTTTGATTTGGTCGATAACGACGTGCTTTTGCAGAAGCTTGCACAGGTAGGATTCACTCCACACTCATTGAACTTCATGGCTAGCTTTATGGAAGATCGAACGCAATACGTGGAATACGCTGGGTGTAGGTCAGAGGCTTACTTTACGAGATCAGGCGTGACACAGGGCAGTAATTTGGGACCGATGGAATTTATGATAATGCTGAATGACCTACCAAAAGTTGTCAAGAATGCAAAGTGCTTGCTCTTCGCTGATGATATCAAACTTTACATGCCCATAGAAAGTACAGACGACTGTATGCGGCTGCAGGAAGACATTGATCGAGTGGTAAATTGGAGCAGGAGAAATAGATTAGAGTTTAATTTGGCGAAATGCAAAGTCATATCTTTCTCGAGAGCACGATTTCCCACTCGATACAATTATACTATTAGTGGTCTAACGTTGGCTAGAGTATCGGAGGTTAAAGATCTAGGAATATATTTTAATGCCAATCTTGGGTTTGCGCAACACGTCGATAAAACATGCAAAAAGGCATACAGAAATTTGGGGTTCATACTGCGAATAGCTTGTGGCTTCACAAATATTAGTGCGATTAAAATTTTATACAATGCGTTAGTCAGAAGTCACTTGGAGTGCAATGCAATGGTGTGGGCCCCATATGAGGCTAAATACAGTCTCATGCTAGAGCGAATACAGAATAAATTCACCCGGTACCTCTACAAGAGACTGTACGGAGTGTATCCTTTGTATCCACTTGTGTACCCGACCCTGTTTGTTCTGGGTATGGTGGGATATGACCAGCTACGCCTCAGAAGAGAGCTAGCCTTGTCGGTGTATATATTTAAGATACTTACGGGTCGGGTTCATAATCCGGATATAATGGAGAGACTGAGTCTACGGGTACCAAGTAGAAACCTGAGGCGGAAGTCTCAACTTTTGGATGTACCGCGCGCACATTCCAACTTGGTTAGCGAAGCACCACTCACGCGAGCAATACACATAATAAATAAGATTTCTATTAAGGTAGACTTATTTGCTTGTACACTGGCTGAGTTCACAAGAGTTGCTTCCTATACTATTAGTTATAAGATTTAGGTACATAAATATATTTCTGTTAATGTTTTGTATTTAGGTTAATTGGTGTGGGTAAAATATTGTGTCGTTCTATCGAATTAGTTATTACTGTAACGATAGAATAATTATATGGAATAAATAAATAAATAAATAAATAAATAAATAAATAAATAAATAAATTCCAGTCTTTGATTATTTAATTGTAATTAACTATTTGCATGCAATCAAAAACTATTTTTAATAATGCCAAAGAAGTATAAATTCTACGCGCGTACATAAGTACACGCACCGTTTTTTTAACAACATCAAAGCTCATCATCATCATCATAGGTATATAATTTTCTACAGTTTAAGGTTCCAAAATACATGACAATTACGGTGAATTTACAAATAATATATTTATACAAATAAATTCACGCCTAAGGTACCTGATAGGTGCAGTGCTTTTTTTAAAATTGATCAGCCCACTACCGAAAGAAGTTTAATGAGCTTAATTCTAAAAATGTGGATCTAAATCTAATCCATTATTTTCTTTTATTGTAATAATTGTTGCAAATCCACAAAATTAAATTCTCTAGAAAGTTAAAAAACTTAAAGCATTGTACCTCTCCCTAGTTCATCTTTTTCACCATTAGAAGGGCAATTTACAAATTCAAAATAATTTTAAACGCTTCAAGTGTCCCAGTTGAGTGACAGCCAGTGACAGTCTTTATTTCTTAACTTTCTTTATGCCAGTTTATGGCTATACTAGTACTAAGATTAATCCCGTAAAGGATCTTCGCAATTTCTGATTAAAATTTATACAGCTTCAATGTACAATGGTTTTAAATGAAAATGAATTTCACTTAGCCAAGCTCAAGAGACTTTCTTAGCTTGAACTTAATGTAGCATTTATTTAAGTTATTGTGGCAAAGACCTTTGTGGTTTAGTATTGTTTTCATATAATTGTAAGAATTTTTTAGTTATTAATAGTGAGATTTTAAATACGTTTTAGAATCGGAATCGCAGAAAATTATATACATTTCTGCTCGTTTTTTATTCAGAGTCATCATTAAGGTTTTTAGTATAGGATTTAATTAAGTTTACTATATATAACATAAATCAGTGGCGCCACAACCTCTTTAGGTCTGGGCCTCAGATTTCTGAATCTGTTTCATGATCATTTTTCATTCTAATAGGCAAGTAGGTAATCAGCCTTCTGTGCCTGACACACGCCGTCGACTGTTGGGTCTAAGGCAAGCCGGTTTCCTCACGATGTTTTCCTTCACCGGTCGAGCGAATGTTAAATGCGCACATAGATAGACGACTCATTGGTCTAGTGGTTAGTACCCCTGACTGCGAATCCATGGGTCCCGGGTTCGATCCCCGGCTGAGACGAACATCGATGTGATGAGCATTTGGTGTTGTGCTTAGGTCTTGGGTGTTTAAATATGTATTTATATGTCTATCGTTGTATGTATATCCGTTGCCCATAACACAAGCTTCACCAGCTTAGCGTGGGACTCGGTCAATTGGTGTGAATTGTCTTTAAAAAAAAAGATAGAAAGTCTATTAGCCGGGTATCGAACCTACGACCTCAGGGATTAGAGTTGCTTTACTATATATTATATAATCGAAGACTAAAAAAAGTGTTCAGTGCATTATTGTTCTTTATAAGTCATTAATTAAACGGGCATTTAAAGTTTGCATTACAGCACATTTATTAATTTCCCATTATATTTAATATAAACGACTCTAACCATGGCTGATAGAAAAATAACGAATAACAAATCAAAAAGTTACCGTCGACTTTTGTAGTACCTACCTGTTATAGTCTAATTAACGCACTGAAGGCTGATCGTAAGCCACCATAGAGAGGTTGCGGAACAGCACATCAATATATTATTATACCAAGACTCTAAGGTTCTCAGTGTATTATTGTAATCATTTCTTGATAGTATGTACTACAAAGACAAAGCCTTATTTCAGTAGCTACCACATAATATATACATTCTATTAACTATTCCATTAAGACATGCAATACTCTCCTGTCAACTCCACCCTGTATTTGCAATCATTTAACTCCGCTATCATAATTATAAGATACTAATTATGTAACACGTTCAAAGGGGAGCTCCCCAATATTTATTGGGTACGCCCCGCTGGGTTTATGACGATATTGGAACAAATAAAGTTAATAATAGTGAAAATTTATCCGGGATCTTGGTAATATCGGGAGCTCCCATCTCAGTTGTTAAATTGTAACGACTTTGTTACCCTTTTATGGGTTTATGATTTAGTTTAGTCAGTAACACATTTGAGGCTAGTGTTTATACAGGGTGTCTCAAAAGGAAGTTCATATTTAGTTGATCGATAAAAAAAGTAAGTCGTCTATCAAAAAAGTGTTTATTCATTAGTAAAGTACACATTTTGGGAATTTATTTCTTAAAATACCGTCCAAATGTAAACATTCGTGGCACTCATTTAATCGAACAATAAAATTACTTATGACGGCTCGGCAGGTGGACTCAGTGATGGCTACCATTTCGTGACGGATATTTTTTTTCAATTGCGCCAGAGAAGTCGGCTTATTGGCGTAGACTTAAGATTTAAGATAACCCCATAAGAAAAAATCCATAGGGATTAAATCAGGACTGCGTGGAGGCCAATTTATGTCACCTGTCCTGGAGATCAATTTGCCTGAGAAAATTTCACAAACTCGCGGCAGAGATGTGTGTGAAGTGGCTTCGTTCTGCTGGAACGGCTTTTTCTTTGGTTATAGCCATTAAAGTTATGAAGATCAGGCACCAAGAAGTCGTCTAACATTATCACATAACTCTAAATAATAAAAAGTAAACTTCCTTTTGAGACACCTGTTTCTATGATAAAGATATCGATACTATTTGAAAAGATATTTAATAAAAAAAGATATTTTATCAATCAAAAATCAATATGACGGTGCCTTCACAAAAACTTTGTGAAGTTGTCAAAGTTACTTGACTTATTTTGGTTCCCCTAGGTGGTGCAGAATGGAATCGCGTTGTTTCTTGCACTTAATTTCGGACCACGTCAACTCAACGGCTCCTGCCTTGGCCACTGAGCGTCGCCAGGATTGTTTAAGGCGACCATGTTTCCTTTTTCCGTGGAGAGTCAATATAGTGCCTATTTAGGGATGTGGCTGGGATCAAACAGTATGTGCGATACATCACCACTTGCGACGTATGATCTGGTAGCCGATTGGCGTTTCCAAGTTAACTCTTATTTTTGATAAGTTTTAGATTTGGGCCTCAGACTTCTGTATCTGTTTTGTGATCATTTGTTTATTCTAATAGGCATGTCGGTGAATTCGCACGCTGAAGCCACTAGGCGAACAACTTTTTCTAATTAAGATCTGCTTGTGATTAGGATCTTCATACACGTATACTTAGGCAACTCATCATAATTCTGAATAGCAAAACATCGTTAATATTATAGCACCAATTCAAATGTGCTGGTCACTTATAAACTTTGCATTTCCCTCTTACTTAATGTCCCAAGTTTCTTATCTCTGTACCATGTTATCTGAAAGGGTTAACTGGGTTTGTTAATGATATTGGCTTGTATTATCTATAGAGTAATTTTGTTTGAGGGTGATAAGCGATATTAAAAAGATAAGAATATCAAACTTATTCTGTTTTTCATCACATACTGCTTAATGATTATGATTTATTGAGGGCAGATGTACAGTGATAGTCTAGTAGCATAAGCACCACCTAATCGTGAGGTCTTGCATTCGAATCTCGGTTGTAAACAACGGTTTTTCTTTAAATGTGCGCCATTTACACTTTCTCCTCCAGCAAAGGTGAACATCGTGAGGAAACCGGCATGTTTCCGAAACTTGCCTTGAAAAGTCCTCTGTTGCATGACTAATTATTATTAAGTATTGCGATCAATAAACTTATTTTGAAAAATATTTCTGTGATATCAAGGTAATGTATTCTTTTTTTAAATCTTAAAACAATAACGGAAAAGCTTTTAAGCTACTTCCCAGCATTAGTATAACCTACTTAGCATAATTAAAAATAACTTCCAGCACTAATTATAAACCCGTGATAAAAACTTTAGCGTTTTCTTAATTTATTTTTAAACGAGCTATCGTTAAACTCATCAAAGGCACACTTCCACTAGATTAATCAGGAAGTACCTAGTCGTTTAACAAAGTAAATTGCTACAAACGGCTAACTGTGAGTGTAATTAAGCTGATCGTTATTGAGAACGTATCTACGGCTAACCGCACGAGCCCAAACGAGTTCTACTCTGAGAGGCTGCTAATGATTTGGCAATTTGATACCTCATGCACATATTTCCATTTGTCATCATTGTCATTTATTCTTTGCCATCCCCTAGTCAGGTATTATTGTTTTATTGATATACTAGTGGACCCCACAGACGTTGTCCTGCATGATATTTAAAGCGATTAGGATATTAAGCAAAGTATGAAAGTACCGACTGCAGTGCCATCTGCCGCGCTGATTTGTGAATCTAAACCATTCCCAGATCCCCTTGAACACACACAAAAAATTTCATCAAAATCGGTCCAGTCGTTTGAGAGTAGTTCAGTGACATACACACTCACAGAAGAATTATATATATAAAGATGTCACAATAATTGTTAATAATGATTAGTGTGAGTTATGTGAAGTATGTATATGATTATTTTTAGCTTGTTATTTTCGTAACTATTTCAACCCTAACCTAATCTATACTAATATTATAAAGATTGTAATGAATGAACCCAAAAAATAATGGACTGATGTTAATAAGTCTTCATAATTAAAATGCTACATTATCCTTAAGTAACATGAGAGTTATTACGAAAATATGTTAAAAATTAATGTCTGGACATGTGAAGGTTGGACAGGTCACTTATAAAATGTGGTACTATTTAATCAAAATGTGCTAAAATAAACAATCAGATATTATTTAGCTTTAAGTAAATAATTTCTTAAATAGGCAGAAAAAGTACTTCGCTTTTCATCCTTAGTAGATTTATATTATGACAGTAAACAAAACGTATATACGAATACCAATAATACCAAACCAACTTCCAGTTAATGTGTGCTATATGTCATATGTCCCCGCAATAAACACTACAATTGCATACAGATTCAAAGTTCAAGAGTACTACAAGATCAGGGGAAAACATAAAGGGATAGTGTCTACAAGACAATCGGTGGCAATATAGCGACACCCTCAGTACTAGCAGAAGCGAAATAACGCGTAACGCTGGGGGAAACAGTATTAATACTTATGGTTAATTGTGACGGGATTCGTAGGAGCTAAAATGTTTGCACGTCTCTACAACTGTTGAATTGAAGCTTTCTTTTGTTTAATAGAACTAAATAGTTTAATTTTTATCTGTAGTCAAATGGTACAAAAAAATCTTTATATTTATATTAAAGTGTGTTTCTTTCAATTAGAATGTTTAAAAGAATATTTGAAAGGTTTGTTTGACATATTTGAAAAAGTATCAATAAGTGTGAAAAAACTGGTTATTAAAAATAAATAGACATTGCATTTATTAGAATATAATAGTATTTATAATCTATATAATTCAATTAATTTTAAATATACAGCATAAAACGGCTTGTAATTATTAGGTAATATGTTAAAAGGATGTATTTAGATTTTAAATTATACAACTTCCCCAACGTGATGCTTAGAAAGTAATGGGTCATAACAGACAATGCAATATAAAAATAAAAATAAATCAGTGGTGCTACAACCTCTTTAGGTCTTGGCCTCAGACGTCTTAATTTGTTTCATGATCATTTTTAAATCTAATAGGCAAGTAGGTGATCAGCCTCCAGTACCTGACACACGCCGTCGATTTTTTGGGTCTAAGACATATAGGTTTCCTCACGATGTTTTCCTTCACTATTCGAGCAAATGTTAACATAGAAAGAAAGTCCATTGGTGCACAGCCGGGGATCGAACCTACGACCCCAGGTATGAAAGTCGCACGCTGAAGCCACTAGGCCAACGAGAAATAAGTTGTTTTATTTTTAGATATTTATAAAGCGCCTTCTTACCGCTGCGCGAGGGCGATCTTCCTTGGACGTGTCCAGACTTACGATCACTGAAATGCACGTGGTTCATTAAAGCTGGCATGAGTGAGCACATAGCACCAACTTTTATTGCCTATCACCTACGGGAATTTAACGGAAATTAATTTCATACTAAAGGAATTCTTTATACAATTCCCGACTTAAAAGTTAAACGTAAACTTATCGACACAACCTGTAATGTCGTAATGAAGAAGGCGGTTTTAATTTTATAAATACCGAAAACTTTTATTAACTTCTTGACCTTTATTGTCTAAATATTAGCTGATAAGGGTGAAACACTTTTGCACACAAGCACTGCACACACATGAAAATGTTAGATGTGTAATGTCATGTAAGTGATTTATTATAATATTTGTGATCTATAAACATATATTTATTATTATACATATAATTTAGTTATTTATTTAATAATAAACTAAAAATTCTAGTTAATGTATAACTAGGTTAAAAAATTTATAACGAAGTTATAACGCAAAAGCGTAAAAAGAAATTCAAATAAAAACTGACGAGGTCTTTCTCAAAAATACAATGAAAATTATTAAGTTTCCATTGACTTTGAAACTCGCCTCAAACACACCCAATTAGTTTTAAGTATTATTTTATCACTAGATAACGCCGCCCCCTTGCCGCCTTGACAAACATTCAAACAATGATTCAAGCTTCAAGCATAATAAATAGTCGAAAATTCCTCTTCATTTCGAAGAAAATTCTTTAGTGAGGCTCCATAGTCTTGTATTAGTTAAGTACGTGAGCGCCATTCATATTGTGTATTAGCTTGAGTGATGACTCGTGAAAAGCGGCTGTTTAGGGGTTACGGGAACAATAACGAAAAACTTAAACATAAGATATTCTTTTTAATTTACTTTTATAGATCACTAGCTGACCCGCCAAACGTTGTTTGTCCATGTATACATCTAGGAAACTTTTTTTAGTTCAACAAAAATAACTATCTACCATAATAAAAAAATACGGGTTGATCGTAGAGGGGTGAAAATTATGGGTTGTATGTATTTCTGTATACTGTATCATAAAAAAAATTGGGGTGGACACCCCTTATCACTAAGGGGTTTAAAGATAGATAGTAGTCGATTCTCAGACTTACTGAATATGCATAAAGAAATTCATAAGAATCGGTCAAGCAGTTTCGTAGAGTATTAGACGAGACACGACAATTTTATATATGTATTAGATTCATAAGTTTGTAACGATATTTTCATACACATTTTTAATAACAAATCGAGCGCACGAGGAAGTTCCCACTGCCTTCCCCCAAATGTAATTTTTTATTGGGTATACCCCAGATTGTTAAAAATAACAGCTCTTTCGTCTCTTATTATGAAAAGAGAGAGATCTCCGTTTTTATTTTCGGTCTGCCATAGTGTCCAGGGACCTTTCCATCTTTTATATTTTCTTGTATACTATACAAGAATAAGCTATCGCGGAAGCTTAAAACGAGTATTAAAGATATCCATACCGCTAAATCACCTGCATCATGAGCACACCCCATAAACACACCTGCACGTACCTACCCTCACTTTCACACCATCATGTACTACAGTCGAATGAGGTATTACATGGATAAATGTATTTGATAATTTTTATTGATTTTTTCCTTTTGTAAATGTTTGAACCTTTTTGTATATATATTGTATTCCAGCTTTGGCTTTATCTTTAGTATATTTTTTTTATATAATATATTTTACCTGTAGGTTTGCGAAATAAATAAATACATTTCACTATTTTTCCGTTACTCAACTAAAGGTTTAAAGAATCCTGACGAAAATTCAAATATCACTTATTCAATTAATCTTTTATTTCAACAAATGTTCTATAAATATATTATAACAAGAAACCAGCAAAATTTTCATAAAAACAATCGTAAGACCCAAAGCGCCTTGTTGAAATATATCTTGAGCTGCCCATAAATTCTCCGCTATGAAAACCGCAATATGTCCGGAAACACTTTATTTATTTCCCTAAAGTTTTCTATCTTTATAAATAGGGATATTTTTAAGTTATGGTTATATTCACGAAATTTTACGAACCAAGCTTTGTTTATGTGTAACGTAAATAAGATGTGTATGTGTTTCTGCCTTTACTTTCACATATATCTAAAATATTGTGTTTTTACGTTGAATAATAATTCAATTTGCACTTTATTGTACACATGTAAATTATTGATTAAACACTATAATCTATTCCTTATACTGTTCGACGCTGAGTTTTTCATGTTTACGAATACCTCTGTCATTTGTTTTTCTTGTTTATAAATAAACTAACTGTTCATGTAATTAAGAACATTTGGAACTGGAAGAAAACATTTGTTAACTAAATAATAAATATAACATTTATTCCTATTACTAACACGACGCGTTATTTTGAGATATTTTTAAAGACTTTTTGTTATGGCAAAAAATTAAAATGTTAATTTCAGTAAATATCGCAAAAATTATAAAACGCATAATGTGTTTTTTGTTAACAGAAATGTCGAATTGATATAGGTTGATAATGAAACAGATCAAAAACATGAATAATTTTATTGATTTAACAGCGATTAAACAAGTTTTTCAACACATCACCTGTCCGTAATTTAATGTGTTCTTTTACATTTTGTTTCCAGTATTGATGTTTGCACGATTTCCCTTCAAAGCTGCGGTTTTAGTATTGACAACCGCTCGTTGTCCTTTGCAGCCTGGTTTTTCACATCATATTAAATGAATTACTGCAGTATGCGGGTATGAAAATACGTAGGTAGGTAAAAATGTTTAATGTTTAAAGAACTTTATTTCTAACAAAAATTTTTTTTTTATTTACATGAGAAATTTAATATTAAGTTATATACGAACGAGATACACGTCGCCATCAGCTAGCCCAATTCTAGTCTAATGGGCCCATTCTGTGGTCTTTAATGCCCTTTTGAACTGATCAATCACGATGTTACGAAGCTTAGACGGCAACCGATTAAACAATTGCACACCCTCATACCTAATAGATCTCTTTAAATAATTGTGCGCGTTTGCAAGATAAGCAAACTCGCTCGACGAGTATTGCGTTAGTGGTGTATTTGATTTTATTAAATGATAAGTTATATGTAGAGAGTTATTTAAAATTTTTTTAATAGGATACAGGTGCTATAAACATATAGTTGTTTAATCGTCATAATTTTGTTTCTTGTAGATTTTATTAGTAGGTGTTAAAAAATTGTATCTGAATAGTGTTTATTAATTTATTTTAGTTTTTATTGTAGAAATTTTGTTTTTGCATGCTGTACCCCATATTTCAATTAGTATAGAATGTGGCTTGACTAAACAATTATAGATCAAATGACGTACAGATTGCGGAATGATTTAGATATTGACCAAAATCTGCCTATAAGATTTTGTTTGGTAATTATGTGTGATATATGAAAGTTCCATTTTAAATTTGTATCCATTCTAAGACCCGTATTTCTCCCATTTTTTGTTATTGATTTCAAGTCTTGAACTTTAAGCGGTTGAAAGATAGAATGAGTTTATTTTTCCTTGAATATTACATAAGATGTTTTTGAAATATTAATTTTAGTAGATTTTTTGAAACCAAGAAGATAGAACATTTAGTCTGATTGAGCTTGAGCAACCATAGTCTGATATTTGAACCAAAGTAAAATAAGCAGGTGTCATAGCGTAGAGAGTGATTGCCGTGTAAACCGAGTTGTGAATGTTGTTAATATATATTAAAAATAACAATGGACCTAATATAGATCCTTGTGGGACGCCGATGTTTTGGTATTTTGAACTTTGAGCATTACCTATTTTTACTATCTGGGTTCTGTTTGATAGATATGACTTGAATAATTTTGTGCACGATCTTTTATTCCTTGCATTCTAATTTTTTCATTGTGGCTTACGTGTCAAACGCTTTTTTCAGATCAATAAGACACCCAGCACCATTTTCTTAGAGTCAATATTTTGTTTTATGTCGCTAACGAGATCGGTGTCTGATAAGTGCTTTTTTGATCTAAAACCATATTGGCGTTTAAAAATGAAATTGTTAGTTTGCAAGTAAGTGTCAAGTGTGAGTAAATAATCTTTTCTAATATTTTTGATATTGTAGGTAGAATAGATATTGGTCTGTAATTGCTGGTTCGGTTTTGGGGCCAGATTTATGGATAGGAGCAACTTGCCTTTTTAAGAGAATCCGGAAATTCACCATTATGCAGCAGCTTATTAAAGCAGATCGAGAGATATTCAGAAATATATCAACTACGCATTTTATTGTTTTAGTATTGATCCCATCTATTCCACTACTACAATTCGTGTTTAGTGTTTTTATTATATTAGTGATTTCATTGAGATTGTTAGATAGTAGAGTTAAGACTTTGAGGAAGTCTAGTGTAAAATTAATGTGAAATTGTGTTGTATTTCATTGGCTAGTTTTAGCCCTATTAGAAAAGTATTATTAAAGCAGCACAAAATCGGTTGTTTGATTAACTCTTTAGTGTCTATAATAAGTTGGAAGGTGTGCAATCTTTATTTAGCTTGTTACTAGCCAATTTATTTATTAGACTCCACATTTTTTTAGGTTTTTAGGTGTTTAATAAATTCGTTGAGAAGTAATTATTTTGTTTCCCTTATTTTCCTTTTGACCGTATTCTTGTAGTATATATTTTTGAACAACTATATTTGTAGGATCTTTTTCAGTTCAGCCCATAATTGGTTTCTAAAGTGAATTGACTAATGACTTCTCCACTTATCCAATCTTTCTGAGGTGATTAAGTATCTTTTTCTTTACTTGTTTGCATTTCCTTACACAGTCCTTAATGTATCTTCTAGTAAAGAATAATCAAGTGTTCTACATCTAAATTGTAGGTCGTAATGTTTGTTAAATTTAGATAGTCAATGCTTCATATTCAGAGTATATTAACTGGGGCTTATTTTTTTAACTCGATATAAAGTTCCTATGTCGGACATTCCTGTCTCAATAAATGCCATATGAAACGTCATTTTAAATTTGAGCACACGTCATTATTGATTTACGTGTTTTCGAGTCACGTGTACAATATTTTCCTAATTTTATTTATGATGTTATATCCAGCCTCGTCCATTACATCCATACTTTTTTTTTTTCATTCTTTTTCACTAGATCTATATTAAAATCCCCAAAGACTACAGCCCTCTTTCTTTCTCTTAGTTGCAAGCGAAGTTCTTCCAAAAACTTTGAGAATTTGTATCTCAGGATTATACACAAGTCCAATTTCGGTGGCATATCTGTCTAATTTGACCCATAGGTAGTTGTTGCCATCTTTATATGTTGACTCCGACAAACTATGTCTATACTGTTATGGACATAAGTTGAGACTCCACCACCTCTAAAATCCGATCTATAATTGAAATAATGAGTATAGTTTGGTAGACTCATCTCTTGGGCCTGAGTTTATTAGTGATCCATGTTTCTGTAATGAGTACGATATGAACAGTTTTAGAAATTGTTTTTAAAATGCATTTGAGTTCATTAAATTTGCCTTTGCTCGGATACTCCTAGCATTAAGGTATAAAAACGATAAGCGTGACTTGTGTGGTTGTAGCTGATTATGGTTTTGCAAAACTTCATAGGTATTTGTATTGTGTTGAGGCGTTTGTTGTATTTGTTACTTGAGTTTTTGGAGACATTTTGGTAATAGTGGGTATTCCAGATCTGTATTTAATAGTGATGTCAGTATCTCCCGCAGCCTGACGTCGCACTAGTTCATTTTTTAAATTTTGCAAATATTTTTGCTGAGCTGGAGTTAAGTCTGAATAAATTTTAATGGCTTCTGGAAATTTAGACTTGTTACGTAATAGTATTTAGCCGTAGTATTTGTTTCGTAACAAACTTTGATTCTACGGTTTTTGCCTGGATTAAATTTTCCTATACGAAAGACCTTAAGGGGTTTTGGTAGACTGGGGTTTATGGTGGAAATCGTTGTATTATCTTATCTTCATCCTTTAACGGTCCTTCCTCTGCGTTGATCGTATTTGTTCAGGTATACCTGCAATATGAGGTTTTTCTCCTTTGATTGCGATCTCGAACCTCTGATCAGATTTTCATTAGAAAGATTTTCGATAAAATTGTTTGGCAAAGATTCATTGTTAGCCGTTTATTCCACTTGCGACAGTCTGCCCTCCCAGGTACTCATACGAGCTTCAAGAGAATTATGTCATCCCTAAATTTCCGCGTCACTTCGAAAATTGCAGCGTTAGGTCGTCCCGCCATTGCTCCTCAGATCTGCGAGTTTAGTATCCATATATTTTGTCAGCATTTCAGTATCGACGTTTAATGATGGCTAACTTGTTTTCGGCGACACGGATGAAGTAGGAGCAATTTTTTGCTTTGCACGCCGAGCACTTCCACTTTTTCCTATTCATCGGTAGAATTTTTTTAAAATCAGCTTCAGATAGATCAGGCAGAAGAAATGCAACACCGTGAGACAAGATGTGCATTTAATCAATTGTATCAGAGGCATTTTTTAGGCATTTACCACAATCCATCTTGGAATATTATAAAATTAAAAAAATAAAAAGTATTCGTTTCGTAGGTATGTGCGGCCAGGATTTGATCCACAATCGACAGTGTGTATGGTGTTCCTAACAACTTGTTACAAGTGCTAACCAATTCATTACTTGACTTGCGAATAAATCGTATATAATACAATTACGATTTGTCCAAAACAGTGTTTAGGTTTTATTTTAAAGTACTTGATTAGCACAAGACACTTTTAAAAGTCACTTCACTATTTTATGTCAGTTTTTTGCAACAATTACTCTGATGTTTAACCACAACCAAACGAGAAATGTCCATCGCGGTATGGCGGATAACAAATTGTTCGATCACGACTAACGAATCACTGTTTAATACACTATATTATTGTTCACAACTTATTACGTGAAAACTGTTGCTTAAAATGTCATAGTTCCGTGTTTTAACCTCTTTTACACACTAGTTCTATTTTTAATTTAAATAAATTTACGTAGGTAGGTAGGTACATTTATTTCTTATTTTTAAAAAGAAAGGTAGGTACAACATTTAGCCATTAGGCGTATATTTAAGTTATGAGATTTCAAAAACATTGTTTAGAAATACCGTTGCTCTTGATGATTTAAACTGCCTGAATGCTCTCGTATGCGTGAGCAACCTTTTAAAAATCTGAATGCTCATTTTTTAAAAGACTCGATTTTTTTTTATAGAACAGAGGGCGAACGGACAGGAGGCTCACCTGATGTTAAGTGATACCGCCGCCCTTGGACACTCTCAATGCCAGAGAGCTCGTGAGTGCGTTGCCGGCCTTATAAGAACTGGTACGCTCTTTTCTTGAAGTCGAATTGGTTCAGAAATACTTCAGTGGGCAGCTGGTTCCACATGGCGGTGGTGCGCGCCAAAAATTGCCTTGAAAAACGCTCAGTTGTGAGTCTAATTAGCCGGATATAAATGTCAATAATTATTTTATCAAATGCTAAAAAACATGTTTGATTTCTAGATACGATTATATATGATAGGGCTCCTTGCAGTCGGACTGAAAGTACGGTTGAAAATACCCCACCCAAGTCTGTGTAGAGGGACCTGGTACACTATTGACTCCCATATACCCCCGTCCGTGAGTCAGTGGTTCTGGCGATCCGCCTCGGAGACTAATAAAAGCTACCGAAAAAAAGATGTAACATACTCTTATAATTTTTTTTCCTAGAATAAAGTTCACAAAAGAGAGTGCGACTTTACATGAATTACAATCTAGCCTATACAATAATTATGGCTAATAAGTAATATTATGTTGACTTCATTTTCTATAATACTAATGAATAGCTTACACTAAGGTAATGTTCATTAACAGTCTACACTATGTTCGTGTGTCCGAGATAACGCACTTGCACGTATATTTACAACACTATGTTTATTATATTATTTATTTATGTTTAATTTTTTTTATTTGTTTATTACCTCAAAAGGTTTAGTTCTCTTTAAGGTGTCTTATTTCTGTTGTTTGTTATTACTTATTAAATAAAAGCTTAAACGTCACAGCTTTTTTATGAGATATGATAAATGTTTATTGTGGACAAGAGAGTCCGAAAAAAAATAGGATGCTGTTTTACTTATGTATAACTACTAAGACAGTTAGTTAGTTAGTTAGTTATCGATAATTACTAAGAGCAGTGTTGGCCTAGTGGCTTCAGCGTGCGACTCTCATACCTGAGGTCATAGGTTCGATCCCCGGCTGTGCAGCAATGGACTTTCTTTATATGTGCGCATTTAACATTAGCTCGAACGGTGAAGGAAAACATCGTAAGGAAACCGACATGTCTTAGACCCAAAAACTCGACGGCGTGTGTCAGGCACTGGAGGCTGATCACCTATTTGCCTATTAGATTTAAAAATTATCATGAAACTGATTTAGAAATCTGAGGCCAAGACCTAAAGAGGTTGTAGCGCCACTGATTTTTTTATTCTGTTTCTGTTTCTATTTTCAAACAATATTGCAAGCAATATTTGAAAAACGGAAACCAACGTTTTGTCCGACAGTGGCGAAGACTAAAGTTAACAGGTCAACAAATTTAAGTGCTGTAGCCTGTAATACTAATTATAATATTTAATAACAAATTGGTTAAAAATAAATGCTTTCTTCATGCAGTAAAATTGTCATTTACAGACTTCATACTCATGTAATTTGTCTGCGTCAGTTCATATAAAAACAATTATGAAAAGCGTTCTCTTATGCGAGAATAAACCCCAGATTATTCGGCGTGGGTAGCATAATACACCTGCATTACACCTACAAAGTAATCGCACCTTTATTGTGAAGGACTTCAGGTGATATTACATTAAACGTATGTTGCGGTTTTCCATTCGGTGAACATTCCCCCAATCACCTTGACTAGTTCGTTGCACTATTTGCATTTTTGCGGTGACAGGATATTTAAGTATTACTTTTACAATGAAAACTTTCAATAAAACATTGCCATTATTGTCGAGTGTTTACATTAATAAAATGTGCATGTCACTGTCATATATAGATTAATAATATTGATTTAAACAATAAATACCCATAACCATTCATTTTTTACCCCGGCAGTGCACCAATGGACTTTCTTTCTATGTGCGCATTCAATTTTCGCTCGAACGGTGAAGGAAAATATCTTGAGGCAACCGGCTTGCCTTAGACCCAAAAAGTCGAGGGCGTGCATCAGGCACAGAAGGCTAATCACCTACTTGCCTATTAGATTAACAAATGATCATGAAACAGATACAATCCCAGACCTAAAAAGGTTGTATCGCCATTGATTTAAAATAATGAATGTTTTGCAGAAATTCAAGACCTCCAGATAATACGCGTTAACACTATGATCGCCATATGCTAGAAGATAATATAAGAAAAGTACGACACAATTAGTTTTGCAAGTTTCAAGTGCCATAGAAACACATTCCTAATTATAATACATTATTAAAATCACTGAAAAAACTAAGCACAATTCTTGCATTCAAGTTAAATTTCGTTCAAACTTTATAACAAGGTATGTAACTTTGTTATTTCGTGTGCAAAATTCTATTTGTTTTTCGCAATTTAAACTTTTCCACGTGCATATGTGAGCGATTATAATCTCATTTCTTTTAACGAATTAACTTGGGGCTATATTTCTCAGATTTATTATATTTCAAATTATGTGTTTAACAACTCGCCGTGACTACGTGATAAATGGTGAATAATCTAACGATAACAGGTAATGTACCCCAAACGTATCGTATTAGTTTTGACGTGGTATGAATGTTATAAAATAGATTTTGAATCTGTCTCTGCGCAGACACTTGTTTTCTATGCCAGTCTTATTGACTGCGTGAATAGAATAGAGGATTTTCATAATATCATAATAATTGTTAATATCAGTTTGAAGGCTTTGTTGGTGAGAAATCTTTGACAGTTTTTTATTACACAGCTGTGTAATTCTCCCTTACGAATACGTAGTAACTACATAATGTTTATATACCCCACAGCGTCATTCAAAACTTTTAAAACAGATTGAAAATGAGGATTTTGGGGATCATAGTGATCCCTTTATAAATAACAGTGAAGTCATCAGAAGGGTGGCAGGTTTGAGTGTCATGTGAACCAGCTATCAATCTTGGAAAAAGGGATGAGGAGAGAAAAGGGAATGTATGCATTTTCTATTTCCTTTAATTTTGGGCATACCTTATTAAAAATACAAAAAACCCAACTCTAGGTTAGGTAAGGTAATTTTTTTAAATCATTTTATTGAAATAATATAGTAATTTAAAAAGCTATACTATTTAATAAAAGCATTATCATTGCAAATTTAAAAAAATACAGAATTTCCTTAAACTCGGTTAAGGTTCATAAATAAACAACTATATTTATCAAATGATTCCCTCCCAACACTACTTACTGATCTTTTCATTAAAGCGTGAACAAAATTTAACATATAAACTGAATATGTTATGAATGAATCAGGGGTCACTCACTCTTTAAAACGCTCAAAATTTACCATTTGTTTATATGCAGTGACTAGTACAGGAATAGCACTGACTAATATCATTAAGTTTTGTCAAACCTAAAGATTTAACTTTGCAACTAAACTTTTGAGGATCTTTACAACTTTCATTCTAAATTGCCGTCGCCCCTTAAAACATGACAACGTTAAAACAAATTTCTCAATACACATAAAATATCTATAGTATCAAAACAGGGAACATAAAATCACTACAAGAACAATAAACACTCTGCAATTGAGACTTCACACGAAGGTGATTTCCCTTCTATTCCCATCTCACTCGCTCCACTAAAAAATATTCAAAAAACATCCGGATTTGTGAGATAACACTATTTCCCGACACCTCAATGATAGTGGTATGAATGCTGTCAATTATTAACAAGTTTCTTTGTGTCTCTACAGGTCCCCACCATCATTCATCGCTTCCCCCTTGACGCAACAGCTTTGTCTCGGTCTAGACTTGCAATCCATTACAGTACAACCACAGTCTATAAACTAAGTGACTTAGTAACACAATGTATAAAAGTATTTTTTGCACATGTGTATGTCAGTAACCCCAACACTTGCCGACATTTTTGTCTTGTCCAACAACGTTACAGTATAATTACAATACTATCACGTCCATAACTAAATTTTTTACACGTTAGAAAAAAAAAGGAAACAAAAATAAATCCTTTTTTATTACATTTCGGTAAAAAAAGTAAACAAAAATATATTATATTTCCATCTCTCCGATGGACTCATGCCCGAGTGTGGTTCTATCTGAACGAGCGGCTGATGCGCCTCCAGCAGATTTTGCCTTATTGTATAAGATGAAGTCACACATCCAGCCCCTCATGACCGCGATCTTATTAATGGTCACCAATCGTGGTCAGTTTTCCAAGATCGCCTCTGCCCCATATTCTATAGACTGCGAGTAAGTCAGGAAGCAGCCACGCGCCACGAAGACTTAGCATAGTTACGCAGTTCTGATAAATGTGTCCCTTTTTTCTCTGTTATCGAGCTGTCACGTGAACGCTGCTGTTGAATTTTTCTCAAAGGATAACGCCGTAAACAATGAAGGGGTTTTAATAGTTCCATTTGCGTTACAGGATTTTCTTGAGTTTCCTTAGAATTTACAATGTAATGTAGTTAAATCGTGCAAAATATAACAATACGTATAAAGGGAAAATACATTATCGTGTTACTTTATTAGCTTTGAACGATTTTTGTGATTCTTGTCTTGATTGATGGTATAAATAATATCAGATATAGATCTAAATATGTCAATTACATTTTTATTTGTTTTTTTTGTCTCAGTGAAGCGCTTAATTATATAATAGGGTAAGGCTTTGAACCTGGCCCTCTACTCTGATTTTTCATTCCGTAGAATTCTGATATCTCATAAGTGTTAATACAAAAAAGTTCTCCGCCGAAAAATGGACAAATTTTTCCCGTTTGTGTAATAAAAAAAAATATATATTTAAATGCTACGTATTTTTTTATGTTTTGCCTAAAAGAAGATAAATCTAAATATTTACTTACTCAAGTGACCTAATACAAAAATAACAAATATTTTAATATCACGAACAATATATCGAATTAACTTTAATTACTTTATGTTATTCTTTAGCTGGCATCACTGCTTACTAATTCCAGGTTTAGCTTTAAAAAAAATATCTTTACTTGTGCGTTTTTACTGTTTGTGATGAAAAGGGACATAATTATCACTCGCCGTAACCACTTTTAATGTGGAGCACCGCACTTAATAAAATGGATACATTCACAACAAATAAAATGTATGTATAGACTCAGATGTTCAGATTCGTATTGAAATTGAAAAATGTGCCCGGCCAAAAATGTTTAATATATAATAAGGTAATCTCTGACATGTCTAAAAATTCTGTCAGAATTCTACGGAATAAAAAATCAGAGTATAATAAATAAATTTAGAAGGGACAGAGCTAAATGTATTATAAAATAGACATAAATGTCACACTTTTTCAAAATTCAAAAGATAAGCGTAACCAAATTCAAATAAAAATTTACATTACGCAGCAACCTAGAAAAATTCGAATCACAAAGGCCGTATATCAAAGGGCTTATCCGAAATTCGACTTCGATTGATCAAGAGCTAATAAGCCGATGAAAATTACAATGGAAAAACTTAAAATAATCGAAGGGTTCCCAGTATGGGGCCTTTGAATGGAACCTTTATGGCAGTAATATGGGGAGTGGTTTTGCTTAAGCAACCATTAGGGAACCGCCGTAGGCGAAATGTAATTCGGTCTTAGATTGAATTTGTAGAAGCAATATAATACAAATTGTTGGAAAGGTTTTTAGCAAAACATATACCAGCTTCTGTTTTTAAAAAAGGACAATTAAAATATCTACTTAAATGTCTTTGTGCTGTATAAATAAATCTTCATTAAATATAATACCATATTTTTAGGTTCATTATTGTTGTATTATTGTTACAATCCAAAACATTTGCTTTGATTATTACTATATTTATTATTAGTAAAAAAATCAAAAATCATTTATTAATTTAAGTAACACAATGTACACTTATGAATTTCTAATTTCACTTCTAATTTTACATTTAGTGCCAGTTCTCAAATCAAGGGCATCGAACGGACGAGAAGAACTGGCAATAAACTCTCCGCCACTCTTTTTAATCGTTGTACTTTACTTAAAACACTTTTCGAGTTGTGATCTTCTTTGTATGTAATTATTAACTTGTCCAAAAAGTGTGTCAATTCTTAAAATGCCGGTAACGCGCTCCAGTCTTCTGGCTCTACGCTAATTAGCTATACAACTCCTAAGCTAATAAGCTATAGCAGACCCTGACCTAAAATCAATAAAATAAAAAAGGGTCTGTTTTATTTATCGGCGGCCTTATATAACTATCGCATTAGCAAACGGCCAGTGCATATGAGTCTAATTGAGCGATATAATAACCTAATTCTAAACTCATAACAGGCCCTTCAAAAACCACCTTATTTCATTATCATATACTACCCTACATTATCAACATGGCCATTACATCGTAATGTTTAAACACAGCTATCCGTTTTTTAGAAGGGTCCCATAATTTATTGCTCTCAATGATATTAATGGGAATTGTTCACGAAAAGAAATCTATTAATTCCTTAGAATGCAGTTTGTAATAGAGAGATTATTGGGATCATTTATACGTGGATTTAAATGTTTACTAAGGATTTTTAAAAAGATTTATTACTAGTTATTGCTTAAATTAACCAAAATCACACAAGTTCTTTTTCGAACATACTTGTTGCCTAATATGCCGTTGAGTTATTTATTTTTATTATTCATTTAAAATAGGAAAACACATATTAAAAAAAAATCACTACTCCCTTAGTCATTGGCCTAGTGGCTTCAGCGTGCGACTTTCATCCCTGAGGTCGTTGGTTCGATCCCCGACTGTGCACCAATGGACTTTCTTTCTATGTGCGCATTTAACATTCGCTCGAACGGTGAAGGAAAACATCGTAAGGAAACCGGCTTGCCTTAGACCCAAAAAGTCAACGGCGTGCGTCAGGCTCAGAAGGCTGATCACCTACTTGCCTATTAGACTACCAAATGATCATGAAACAGATACAGCAATCTGAGGCCCAGACCTAAAAAGGTGTAAAAGCGCCATTGTTTTTTTTAATACCGATAAATACAATCTTCACTTCTTCAGAATTTCAGAATGAATCTTATCTACAAAGTCGCATAATGATGTCATAATATTTAGACGATACTGTTGCAATTCGATAGCACAAAACGCGCCTCACAGTCGTATATTTTACATTCGTGTGTTCATAATATGAGAGTTAACATTATGTTCTAGCAGAATATTTACCGCCCTTTGTGATGGCAGACGCATACAGCCCATTAGTACGACGCGCGAACTATTCGAATTAATTAAATTTAATTGTGTAGAAGCGCGGGCTCACTTCGTGTCTCGTGAACGCGAAAATAAATTTATTTCAACTCAGCTTCCGTGGCTGGATAATTGATTTTAACTTAAAATGGCTTAAGTTGTAATGAGCTAGAAGGAAGGGACATTGTTTAACTTTGTTTAATTATTTATAGATTATTCGTATACACTATTAACATAATGCTGTAGTGCTTATTGTCTCAATAATATAGTAGTACTGCAATGGATTCTTATTTAACTTTTAGGTATATTTTTTGTATCGTGTCTTTATTCCTTATTAGCCTTGTGTGCTTGACACAAGTCATCGTAGCTTGAGTCATAAATCCTTAGAAAAATATCGCTCCTTCACCGCGCACTTGAGAGTAAGAAGATTGGTGCATAGCTGGGAATCTGGCATCGCTATACATTAATCTACTTATTTCACAGAAAAGTTTATACCTGTTATTAGGAGGTAAAAACTTTTCTTTATTATAATTATGTATCAAGTCACTGAGGTGTATATCATGCTTAGTAATGATTTCAGCAATTATGTAAACAGGTGTTAAAAAAGTATTTAATTCCCACTACATTAAATTTGTGAGCAGTATTGGCACAGTGGCTTCAGCGTGCGACTCTCATCCTTGATGTCATAGGTTCGATCCCCGACTGTGGGACTACCTATGTGTGCGTTTAAAATTCGCTCAAACCGTGTAGGAAAACATCGTGAGGAATGCGGCTTGCCTTAGACCCAAAAATTTGACGGCGTGTGTCAGGCACAGAAGGCTGATCACCTACTTGCCTATTAGATTAACAAATGATCATGAAACAGATACAGAAATCTGAGGCCCAGACCTAGGTTGGTCTGGTAAAGGTTGTAGCGCCACTGATTTATTTTATATTTTTAAATTAAATTTTAATAATAATGATTTTATAACATGTTACATATATAAAATAGATTTTGTGTTTGAATATACATATATATATGAAGACTTCTTATAGGTCCCATAAATTTATTTTACCTCAATAATCTAGTTTTAATTGTACAGAATTGCACTTACACTGACCAAGTTGTATGCCAGACATTATTATTAAAATTATCCGTAGAACTTTAATCTAAAATATTTTATCATGAATACAAAGCAAATGGCTTTAATGTTATGTTAAGTATAAATTATTATTTTATTCTTTTCGTTTATTTTACCAAAATGTATAATGTTTTATTTAAAGTTAATACAAAAAAGTTTGTTTTGTAATTAAACGTAAATTACTCAATAAAGCGTTTTATAAAAATGACAATTATTTAAATGATCCTAATCCTTGTGATTCATTAACTCCTGTTCAAACAATTTGTATGACTCAAAACATGGCGATTAAAAAGAGTGGCGGAGAGTTTCTTGCCAGTTCGTCTTGCCCGCTTTACGCCCTTGACTTGCGAACTATTAGTAAATGTAAATTTAGAATCAATTTAACATCTTTTCTCTTGACGTTCATAAGTGTACTTGGTATATATAAATAAAGTAATTTTGAGTTTTAATTTCAGTTATTTACAATTAATATTAATTAATGCTAGTGAGCTAAAAGAATTCATATAAGTATTAACTTTGCTTATAAAACCTTCCTCTCAATATATTAAATACTTTTGACTTCCAATATATTAAATTGACATATCGTATCTCATTTGAGAATTAAAGATAGTTCAAAAGTGCAGTTTCTAAATGCTTAAACTTATTTATTTAAGATCTCGGTCGTTCTAGAGAACCACACACGACGCTAGAGTTTATTTTCGATTGCATCGTATTTTAATACCTTTATTTTCTCTAAAGCCACGAATAAACATTCAAAACATTTTATGGTTGGAAAAATAAACATGATATGGTTTCACCTTTCAGAAGCAAAATGACAGTTTCGAATTTCAAGGTAAGTTAATGAAACAAAATTAAGAAAATAATATTAAGGAAATTGTGATTTTATTATTAAAAGCTTCAGTTTCGTTTGTCTTACTACTTCGGGTGTTTTGAAGTCCGTTAAAAATATTACCAAGTTTCCAAAAGTATCGTGTTTTTTGCATTGGTTATAAAATTTTCAAATACTCCCCCCCCCCCCATATTTTTTCCCTCCCCCTAAAAACAACTATTAATATATATAAATAAATATATATATATATATAAGGAGTATAAATATATATTATATATGTATTCCTCCTTATTTATCGAGTTCTCTTATTTATATATGTATTATTCTTTTTGATAATTTTTCTTCTGCCTCGTAATTAACTACTTATATATAATATATTAATGGTGACTCAATTAACCCTTGGATTAGCTTTTACATTTTTGTTTATACATATTATTGTTTTTTTTTTCTTTAGATTTTACTTTATTTTGAGTTTGAGTTTTTGTGTATAGGTGTTTCTTTTTTTTATTGTTCCATATAAGGGTTGCCTGGAAGAAATCGCTTGTTAGCGATAAGGCCGCCCGTTGCCTAATGACTTAAGTAATCTGTTTTTTTAATGTGTATGTTTTGTATAAGGCAACGAAGTGTAAATAAATAAATAAATAAAAATCTCTGATATTCACATTTTTCGGAATCCTTTCAATATAATCAAATATTTATAAGCAAAACCGAACGCCCGAGTTCTATACGAACACAATTCCCTTTTGATAAACTTGGTAGCCACAGTATATAACTTTAGCACACACGTCCAAGTTAATAAACACTACAAAATTGGTTGTCACGATGTCAGGAGGCATTAGCAAGCGGGTGTAAAACACCGGAAAATTGGACAGAGGCTGCCTTTGGCCATAATAATATTAGTATGCTAATTTGTTAACATAACCACTGTAATTTTGGTGCACTGTATCGATAAATATATTGTATCCTGTGTATTTTAACCAATCAAGTGTTTAAAACGTTTCAAAACTTTTACAGCTTTTATCAATTTAATTTATATATGATGGTCTTATCTCAAGGGTAAGTTTGTCGCCAGAAAAACTGTATTTTATTGTATTTTTTTTTAAATTTCCTTGATACATAAACAATTTATATGTACTAATACCAGACTATTATTATGTTTTGTATTTTTTTAATGTTAATTTTACGTTTGTATAAGCGGGTATGCGACCAGACACACATTTTTTGTGTTTAAACATTTCGTCACACTTGCGGGCACTCGTTAGCGCAAATAAAACGAATAAACAATTAGGGTTCGGATGTACCCTAAGGCTTGAACTCATTACCTCATGGTTAAGAATCACTCGCCTACACCACTTGGTTAAGGCTCAAATACTACAAATAACTGACATATGAAAATAATAAAAACAACTTCTAGGAAATGTATATAGTATATCCCTAAGCTTTAAATCTATTAAACATTCCTCAAAAATGTCCCGATCCCCATATATTACGAAGATTTATTCGCACCGCTTTCTCGATTTTCACCTAACACCTTAATTTAATATTAAATTTTCCTCTTTCCATGCGCCTGTGTTGAGCAGATGTCGTTGCATGTTTCCGAATTCATTTTTCACCTTTACCTTGCGTGAAAGCCTTAATATTACTTTCAGCGTTTCGACTGTTGAATTGTTTATATCTTCTAATAATAACTATTGTTAGGACCAAAGATCAATATAGAACATATCATTCACTAAATAATAGATACCTAGTTTTTTTATGATCCATAAATATACTTTTGATATAGATAAAACGACAATAATATTACAACAATTTAACAGTAATAAATAAAATTATGTAGAAACAATAAAATCCATTACAAATGAAACACGACTTCTACTGTAAAATATATAAATCCTTAGGTGTCTTTGAATTAAATTAACGATATGTTTCTATAATATGTTTCTGGTATTACCATTGGTAGATAATAAATATGTAAGATTTTTTGTATTTTAATGGTAACTATAAAGTAAATACCAATGCTTATACTTCATAAGACATACAAAGTTACATAAGATTTCAAATATTTAACATTTAAATATTGGATTTCATATTAGTCTGCGCAGAAGCTTCGCACACTACCTACTAGCCATAATACTTGTGACCACACTACCTACTAGCAATAAGCATGTAGGATTTTTGTTTTTTGTAACGAAAAATATTGTTTCGATCTACGGATAATTCTGCTCCATTAAAATGATTAATTTCTGTTTATTCTTCGATCAAACAATACGATTATTATCCAAATCGCTACTATCAAGTCATTATGGAAATAACTCAAGCGGTAAAACAATTAGAAATGTTCAGAAAACAATACGAGTGTAACCAATGGAGTGAATAATTATTTTTATAAGGCTTCGATAGATTTTTATATAATTACTAGCAATCGTTGTTTTGCCCTGTATATTATTTATAGGAAACATTTTATTAGTTTAATAAAATAACTATCTACTATAATAAAAAAATGGGGTTGAAGGTAGAGGAGTGAAAATTAAGGGTTGTATGTATTTTTGTATGCTGTATCATAAAACAATTCTAAATTATAAAAAAAATTTTTGGGGTGGACACCCCTTATGACTTAGGGGTTTGAAAGATAGATAGTAGCCGATTCTCAGACTTACTGAATATGCATAAAAAAAATTCATAAGAATCGGTCGATCCGTTTCGGAGGAGTATGGGAACGAACTTTGTGACACGAGAATTTTATATATTAGATTATTGTAACGTTATAATACAATTGTCACAAAGGAACTTTGTGTTCTGAACTCTGGATTTAATTTAAAGAATCGTTTAACGAACCTTACGTTAATTTTAATAGTCTTCAAATTGTAACAATACAATTTTGTAAGGAAGTCTTGAGCGCTCCATATTTTGAACCTAAGGGAAGCCCAAACAATACATTCGGTATTGAACGGTCAAACATTCATATTATCTTCTGGAGAATATTTTTGACAAGACTTGTTGAAACTACACAATATTCCCTTCTTATTCATAAATATAAATTTGTCTTATTGCAACGTTTTAATCTTAAGTACTCTATCGTCCCTTACGGTCCTTTCTGTGGCTACGTTTTAATAAAAAGAGACAGTTGAGTACTTTAGTACACCATTTTAAAAAAGACTGATTTATTTTAATGAAAAGTAGTAGTAGGGTAAAAGTTTAATCTTTGTATTTATGCCACCAAAGTACTCGTAGTTAAAGTGTTAACAAGTTTTATATTTATGTTTTATACATAAATATAAAACTTATTTCTAATTCGAATTCTTAAAAGGCCGGCAAAGCAATGTGAGTGTCCATGGGCGGCGCCATCATTTAACAGCAGGTGAACCTCCTGCCCATTTGCCTCCTATTACATAAAAAATGTATAAAATAAAGCAGCTAATGCCTAACTGTCCAACTTAATAATATATAATTTATGCAACTTCATAAATACTTTTCCAAAGAATTATTAAAAAATCAATATGATTAATAGGTCTGTCAATGTTTAGTTTGTAACCAAAGTCAAAATTCTTAAAGTACCTACTTATTAGAGGTAAACATTGATAACAGGAATGACAGATATTAAAGCTTAAAAGATAACAATTCTGGTTTCCTGACAATCAACCGACAAATGCAAGAAGGATGAGCCGATAAGATTACAACATTTAAATATTTATAACTAGTTGTTATACTATTCTGTGTGTAATGACAACAGTAATTCTTACATCATACCTGTTACTCATGGAATTTAGCAGAGAGAATTTTACAAAAGTTCCAGAGATTATAAACAAACTCACATAGATTTCTATAATAAAGTAAATCAGTGCAACCTTTTTGGTATAGACTTCAGATTTCTGTATCTGTTTCATGATCATTAGTCAATCTAAAAGACAAGTAGGTGATCAGCCATCTGTGCCTGACCCCGTCGACTTTTTAGATCTAAGGCAAGCCGGTTTCCTCACGATGTTATTATCGCTGTTCGAGCGAATGTTAAATGCGCATATAGAAAGAAAGTCTATTAGTGCACAGCCAATGACCTGAGATGGCTGAGGGATGAGAGTTGCACGCTGAAGCCGCTAGGACAACATTGATTTATATCATACTAAAAGTTAAAATCTTCAATCTAAAAGTATCAGAATCTATTCATAAAGATTTAATTAAAACTTTGCATTAACTTCCTTTAAAAAGTCTTTACTGCTAGACATGATCGCTTTGTTCTTCGGATACTTTCAAAATAGTAAATTGGTTATTTAAATAATTTTCAAGTCGAAATCATTTATTCATATAGGTAACACAATGTAGACTTATAAACGTCAAAAAAGCAATACTTATTAAATGCTTATAATATATTATAATATATTATATAGTAGTAATATATTATATTATATAATATAATATATTACTGCCAGTTCTCAAATCAAGGGCGTAGAACGAAAGAGAAGAACTGACAATAAACTGTTCGCCACTCTTTTTAATCACCAAGTTTTTTTGTTTTATACAATGTTTGTAAGGAGCTGCAACCATTACACCATGTTACACATGACTTGTTAAGTAATTAATAATAATAAAATAAATTAAAACAAAGATTTGTCCTCTATCAGCAGGAGGCATGGTGAAATAGGAGTATGCACTTACATTCTCGTGGGAACAAGACGCAAATCATAGTCGAAATAACTAACATCACCGCATACACGAATTCAAGTCAAATTTTCAAAAAATTCAAGTTCATAATTTGATATTTATTTAACGTAACATTAAAATAATGTGTTCTAAGTGACTAGCGTATAAATAAAATAAATTGTGCGTGTACTAGGTGTACACACGAAAACTGTGTGAAACTTCTTTATGATCTTATTTTTCGAAAAATGATCTACTATATGCAACTTTACAGAAATTCGTTAAATTAGATAAAGTTTAACAAAAGGCTTTTATTATCATAGACATGAATATAAATATTTCATTTTACCTTATTACTACGAAGATTATTATAGAATTTCATTAATTGTAATAGAATTATTACTATCATTGAAAAACGTGACGATTTGCTACAAAATTTCTCCCATACGTCGATAAAGAAGTTTCATTCCAACGCCGATAAAGAAGTTTGACTTCAAAAAGCAACATGGCGCGTAACCGAAAAATGTGACGCGTAACGAAAAAATTTTACACTAAATTTTTTTCCAACCTCGATAAAGAAGTTTCACTTCAAAAAACGAACAATCATAGGCGCTACATTACGTCTTTGGTGGTTTCAATTGTTTTAGGCAAATAGTACATACAATCAGATAACATATATTATTAAGGAGGAAACGGTAACAAGCACTGGCGCCTTATCGCTAACAGGCGATCTGTTCCAGGTAATGCTAGTAAGGAAAAAGAAAAACTAAGGGTAATGGTTTCTGTATCTATTTTTTGATATTTTTTTCTAATGGCTTAGTAGTTGCCTATACACGCCGTCGATTTTTAAAACTAAGGCTTGTTGGTTTTCTCAAGATATTTTACATAACGGTACGAGCTAATGTTAAAAGTTCTCATAGAAAGACACTTCCATTGGTGGACCGCCGTGATTCTAGTGTACGACGTCAACTATACATACACAGCTCTTGCTCGTTTAGCAATAAACATAGAAAAGTATTAGACTGACAAAAGATCATGAAACAGATACAGAAACCTGAGGCCCAGACCTAAAAAGGTTGTAGCGCCACTGGATTTTTTTAAAGAAGATAGTTGAAACATATTATTAAAAACTACTAAGGCACGTGAACCATTGCGACAGTTACATTTCAAAATTATTACATTCAATCAACAATTTTGATTTCTTATAAGTTTTATTTTAAATAATATATATATAAATTTTTTACATAATATTTTTCATACACGTTCTTTAAGTGTATGAAAAATACACATTATTTTTTTAAAGAACCTTTACTAGGTTCTTACTATAGTAAAGGTTCTTTAAAAAAATAAATTCTGTTCTTTTTAATCCTAAAACTCCTAGTTACTCAAAGCAAAATTTTATGTTCCTCTCTGGCGGTAGTTTTGACTTGCGTTCCTTAGACAATCTAATTCTTGAAACTCCAACTCATCAAACTGAATTCTATCACTCCTCCTTTACTGTGCAAAGTATTCTGCTATGGAATTCCTTACCAATTGATATCAGACGAGCTCAGCCCTGCGATTCTGTAACTCACTTTTCGAACTCGCACAGCGGTTTTCGCATCGGCGGTCGCTCTCAAATCAGTCGTGAAGCAGTCATTTTATGATTTGGCATTCTGATAAACAATAAACTACAAGCTCCCACCTTTTCCACCTTGACCACCGATGCGAAAACCGCTGTGTGAGTTCGAAAAGTGAGTTACAGAATCGCAGGGCAGTCTTTAAAATTATTTAAAAAGCTTCTTTTTGATAATGTTTTTCTGCCTCGTAATTAGCTACTACTTATATTATATATTAATTATTGTGACTCAGTTAACCTTTTGATTGGCATTTAGATTTTGTTTATACATATTTTTAATTTTTCTTTAGATTTTACTTTAGTTATAGTAAGTAACGTGTTACATTGAGTTTTTTTTTGTTAATTCTTTTTGCACTTCTTGTACTTTACCCACTATAGGTGTTTCTTTTTTTATTGTCCACAAAAGGGTTGCCTGGAAGAAATCACTTGTTAGCGATAAGGCCGCCCGTTGCCCTAATAACTTAAGTAACCTGCTTTTTAATTTTATTCTTTTTATATGTATGATTTTGTATAAGGTAATATAGTATAAAAAAATAAATAAATAAAATATTTTAATATAATATAATAATTAAATATTTAAAAGCACTTTTATTGCTTAACATTGAAATTTTCATATATATTTAGGATATCTATATCTGTTGAAAATAATGCAATTACTTTAAAATTCTCAGGACTCAATCAATAAAATTGCAAAACATACGACGTGTGAAATTAAATATTGAAAGGGCAAGAGAGGTGCTTTTTAATCAAAACGGCATTAGTACGATCGCATAAGAATGCGTATGACGCACTACACACACAGACACACATTAATGTGACACACGGTGCTTCAGTTCAACTACCATTTTTAAAGTGATTTTTGTTCCTTAAAGGTAGGAATTAGAATTTGTTATAAAGATTAAAAATTTATTGTGTATGAGATTTGTGAAGGAAGAAGATGTTGCTCCTTCTCCATCCTGAAGGGGGATCTGATCATTGACTAGCGGGCTCTAAGGCCTAGCTTGGCACCTCAGCTCGGGCTATATTAGGACGCAATAGAACATAAGGCCTAGTGACTGAGGTCGAGAAATATATATTTAAAGGTCGGAATAACTATGTCAGCGCGATTCAGGGAATGACGTCATCTTACTGATTGTAGCCGTAGAGAGGTGTCGCGATACATAATACATATTGGTTTTTATTAAAATGTAGTTAATTAAATTGAAACTATATTCATAATTCACATTTGAATTTTTAATAATAACAATATTAAGAATTCAATCTCTTATTGCCTTTTTGCTTTGACTAAATCGACTTTATAGTCGAAAGTATTCGGCAAACATTTTAAAACAAACAAAAATAAAAATACACTTAAAAACAAAGTCAGAGATCATCATACTTATGACGATGAAAAATTGAAACAGCGTTCTAAATATTGTAAAAATTGCAATACAATACAAGTTTGCTAAACTGGCTAACTGTATGTTTGATCTATCAATAGAGGGTGAAGCGTAGCTGATTGTAGCCTACATTGCCCCAAGCGGGGAATTACAATATATACTGAGCTTCATTCGAAATTTATTCAATTTAATATTCTTGTATGCGTTTTGTGTATTAGAATTTAAATATTGATATTAGTATGGTTACGGCTCAAGGCTCAAGTGAGAGCCTTTTTTATTTGCAACTTCTGCAATATTAAGGCACAATGTTACCTGAATAGTAAATCACGTATGTTTGGTAACAACTGTCGGATAGTGTTGCTTTTATGTGATTAGTGGTCATGGCGACTAACAATGGAAACACGTCGTTATGTTTTTAACTATATTAAAAACTTTCTAAACTTTACTGGCCTATTAAAACACGGTAAAATTTGTATTTTAGTTATTGCTGTTAAGGTCTATTTCACTTTCAATAAAACTGAATAAAAATATAATTACGCATACAAAAATATTATGAAATCTGTAATTCAATTGTTTCTAGTTTTTTAAGCGTCTATCGCAATTGAGAGACGCAATATGTCACTTCGTTTTTTTTAAGTCCTTTCTTTCTATTTTTCTATAGATGTATTACTTCTATACAGTAGTGCAAGGTTGCCTAAGCATTTTAATTTACATGTATTGTTGTTATGTAGATAAAGATTTGCATAATTCTATCAAGAAGTGTTTGAATTTTATCATCCCTTTTAGTAAATCTTTACCATAAATGAATACAGTAATACAGTAAAAATACTACTAAGCCATCTATTGAAATTTTATTTCGTCTATCATTTGTTTTCACAGAATCGGTATTTCAAAAGGTTTTAATTAGAGTTACAAATTCAATTTGGCGAGACTCGTTTGGGGTTGATACAATTTGCATAGATATTATAAGTACGGGTCAATTTTGTATTTCCGATGACTGCTCATACGATAGAAAGAATTTTCGCTATAGGGGTATGTATACTATAAGATCTTATAATAACTAATAAGGACTAGTACTAGGGCTGTCTCTTGTTGAAAGATTAATTGACGAGGTGACAGTTACCAATATCTATTAAATGTTTTTGTTATTTAACTTGTATCTACATCATTATTCCAAAACATTCTTTATAAAGATCAATCAATCAATCTGTGGCGCTATAACCTCTTTAGGTCTGGGCCTTAGATTTCTGAATCTGTTTCATGATTATTTTTTTATCTAATAGGCAAGTAGGTGATCAGTCTCCAGTGCTTGACACACGCCGTCGACTTTTTGGGTCTAAGACATGTCGGTTTCCTCACGATGTTTTCCTTCACCGATCGAGCGAATGTTAAATGCGCACATAGATAGAAAGTCCATTGGCGCACAGCCAGGGATCGAACCTACGACCTCAGGTATGAGAGTCGCACGCTGAAGCCACTAGGCCAACACTGCTCTATAAAGATATTTTCAAAAAATATTTCGCTGCTCAATGTAAGCAAAAGTTATTTGCTCTTTCTCTTAAATATGTATTCGAATAAATATATATAAGTGTTTATTAATTAATTCAATTTAAAAAAAGTCACATACCTATATCGATTATTTCAACAATTATTAATTGCATAAATAACTGTATTTTTAATAACCAGAAAAAGTGCTTATTTCAAATAATACAGGTTAAGCTGTGGTTAATATACCTGTCATCTTTTTTGTCTAAATACATTTATCCCAGTCAATAATTAATCGGTACCCAGTCTAATACAAAGTTCAAATTGAATTTTTCGCACGGTACGAAATAAATTAAACAGGACTCAATTCCAAAGCCCATCACAAGTACAAATTCGGGACAAATAAAAGCGATTTAACGTTAACAGTGTGGGGGACGCCACATTGTTTATTCAGCTTAGACACCTCCTCTAAATCCTTATCGATCTGTCTATGGCTAAGGTAAAGGCTTAAAGGGAGTTTTGTACTCGCAAGTTCATTAGAACAAATGTATGTAACGAAGTTGTTTTATCAGAAAAGTAACACAATTAGATGTTTCGAAATCATTATAAATATCTGGTGTCTTTCGTTAGGATTGTCGGTCTTAAGATGAATGCCGAGAAAACCAAAGTAATGATAAGTTCCAAAACGGAAGAGAGTGGCACAGTGCATAGTGGGATTTGGAGGAGGCCTTTGCCAACACAGGGCATGCAGATATCTAATAGAAGGAGATATTTTATATTAAAAGTCGAAATCATTTATTAATTAAGGTAACACAATGTACACTTATGAACGTCAATAAAGAAATAAATATTAAATACTAAATGCTTCGTTATTTTACATTTACTGCCAGTTCTCAAATCAAGACCGTAGAACGGACGAGAAGAACTGGCAATAAACTCTCCGCCAGTCTTTTTAATCGCCAAGTTTTTTTGTTTTACACAATGTTTGCAAGGAGCTGCAACCAATACACCATATTTCACATGACATCTTAAGTAATTAATAATAAATATAAAAAATTACTAGAGGCGTACTAAAATAATTTCTACATTAATTAAAGATTAAATTTTGTGTTTGAATATTATAATGATTACCTAAAGCAAGAATCCTCGACAAGTTAAACCACTGACTAGCCGGTATAAAGGTCCCAGTAGTTATTGTCAAGAGGTTCCTTATACTCAGCGGTCGAAAAAACTTTATTCAGAGATGTCGCCGTGTTTTGTAGCTACAGATTAAAGCTATACCTATTTGTAAAGAATCCTATCTTATAGGAGAAGAAGATTTTGATTTTATTACATTTAACTGATATAGTAAAAAATTTGGTAATCTCCAAAAGAGATCTAGGACAGACACATTTTGGTATTATCAAAAATTCAAATTCAAAAATCATTTATTCACGTAGGTAACACACTACACTTGTGATTCGTCATTAAAGAAATACATATTAATGCTTCTAATTTTACATTTACTGCCAGTTCTCAAATCAAGGGCGTAGAACGGAAGAGAAGAACTGGCAATAAACTCTCCGCCACTATTTTTGTATCAATTGTATTTGCTGTGGATGAGTCTTTTCTGCAGGAGTTTTGTTTTTAATTTTTGGCGTAAAACATGCTAATACATGCGTAAAATTGTAAAATATATTAGGAATATTATTGGAGAAGTTCCGCCAATCCTCTCGCGGGTTTCCGAAACAAATTATGTGAGTAAATAAGGTCCCGCACCAAAAGCGTCGAGGAGAGTAAGAAATTATAAAAAAAAGTATTAATCTTAATCGCAGTTTGTCAAATCGCTCCAATTTACTGTAACCCTGCTTGCATTTGCTTACACCTTGCACTATAGCAATATTTGTAGTTTAGGGTGTAACTATTAGAATCTGACAAAAAATAGTGCTAGACAGCCCTATTTTTAAATAGTATTGGCCAGTAGAACTACTGTTTTATCCAGATTCATCAAGGTAAAGGCTTGTTATCATCAAATCGACTTGGGCGTGTAAATTGGAGATTTAGGCGTCGCATAAATCAGTCGGAGGTCGGGGTAAGCCCGCAATACGTTAGTCGCTGTCGAATCACGACGTTTTGACCTCAGATCACTCAGTTTTTAGTTGGTTTTTGGAAGAATTACATTATATTGATTTTCTGCTTCTGCGAAATTCTGTATTTCATCTCATGATCGTTTTGTAATGTAATGATTAGTTAAGAACTATAAACTGTGTTTTATTAAAACACCTTTTTGAGTAATATGTATACTTATTATAGCTAAAATTAGCTTAATTGTCCCGAAGAACCTTGTTCTGAAACGTTCTATTATTTCTAAATTGCTCTTCGCTGTACAGTCCATGATATAAATAAGAATGAATAAATATTCTACAATTCCAGGTTTATTTTAAATTAGGGTGTAAATGTATTACGCTATCAGGACTATAAATAAACGTATACGTGTAAGTAGGTTACGTATGGTTGAAATTAAGCCACCAAGGAACTGTCGCGTGCCCTCAAAATGGAAACAAGAAACTGCACTCAAGCTCATTACACTTTGATAACTCTTGTATTCCCGTACAGTGAGTAATTATTACAGCTTTCATATGTTTATTGTATTAAAACATTTGCAAATTGTATTTAATAGAAATGCTTTTTTTGTAATTTCTTTCGCATTTTATATTAAAAGAACCTCTAAATAATTTGTATGTTTTACACGCTAATCTCAAGAACTATGATTTTAAATAATGTAAATAATTAATGACTTCAAGATATATAAGCCAATAAAGAAAGAAAGTTGGTAAGTCACAGAGTAAATTAGATAAGAGTAGAGAGGTATAACAAATCAAAGAGAATAAATAGATGTTGAATTATGGGTGATAATAAGAATAAAGAATCGGCGAATTTGCAGCAGGGCTATTTAACATACGCCGACCAACTAAAGACCTGTAAATACCCCACAGCCAGTTTGTTCGAGAATCGAGATGTGTCAAAAAATTGTGTTCGTAAAAATTGTACTAACGACAAACCTGGTACTAAGCTCGCTATAAAGCATTCCTCTTTGCATTGAGATACCTTTATCTGTCTGTCTTATTAATTATATTTTTTTATTTATATCTAAGTAATTCTAGGTATGCGTATATTATAGGTATTCTGGAAAAATACGTTGTATTTTCCCAGAATAACTTGGAGATTATTAAATTATTTTTATATAAGGACGACAAAACAATTGAAAAAATAAAAAACACTATCTGTATTCACAAGTAACAACATCGAATTTAACTTATAATAAACCAGTTAAGATCCATTTTTGAAACATTTGCTTTTAAAAAACACATGATAATAATTTTAATCTGTGAAAGAGTTTACTAAAAGCTCTTTCGTAATTTTTTGTTAATGCAAATGGCTCAAAATATCGACTGAACTCATAAATGAATCTTACGCTTTTTATGGTAATGATTTGGTAATGAGTGGTACCTGTGTGTGCTTGTGTAGTGCGTGATAACTTATAATAATGTTTTGTGGCTTTGGGACATGCTGTCGTCGTGTTAAGAAAACATTTGGTCGAACAACAATTTATATATCACTCGGCTCTGTATTATAATTTTTTTTAAATTTGCGTGTTGTTCTCACGAGAATGTAAGTGCGTGCTTCTATTTCACCATGCCTCCTGCTTATAGTGGACAAATCTATGTTTTAAAATTATTGTATTATTATTTATTACTTAAGGTGTCATGTGGAACATGGTGTAATGGTTGCAGCTCCTTACAAACGTTGTGTAAAACAAAACTTGGGGATTAAAAAGACTGGCGGAGAGTTTATTGCCAGTTCTTCTGTTCCGTTCTACGCCCTTGATTTGAGAACTGGCAGTAAATATAAGATTAAAAGCATTTAATGTATATTTCTTTTTTGACGTTCATAAGTGTACATTGTGTTTGTTACCTATATGATTTTTGACTATGACTTTGAAATAAACAATATACATTGTAATGTATTATGTAGTATCAAAACTTCCCCTAAAAGATCTATAGACCTAACTTAATATATACTCTATACCATAGTTGGCGTAACAAGTACAGTTGTAAAAAATAATAATTAATATATAACTATTATATGTACTCTTTATATTAACGTTGGTGGCAGTGGGGTCCAGGGAAGCCGGTCAATGCTTATCCTACGCCAAACACTGGCACCCTTTTAGACCCTGACTCACTGCACATTGCCAACAGCCTCCGCTTAGGAGTGCCCATTTGTACTCCCCATAAGTGTACCTGTGGCTCTGAAGTAAGTAACCTTGGCCATGGCCCCCATTGCCAAAAGAGTACAGGTCCACGCCGCGCTCGACATCATACCCGCTCTCTTCCCTCCGTCAATGTTTACAGCCATTTTGGAGCCATCAGGTATCGCTAGAGACGATGGTAAGCGGCCGGATGGAATGTCGTTGATCCTTTGGAGGATGGGAAGGGCTTTGGTATGGGATGTTACAATCCATTAACTATCGATTACTTAAGCAATAATAATGACATTTCTACATAATTATATTCTTCCAAGCTGTATTTGTAATCATGTATTCTTTACTATGTGATTACCGTGATCCGTGTGTATCACAAATGACGCAACGTCGCGTGACGATCGTGTGTATGTTGAAACTTGTAAGTATTCTTTATTGATACTCTCAGCGCCGATGCTACCTCTTTTTTGTTTTAATTTATGTTATCTGTCAACCATAAAACTTCTTGATAATTATTTCCAGACGAAATTAATCGACTGCGCAAAGAGTGCATAAATTTTGAACTTATAATATGAGATTGCAACTCGTATTTCAACTCGCTCCAAGTCTTTCCGGGTTCCCTTTGCCTCATCTGCAACTGCACGACGCCAGGTTTTCTTGGGACGGCCGCCGGACGACGCTTCCGCTTTCCTTGCGGGTTTCAATCAAGCGTCTGCTTGGAGTAATATTTGGAATCTATTGAAATTCTACCTCAGTTGTGGAACGACGGACGTCAAGGTAATACGGTTGGAATTTTTTCCGCCATGTTGAAACTCAACCGCAGTTCCTAATCCGAAAAATTCCTCTGAACACTCTCCGTGGTAAATGCGGTAGAAGATGCAGAGAGACCCCACATCTCTACGCAACACCTACCAACCCAAACAATTACCTGTTTGTCTCATAAGGCATTAAAAATTATCTATAAAATGCAGAAATATCTTTTACTTTCATTAGGGACTTAATCCATACTTTAAATTTGTTGAGTAGTTTTAACGAATACGTTTTATTTATTTCTTCATGTAAAAACGAAAAAAAATTGTTAATTTGAATTATTATGTATTTATTACTATACCTTAAGTGATTTGGTGAACACTGTCATGTAATCTTCACACGGATTTATCATAAGCTAAGCAATTCATCAAAACATACTCCGTATCTTCATAATAAATAGTTTAATACTTAAGCAGATGGAGTTTCTTAATGAATTTGATATTTGATATCAGAATGTTTGGACGAAGTATATCAGTGAACAAAAATGTTAGAAAGAAGGAATTCAAATAACAAGAGAATAAACATAAGATTTTTAGGCCCCGTAGGTACATATAGAAAATATAAAAAAACAGCATTACAACCCTTGGTCATGTTTCTGTGCCTGACACACGTCATCAACTTCTTGGATCTAAGGTTTCGTCATGATGTTTTCACTTTACGAGCGAGTGTTTTATGCGCCAAGGAAAAAATATATTAAACATATATTTAATTTTTTATCAATATCAATGAATTCCCTGACTCGGAACCTGTTCACTCGTGAAAGCTTAAGTTAAAAGCTTTGATAGAACTAATCTTTAATCTACCTTTATTAAGTTTTGTTAGAGAAAATCGACTTTTAATGGCGTCCCCAATAAAAGAGGAAATAAGGGCATCATCAAGAAATAATTTCGAACCCTTCACGTAAATGATAATCAGTAACTCAATTATGTTTATAAAACCTTAATTACGCCAATTCCCGTCAATAAGGAATTGAAATAAAGGTCCGTAACAAGTTAAATTCCTTTTAAATTATTAATTTCGCTTTTCAATTACGAATGGATGGAAAATATATACAGAAAATTAATATCTTCATTTTCATCCTGGCTAATTTGGAATTTCGCACTTTCTTAGTATCTCTCAAATTTAAATACCGTTAGTTCAATAGAGGTATACGTATATATTTACGATTAAATTAAATGTTTTAAAAATAAGGCCGGTGACGCAATCGCGAACGTTCTGGCAGTGTGTCTATCACTACGTTGAGGACATCCACGCCTCTTTTAGCCTGCGAAACGTCAAGCTCGATTATCATCTATTTTTAGCATAAACAAATGAATATTACGTACATGTAGACGAAATGTTAAAGTTCTAATAAATTTAAGTTTGGAAAACTAAGAACCGCCTTCCATGGGGGCATTTGTATGAAAGCAGAAACATACAATCGTCCGAATAGCATTCGTGTAAAGTAAACCTGTCAAAAACTGAAATTATCGTCTTAAAAAAGTTGCGTTGCGTGAGGTATGAAAATGAATCCTAAATAGTATTTAGCAGTACCTACGTCCGTTTCACAACTTTCCTAACACGTCATTGTATAGCCGGAATGTAGGCAATATAAACTATATACTTCAAGAATAAAAAGATTTTAAATGACGCACATATACCCCTAATGAATACACGTATAATATTCCGATTACGTTCTGTGTTACCTACATCACAGGCTCGGCGCAGAGCATCAATTATTCAAGAACACTTCATTCAGTATTCTAGACTTGCTCAGTTTTGTTAAATAAAGTTTAACTTAGCCCACTTTATTTATGTTTCCAATTCAAGAGAAATGCCATACTTTGAGTTGCTAGTTTCTTAACGAAAGACCTATTGTATATAATAATGTCTGTATTGCAATAGTGTGTATTATTTGCCGTATTTTTTATGCTGTTATTTCATAAAACAATACAAATATAAATTCGAATGCCATTACATTTTCCAATTCAGTTAGGGCTACGTAATCTAACCATCTCCGCGTCAGCACACGCGGGTATCATTCGAATAACAATCGATATTAATTTCCATCGGTGGCTAAATTTGTTTCAGCAATCGAGTAGTCCGTTGACAGTTGTTCGATAATTGAACTGGGAACAATTAGCCGACGAGTGGTTAATATCCGCGGCGCTGTCAGCACTGACTCGAGATACTTGATATCGAGTGTAAATCGATTCACGTAAACGCTGATCTGACAATCGATTGTATTGATGATTTTTCAAGTAATTGGTCTACGTGGGGATATTACAAAATATTCGTAAAATAAAATATTCAGTTTAAAATTGGAATGTAGGTGAACGAACCAGTCAATCTGAGCCAAATACTTGCTGTTTTGCTTGTTGTGTAATTGCGAACGAAGCGATTAGGACGATGATTAATATATTAAATTTGGTTGGCTTATTGACACTTTATCACTTGGAAGAACCGTTGTGTTAGATTTTATGAAATAATAAACATATACTGACAGCATGCATCATTGCAAATACAAATACAATTTCCTGCAGTCGTGAGACTACACATTACTTTTGTAGAGACATCACACGTCAAGACCGTTGATAGGGGGAAAGTAGGTAGAGGCAGCTTTTTATAGACCATGTTGAACTTTTCACGTCTTGCTTTTTACATCTGATACATTTTACATTCTCGTTACCTACTTTTAATAGCCCCTGCAATCAATCACAATCCGCAGGCAGGTGACGCCCTGGTTTCACGCCTCAATCCTGGACAACAATAATCTTGACAGGTGTTTCAAATAATTCCATCATATCCATAGATACGATGCAACTATAACACTATTATTGCGATGAGATGTTAGCATGTTGATTATCAATAGCCCACGGTCAGCGTACAGGCAAACCTTTTTCAACTAAAAGTCACGAAAGCTGTACATAATTCGTTGCAATAGGATCGGCGGAAAATATTCACAAGATACACCTTATGTTAGTTTTCATAACGAAAAGGTTTAGATCGTGCGAGCCGGTTCCATTTAATTTTACGAGCGGGGGCGGAAATGTTGATATCTGCCTTTATTGTTTGTTTTTTCACAACCACAAAACATGGGTACATTGGGGTAACAATTTTAAGTTTGCCAACGGCTTAGCATGCATCGTACTTGGTAATGTTATGTAGTGATCAGGGTAGGGTAAAAAGTTTTCATTGTTTACGCGGCTTATACTGGGTCGCAGATGTTTTTAACTTTTTACCGTGTTATCACCGCATTAGCTGTAATTTTTGATAAAGGTTGCCAGTGTAATAATTCAGGTTTAAAAAGTTCTAGTTAATGTGTATAGTGTTGCGTATTATATATACAATTTTTCAAAGTGAAACTTTTATTACATCGTCTCAAACTTTTCGTCTGTGTGTCGCATGTCGCGTGACGGTCGGCCGCCAAGCCCAATATGGCGGCGCCTATAGTTCGCAGCAGCTGACCGTGTAGTGTATAGACTATTATTTAATATGTGTATATAATCTAAATAATTGTTAAGTATTATGTATGTCGTACTCTCTAAGACACAGAGTTCAATAAAAATATTAGTTGGAGACTTAGTCTACTTTTATTATTTCCCATTATTATTACAATTTTCCAAGTATACAATTAAGATTGATAAAGAGATTTTTATACCCTTAATGGAAAATTATTCCCAAAAAACTTAGTTACATGTCTATAACGTGAAAAAAAGTTTCACTTTTACCGTGGTTTATTGTTGGTCACTTTATAGTTATATGTAACAGAAGCTTTTTCTACTGACATTTTGTGATATAAACGTAATATACGTTAAATTTTATTAATTATATTAATTAATATTATTTTTAGTTAGGAACATTATATTAAAGCCAATCCTACACTACATACACAGTATTTTTAATTTTCCAATCTGTTGGCCTATCTACTGTAGGAATTAGACTAGAAGCGCGACATATTTCAATTTCTATCGGATAACATTGATAAATCGACCTCTTTATCTCGCCGTAACTAATTCTTAAGACGCTGTTTAAACATTGATTATAAAGACTGGCTCGATACGGCAGCGACCACCTGCGGTGCGTTCCCGAGAATACTTAGGTCCTTGAGTCATTGGTATATACGAAGTTTCATTAAATTTTTAATTAAGTTGTTTTAATTTATGTTTCGTATAAATTATAATATTGCTTAGGTTAATGTTATACTGTAATAAACGAAAGTATTAAAAAAGTTTCTTAAGCTAATAAAATTCTCATACATATCTTTGTTTTTTCATCCTAAATAGTGGTGATGTACGGCTGACACAGATCGATTTTCTTACCTAAGACATGTCAACTCTCGATGTTTTCTCTCGCCGTACATGCAAGAATTACTTGCTTAAATTCAGGGATAAGAATCTCACGCTTAACCAATCCTGTGATCGGATGTTGGTAAGCAAATGTTTTGTTCTTTAGCCTTATTTAACAAAAATATATACACTACTATCAACAAAAGAAATAAAAATAAAATAAAAATTGATAAAACAATTTTACAAATAATCAACCATTTTATTCTGGTTATAAATATTGTTTCAACACCTAACAGTAGCGTAGAACTTAAAGTCATTATGTTATAGCTCAATAAATTATAGCCCTGCTAGAAGATACGGTGTATGTAAGTTAATTTTACTATTTATACGATAAATTGAAATCGTTTTGTAGTAGCTATTACATGTTGTTGAACTTGTTTTGCGAACGGGAATATATACTTCCTTGATATTGTATATATTAATTTACATATGTTTAGTTTTTCATTATGTTTAGTCATTTGCAAGTAGGTGCAAGTCCTATCCGAAATTGCCATTCGCCAGGAATTGAAACATTAAGGTCCGGCTCCAACGATCAAATAAAGGCATCCAAATGAGTCCTAAACTCAACTAAAAACTGTAATTATTATAAATCTTGCTAGATTCCTCATGTATATGTAGGTCATAGCTACTTTCGGTGAAAAATATATTTATAACGCATGTAGTAGTATGGACAGAAAAAAGAAAAGTGGGAAGACCACAAAAGCGATGGGCTGTCGACATCATAAGGTTTCTAGGGAGAAATGGATGGAGTAAGCAAAGAACAGATCCAAATAGAAAGTTCAGGAGGAGGCCTTTACCCAAAAGGTTTCCATGCTGCAGAAGCCAAAGTAATGTAAATAACAAGAAAATAAAAATAAAAGACTATGTGTATAATAACAGAACTAATACCCATTTTTAATGTTTGTATAGTATGGAAGTAAAGTGGCTTTATTATTATATCATTAGTATTATTATCTGTATTAGTATTATTTGTAAAATTGGTTAATATTAAAAAAAAAAAAATATTCATTTACGTAACGCAATGTACACTTATGAACGTCAATAAAGAACGTAAATTAATTAAATGCTTCTAATTTTAAATTTACCGCCAGTTCTCAAATAAAGGACGTAGAACGGACGAGAAGAACTGGCAATAAACTCTCCGCTACGCTTTTTAATCGCTAAGATTTTTGTTCTATAAAATATTTGTAAGGAGCTGCAACCATAATACACCATATTTAGAATACTTGTGTATATTAATGATAAAAACGTGTTCGAGTAAAATAAAAAACCACAAGTAAAATTGCGGATGTTCATGTGGGGTGCTACAAGGTGACCATCCCTTCCGTAACACAAAGCACGTTAATAAAAAGTTAATTACAGTAGAGCAAACTGTAAACAAGCAGGACACCCGCGTTGAATCATGTCTGCTACTGGAGTAAGGGTTATGCAAGTTAACGCAGATAAAAAGAACTGGAAGTATTTGTAAACTTGATTTATTTTAATTATTTTTTATTTATTAACACTTCGTTTCATATACATAAATATAGTACAATTGACATAACTAAATAAATAGGAGAGCAACTGGCGGCCTTATCGCTTTCGAGCGATCTCTTCCAGGCAACCACTGTAAGAAAAGAATACAAAAAAAAGTATTAAATTACATAAGGTAGGCAAGAAGTGCAAAAATACATGTATTACATTTAGTTCTAGATTTATGTCAGTATAGCAAATAGTAAGCGAGAAAGAAAAAGTTACAGGTGTGATAATAGAAAGAATTTGTTTTTAAGGCAGAGACCAAATAGGCCATCGATGCAAAGCTCGATAATTGGCTTGTTTGTTTACGGCCTTATAGGAGATTGGCAGTTTTCTTAGTGGATAAACTTTTATATTGAGTACGCATGGTTTTGTTATTGCAGCATCAAGCATAGGTACAAGTTAATTAAAATTACAAGAAAAATATAATGTAATCATATATTAGGTCCTTACATATGAAATTGGCGTTTTGTAAGGAACAAAAACTCGAATATTTTTAAATATAATATATTTAATTAATCAAAGTATGAACCATTGTTTTCTATGCACTTTTGCCATCTCATAGGTAGTTCAATGATCCCTTTACTAAAAAAAACAGTCGGACGGGAATCAATAAAATCTGTGAAGGCGATTTGGACTGCCCCATCAGAGTTAAATTTTTTCCCTTGCAAGAAGTTGTCCAAATTTCGACAAAAATGGTAATCTGTTGGAGCAAGGTCCGGGGAGTACGGAGGATGTCTTAGACATTCCAATTGAAGCTCTTCTAATTTGGTAGCCGTCTGTTGTGCAGTGTGTGGTCTAGCGTTGTCGTGAAGTAGCAGTGGCGTGGAGCGATTGACCAGCCTAAGTTGTTTAGCCGCTAGCTTTTCCATCATGGTTTGCAATTGCTGACAATAGACATCAGCCGTAATAGTCTGGCCAGATTTGAGAAAACTGCAATGAACAATACCGGCACTAGTCCACCAAACGCTTACAAGTAACTTTTTTGGGGTTAATTTTCGCTTGGGGCAGGATTTGGCTGGCTGGCCAGGATCCAACCATTGCGCTGAGCGCTTCCGATTATCGTAAAGAATCCATTTTTCATCACAGGTAATGATTCGGTTTAAAATACCTTCATTATTGTGCCGGTTCAGTAATGTAACGCAGCAGTCGACGCGCGTTTGCCGGTTTGCTTCAGTCAATTCGTGAGGTGCCCATCTTTCAAGCTTTTTAAACTTCCCAATTTGCTTCAAGTGAATTAAAACAGTTTTATCACTAACACCGCAGCCTGCAGCTAACTCGGACGTGGTTTGCGATGGATCCGGTTCCAAAATAGCCTTCAATACTTCATTATCTACTTGGGTCTCAGGCCGTCCACGGGTCTTGTTCTGCAGGTCGAAATTTCCAGAACGAAACCGTTGGAACCAAAAACGAACTGTGTTTTCTTTTGCAACATGACCGCCATACACATCATTCACCCTTCGAGTCGTTTCCGCAGCACTAGTGCCACGGCGGAACTCGTACTCGTAAATAATGCGATACTTTAAGTTTTCCATTTTGTAAAATGAGTGACGCAAACAGAAAAAAACAAATGAATGACGGTCATCGAAGCACAAATACATGAGTAAATAGCTGTACAAATTTCAATTTGGAATTCCTTACCAAAGAGGAGAACATCGTGATTAAAGTGGCCAGTACGAAAAACGCCTATTTCATATGTAAGGACCTAATATATATAATATATAATCAACATATAAAAATTAAAGAGACGTATTATGTAAATATTACAGAATGACCCTACAGGTATATAGTGTGCAAGTTTATATCAATCCCCCATAATACTTACTGCAACAAACTACTAGACACTTTCTTGTTTCTAATTCTATTCTTTTCTTAAAAAAAGATTTGTATTAGTGCCGATATGAAAATGTTATTAAGGAAAAAACTGGAAGTTTTTATGCCTGGCTCTGTGCCGTGGGTCGCTTAATAATTCTAGATAATCTACATGTACCAAGCATAGGTCATTAACATTATCACTTGACTTAAATTATTGTTTGATACCATCAGCATTCTTTAAAACTTGAGAGATCATGATTTTTAATATTATTTTCTATACAAATCCAAGTCTTGTTAGAAAAAATTGCAGTCTTGTTTGCTCATCTAGTACTTTATCCAGAGTCAAGCAGGCGCTGTGGGAATTGTTAGTGGAATTTTAGATCATCTGTCCATCACGGCATGGATCTTGTATAATAGTTTTTGAAGCCCCTTTAACCCTAGACTTTACTTTTGTACACCAATTTATTTCTTGATTTTGTCCTCGTATGTTTAAAAGTTTAGCCTTGCTCATGTTAGGCTCGTATTCGAATAAATAACTGTATTTTATTGACTACAAATAATTTCCAATTACTTTCTACGTTCATAGCAGTATTCATTAAGATAATTCGAAAACAAGATCAACTTTACGATAAGTTTGTCAAGTGTTTTTTCTCAATATTTTTAAACAATTTGGGTCAATAAGAAAACAAAAATTTAAAGTAACGCGCGACAACCTTTGACCCCCATCAGTAAAGTGGCTCAGTGGTACCAGGTTACATGGTATTTTAAATGTTAAGTTTGAAAATAAAATGCTCTGTAAGCTTTCTGTCGCAGAAACAAAAAGATCTACTTGAACACATCATGAATTGTATCAAAATCCATCGCAGTCACTTTAGCTTTCTGAGAAAAATATGGAACAAGTCTATTTATTTAGGATGGACAGTGTCACAGACAGACTATGGTAGTTAAAACGGCTAAAAAGTTAATCAAAATTACCTACGAAATAATACATACAGTAAATTATATGGAATTCGAGTTTCAAAGTTAATAAAAGAATGCCGCAAGTTATTCCTCGCATGTAGAATTGTAGTTAGGAGGTAGGTATCCGCAGGCCATTAATCATTTTTCATATAAAGTTTGCCAGCGAACGTAAACTTCATTACAGAACTCTGGGACGCTAATAAACTTATATTTTGTAAAGATAATTTTAAAGTAAATAAATTCAAATAAGGCTTACTTAAATAAGTTTAGCTCCATAATTTGATACTTAGCTAAGACCTTTCTGCTGCTCGGTGAATATCAGCACCATCACATCCATGACAAAGTATGTTTGACACAGTGGGCTTCTGTTATATCTTAGTACCATTCTACGTTTCTAGTTGACTACTAGAACCTACCAGTAACAATTTTATTATTTTTATATAAGTGTTAATGTTAATATATAGTTTTCAAGACAGAACGACTATACTTATCAAACTGGTCTTAACTGACAATAAAAATGTAGTTTTATTAATACGTCAAAATTAACTCTATCTAAATTTTGAGCACGTCTTTCTACAATTATTATTACACAATTCAGAAGCTTACTAAGCGCATAAAAATTGTGCCATTACATATTTGTGTCCAATAAAATAAACTTCAAAACAATATCAGAAGTAAAAGTCCTGCATTTTAAATACAGTTTAAAACATTGAAAAGTCTTTAATAACATCTTTCTGGTATCACAAACAAAATTGTACAAGCATTTATTTACCTCAATATCCGAAACTGACGAGTTTTCTGTTTTAAATTGAAGATAGTATATGTATGAAAAGAACTTCTCACTTGGCAAAGAGGCTTTTGCGGTGTTCAGTCGAAATTTTGAAAGAAACTCCTGGAAGAGATCTTTTGCTCGCCGTCTCATTAGTAAAGTTCTTTGAACTACCTACAATCGGTGTTAATTATTTCTACATAATTTGGAGTAATTTAGTTCTGGTTTCTGTTTTTACATATATTCCTTAGATGGAGGAATCTTCCACACATGGACCCACGCACGTTGTTAGAATAACCGTGGCACATTTAGTTCATAAATCATTAAAATAAAACCTTTATAAAAAAACAAAAGAATGATTTCATTGCGTCATAATGTAAATGTATTTTTATCAAATGCTGGTATTCCAATTCTTACTTTAGTTCAGAAACATGTCTACCTTGTGAAATGTCAACTTTTCGATTGAAGAAATCGTTTGGTAGATCTTATAACTAGATTTAAGTTAGATCGACATTGTAGAATACAAGTCATACCTAGGTAACACTGAAAATATTTAGAAAATGAAAAACGGCTTAATGTAGAAAGTTGCCAATACTTTTATTGTTTTTCGAAGTAATCTCCGTTCCTCTCTACACATCGTCGCATTCGATGGAACCACCGAGAAAAGCAGTGGGTCCATTCTTCCTAAGAGGTCTCTTCTATGGCATTTTCGTACGCCTTCACCGCATCTTCAGGGCTCGTAAAGCGTTTATCTTCAGTTTTGGGGTTGTAGCAAAATATCCAGCTTTCATCACCTGTGACGATGTCAAATACAGGTTTTGAGTCACCGCCTTTGAACTTATCTTACATTTGGCGACACCAGTCCATGCGAAGGTGTTTCTGGTCGTCTGTTAAAGTATGGGGAATCCATCTGGTACAAAGGCTCCTGACGCCTAAATGTTCGTATAATATATTTTGGACTTGACTGATACCAATGCCTAGGCTTGCCCGTATCTGTTGAGCGATTTTATTGTAATATTCTAGCCAGGAATTGATAAGTAATGTTTAAAGGCTGATTTGTCGACTTGTGTACTAAACCCAGCGTTGCCGCCTTGACTCCCTCAGTCGTAACATATATGTATTCATATTAGAATTTCTAAGTTGATCGTTGGACTAAAAACGGCTCATTAAATCTCAATTATTTTAATAAGTAATTAACGAGTTCCCTAACTAGTTTTATAGCCGTTTTATGTTAGGTTAAAAGCACGCAGTTATTTTATATAGAGCAATTACGTATTCATATGATTATTTCGTGAATTCGAATGAACAGTACATTCAATAAAAGTGTGACTTTAGCTTATTCAATTTAGGTCAAAAATTAAAGTTAAATATTCGATAATGATGGAAATATATTATTTTTATTTAAAGGAATGTAGAAATAAAAAAGAAAATAATTTGGATGTATTTATTTAGAATCCGTTTTTGTTGAATTGAAAACTTACATGTTTGTTTTAAAAAATATAAATATTGCTACAAAAGTACAGTACTGCGAAATATTGCTTAAATGAAATTAAATCGAAAATTAAATCACAATCTTATAATAAACAGAGTAAAATATAAATATGTGATTAAAATTAATTTTTAATAAAGATATTAATATACAATAACTGTCAAAGAAAACATAGTCTATCTACAATATACAGGTAACAAACATCTATCTATTTACATTTTATTCAGACTAGTTCGTGTACGAAAAAGAAATATTACGAATAGGAGTTATTTTTATTGAACACTGAAATTAAATGTTTAAAGCTTCGCTTAGAAACTGTCATACAAAACCAGCTGATTAACAGCCGTACTCAGAGTCGTTTATTAAGCGTTCACGGTTACTTAGGCCATTTAGTACAGATTTATTCACCATAATACGCAATTCAGTGCTTCTCTAAATCACCGCGTAATTTTTAAACAAAATCTATAATTAGAGATAATTAAATGAAAGACTCTGAGTATGGCCGAATAAATGTAAAGAAAAACTGTTATCAAGCATTTCACGGAATTGTTCAGACTGTATATTATAAAAAAAAATTGTCATAAAACGGCAGTAATGCTCTATTTATTCTTAAGTGGAGGTATTCTCTATACTATTATATCGGAATTTAACTAGAATCACAACGATTGTCTAAAGGGAAATGACAAAAACCGGGAAAGATTTGGGCGAAATTTTCAATTTCACACCCCATCTACACTATCCACCTATATACATGCGGCAAACCGCATAAAGCTCTTTTAAAAAATTATAAAAGTTTCAACATATAATAATTAACCTATCTATTAATTATATACAATTATTGCTATTTAAGATGCGCTTACAACGCACGGTTATAACGAAGACTTATTGCCATCCATAGACGAAGCAATCAAATTACTTTCCAAATTATCCGTACACTAGTGGAAATAAATTGTTGTTCTTTGTGAACAACAAAATTTCCAAAACATTACTCAACTAAAATATTTAAGATCAACTCAGCAACCGCAGCTCGTTCGAATAATATATTTCAACGAAGTAAGAAACACTTTTTAAACCTATGTATTATACATAGTTTCAAAAAGCCTGTACTCAAAAATACATTATGTCAAACGAATCAGAAATACCGATAGTTCCACGTTCTAGTTCTTGACAGAAACCATTCATTGCTACGTCTTTGGTTGTAGCTAATACGCAATTATTCTCCATTTCACAACAAGCAATTATTTAGGCCTTTGCTTGCATAAACCAATTAATATGTCGTAAGGATATTATACCTAAAATGCATGTTGTTCACAGTTTAGAATAATATTATGGTAAATTATGACAAAGTAAAAAATAATTGATGTTAAAGTAACAGTAAATTAAAAAAAAATGTCAAAACAGGTGATATCAGTCTTATCACTAATCTATAAATGCGATTATCTATTAAAACTTTCACTGTATATCATAGAAAAAGTTATAAAATTCAAATAAATCTAAATAAAATGGCAGATTTGAGCGTCCTAAGTTAGATCTGTTTGTAGCGGTTCACACAGAACTTGTTAAATATTTTTCTAGTAGAGAAGTTTGAGTTATTATTGAATAACTTCAACTTTAATTGCTTCAGTTTGGGAATCAGTTCGTTGAACGGGCGGCGCCCGCGCCGTGGCCTAGGACAGCGCGGTCGCGCCGGCCCGCGCTCAGGGACGGTGCGGATGCGCGGAACTCAGCGACGAACTACTCACGCCAGAATCACTGCTCTTCTCAGATATACAGGTCTCGGCGCCGGCAACAAATTTAACAACATTCAACTTATGGTCGGATTCGCAAGTGTCGTCTCTCGCTCCGCCCGGCAACCCTCCGCCACGAGTGACGATCTTTTCTCCAATTGTACCTGGATATCTTTCAATTCTGTCGCATTCGGCGTCATCGGGTTGGCGCCGCCGGATAGAGCGCTTTGCTTGAGGAGCCGGTTCTGGAGGCCGATGTGAGGGTTCGTCAGTTCTGTGCACCAGAGGAGAGGTACGCACGCGCACGCCACCAACGCCAACTCCCGCTTCGTAGCATCCAGAGTCACGCGGGAATTGCCTCCTGCCAAAAGGTGAGTCACCGCCTTCAGAACTAGAACCTCCACCGTCTCCCTCAACCTCACCTTCGCCACCTATTTATTATAAAATTATATTGTAAAACTTAATATTTTATACATTAACTAAAATATAGTAGAAGAAGAAATGTGATTTGCCAACGGTTCAAAATATCACATTGTTCTTAAACATCACGATTTTTAGACTATGGTTGTACGCAAGTCTCGACTTCTACCGTATTATTTCCAGATTCGTATATTTGAGAACTAAGCAAATATAATGAATTAAAATCACACAAAAACGCAAACTCGCATATACCCACTCACACACACCTCATCAAGCAAATTATCCAATCCAATATATCAATTATATTAATTTAAACATTGTAAATATTTTTTATCTGAAACTCCGTCTTTCTACAACTGAGCGTTTTTTAAGGCAGTTTTTGCCGCGCACCACACTATGTAGAACCAGCTGCCCGCTGAAGTATTTCCGAACCAATTCGACTTAGGTTCCTTCAAAGAGCGTACCAACTCTTAGAATGCCGGCCACGCACTCGCGATCCCTCTGGCATTGAGTGTCCATGGACAATATCACTTAACATCAGATGAGCCTCCTGCCCGTTTGCCCCCTGTTCTATTAAAAAATGGTGTGTGTACTTATGTACACACGTTAGAAGTTATACTTCTTTGGCGCAGCAAGATAAAAATCTTTTTAAACATTTTATTATACGTTTGTAGAAAAAACTACACTAACAAAACACTCAAATGTTGACTATAGCTAACTTCAGGGTGTCGGTTTTTTGTGTAAAAATTTACTCACATCATTATTCCCTAACGCGCCAAAGGAAGTATAACTTCAAAAATTCTAAACAGGCATAGTTCATTAATAAACAATTAAAAGAGTTGTCAATTAACATAATATACGTATACATGCAGTGAGTATATTATACTCACATTCAAGCTGGTGCAGCAGTTGTACAGCAGCGAGGATACGCGTCCGATGGTCTGGAGTCATAATACCCAAGTAATCTAAATCTGAAGGCTCAATTTCTTTAAAAAGCTCAATATCCTCATATCCGTTTCTTGCAAATGCAATGGCATATTCTGGCAGATCTATCCTTCGCAATAGCTCTTCTACCGTTCGAGGTCGTGTCTCCCAAAGCCTTTCCCTGCTCTTGCACCATTTCAGAGTTCTTGATCTGGAAGCATCCCTTTCTGACAAAACCTCAACGTTCGCAAACTTGAAGTTACCAACTTTGTTGTTGACCACTCCACGCCATATTCCTGACGCATTCATGTTTATCACTTCGATGATGTCTCCTTTCTGTTAATAAAAATATTTTTTTAATTAAATTAATTTAATTAAATGTGACATTAATATTTTTTAGACAACTTTAGTTCAGAGATCCAAGAATATCATAGGATCTACGTTATTAAGTTGTGGAAAAGGCTGACCGACTCCATACTATTGGCTACCTCCCTAACATCTTTTAAAACTCTTCTACATAAACATTTATTAACATAAATCATATCCTATCCTGCTCCATCGTGACTTTTGTGATTCTGGTATTTCTTATTCTTTTGTATTGCATTGCAATTCATGAATCCGTGAGATTAGTTTTTTAGTGTTAAATTTATTTTATTAAAAAAACATGTATTATTTTAGATTAAGGTTGGTAATTCTATAATTTTTTTATAAAATTTGCGTATGCACTCTTGCACTTTAGCCATCATATTACTTTTTTAGTTTTTATTCCTTACTAAGATTGCCTGGAAGAGATAGCTTGTTAGCGATCAGGCCGCCCGTTGCATTATTTAGAATATTTACGTATTATGTTATTTGTTTTTCTATAAATGTAACGAAGTGTAATTAAATAAATAGAGTAAATCTTATGTCTCCTGTAATTACGTTTAAATCTTACCTTGTATCTCAAAGCATCTTTTTCATATATATTGGGTATGTAATCAACCAGAGCACGGGCACGGCACAGCATTTGTGGTACAAGAAGACTCCGCCCGGCCGGACTTAATTCTATGCTTTCTTCTGCCGAGAGAGATGAATGATTACTACCGGCTCGAACCAATGCCTGCGTGCCTGTACATAAACATTGTATTTACGTCTAAACGCGTTGGAATACAAGCAGCAGCCGCTAAAACTTAAGGCCCCCAAGGTACTTGAATTTCGCGTGGCTTTTTCATGTTTGGCGGACACTGGTTTAAAATTCTCGTTTAACAGGGTATTATTACAATATAATCACTGAATACAATGACCAAAGATAGACGTACCAATTTGTATAAAACTATAAAATACTTTTGTAGCTAAAACACGGTAACAATATAACAAATGAAAGTAGCAGCTTCATTTTGCTTTTTTTTCTTCAATTAATTGGCATGTCGATCACTAAGCTAATAATGTTATTAATTAGTTGAAAGGGTGAGAGGTCAGTTGAGTTATACTATCACTTACTGCGGACGTGGAACAGAGAAAAGAAAGACACAACTTATTTACAAACATTTATATTAACACAGAGTTAAATCCACTCACTACTGCCTGATCCACTGGGAAGACTTTCAAAAGAACTATTAGAACATGGAAACGCCTGGTCCCCACTTGTTCGCCTTTCGGAACATTCAGGACCTATTTCTTGTCGTAATCTTGATATTTTTCTTTGTACATCCTGCCTAAGACCTCGAACTTTTCCCACTAAATTCGAAACACCTTCCAAGTCATCCGCAGACTGAAAATTATTACCAATATGTTATTCAAATTGCCTTTTAAATTGATTTCACTGATTGTAATTCGATTACCTTGTGCACTGTCGCTATATGCTGCGAGTCAGTCTCGCTCTCTTGATCTTCGTAATCCGATGAAGCCGGCGATAACGGATCTATTCCTATTCGATAGCCTGACATTTGCCTGTAACCTCGTCTCGAATCCCGCTCGGAACGGCTTGATTCCAACGATATGCCGGATAGTCGCGATCCTATAGATTGTATGTCAGACGCGGCGTAATCCCCGCTTTCCCTATCTCTCGCAGTTCGCAACGGTATCACAGTGGTTGGGTAGGGGCCGCTCTGTGGAATTATTAATCCTCTCCGCGGAGCCCTCGCTAAGCTTATATCGCCAGCACTTCTCAATGATATCACGCCTTCGCCTCTCGGTTCATTTCGGAGATTAAGCGTAAAACAAACTCGGCCGTTTTGAAACGTCGCAGCTGGTGCGTTTCCACCCATGAGAAAGTCCTCTGGATCACTTTCATAGGGTGGCTCATCATACCAGTGGCCTCGTCCAGACAACCCTCTAGCTTCATCGTCGTACATATACGTGTCGTCTGCAAACGATTCTTTGATTAGACATGAAGAAACAACCTTCAATAGTGCAAATAAAATATGTGCTAGCGTAATTGCAAAAAAATTTACCGTTAAAGGCCCTCCTATTAAATGGCGGTTTCACTGACAACACTGCAGGTAAGCTGTGTACGAACATCGGAAAGCCGTGCGTGGTTGATGCAAAATTATATTTTCAAAAACATGCACTTAGCATTTCGACGCAAACAAAACTTCGTAGCTGTGATGATGGTTTTAAATAACCGGTTTATTTTTGTTATTTATCTCTTCTTGTTTAATGAGTTTCTATCGCATCGATTCTCGAGTCATTTCAATGTATGATTGATGAAGGATGCACATCGAAAGCATACCGGATGATTGCGATACCGAACGATAAATCAATGACAATATCAAAGTAAGCATTCCGTCAAGATGACCAGTAAATTAAGTGTCAAAACATCGTGCAAGTAACATGCTTCAAATTTATTATCCCATTTAATTATTCTTTTCTGACGTTTTTACTCATGACCTTATGATATTTTGACCTTAATTATTAGAGTTCATTCAAGCAAATTAAATTCCGATTGTGATCTAATTGAAACAAAACAAAAGAAAGCCCAAATCAATTTTGAATTTAGAATGCATAACAAAAGTGGTTCATAACAATGCTCACATCAAATACGGCCAATATACCTTGAAGCAACTATAGAACATTCAGTAGACACAAGAGTGTGACTGTCTAGACACAGACTTTAGAAAAATTAACAATTTTTTTTAACTTTCATTGAAATTTCAGTAAAATTTACTTTAATTAACCATTTGATCATAGTTATTACTGAAATACTGAAAATATTGTTTCAAAATTCCAAACTTTTTTTGGATATAATAATTTCACAAATATACCTCCAAACGGACCACGAACCCCGTCCCGTCCCATATTGATGAGACCGTGTCTGATGTCCCGTAGGATCTGTAAAAAAATATATACTCTAAATAAACATTACAAAAATAGCCTTTAATTAGACTTCAACAATAACAATATTATAATAAAAATAATGATCAAATCAGCGTGGGTGTAAAGGCATCCACTAACGAGGTGGAATACAAGCAATATAAAACAAAGAAAATTGCAAAGGGAACAATAAATATTCAAAGCTTGTGTACAACCAATTCCACGTAAGTAGAAACGTATTGAAGATAATAAAGTTAATTTATGTACTGTGAAAATATAGATTTATTTTTGCGTTGTTTCACGATATCATCGGTTTTGGTTCTTTACATCTTGACAGTTTCATATGGAACAATTAAAGTTATTCAGTTATCAAAGAAGTAAGATTTTTTATGAATTATTCTTTAACGACTAGTGATTTTTATACAGCATGTTCTTAAGTAATAGTATCGAAGTAATAAACTTTCAGAGTAATTTACAAGAGAGCAGAAACGAATGTAACATGCTTAGCGAAAGGCTTCCGAAGTTTCGTATCGAAGCGGTACAAGTTCCAACAGGCTTAGCTGCAGATTAGAGCATGATTAGTCGGAGGCCAGCGCCAAACCGATGTGAGCTCGGGATTACCAACTCTGTTACGCTTGTATTAGTTTTGAATTTCCCTTAATCAATACACAATGTCAGGGACACTGTGAACTTTGAGAATGCTGTATTGTTGGGATTATGAAAGCCTAATATTTTAACTTTGCTTTTATCTTTATACTGTTTGTTACCTTTATATAATAGACTTTGTGTTTTAATATCCATCTTATACAAGTTAATATATGTCGATTATTTTATCGATAAAATCTTTAAACTGCACCGATCTATGAGAAAAAACTTTTAAACAAATTACCTCTTCTTGTTCTCTCGCCAATTTGTCCTTTTTCTTCATCGCCTCTTGAACTTTTAACTGCAACAAGCACAATATCTCATTTATTTAAAAGTTTATGAAAGTTATATCCTTTAGAAAGTTTTTCAAGCGAGATCGTCCAACATTTAAATTTATAGTAAAACCTTTTATGATTTGCGATTTAAATGGTGCATTCCGCATATTGAAATAATAATGATAACATAATATCAAAGATCATATCATTGAATGATGAAGGAAAAAGGTGCACTGTTTATTAAAACGTACATTTTATACAACCGTCCATGCACATAATTAATTTTTACGAATTGCTTAAGACTGCATGCTGCGAGCATTGCTTCATCCTGATCCCCGTGAGAATAATTTATACCGGGCCGTATTTAATTTGTATGTATTATAATAAAAATAAGTTCCTCTGCGCAATTTTGCAAGCGTATCTCACGAGGATCCACTATTGATATACAATTAACGAACTTAAAGTATAGCCTTAATAATAAACGCACATGCAAAGTTTTACGCACTCCACTAAAGACTCAAACACTTGCATGCAACCAATCTACGGTGCAACAGTATCGTGTCGTGCATAATACATTTTTATTTAAGAATACACTGTTTATAAATGATGTTTAGAAAAGCTGAAATGATAGCCACCTCCTAATCTCCGAGCATTCCAAATGTGTAAACCAAAACTTGTAGGCGATGAAAATTTTGAATTTTGAACATCCATTACATCTCTGTTGGCAAAAATATCGACCGATTTAGGGCCAAAATAATCGATCGATAGTAAAATTAGAGCATTAACATAATTACGCTTTTGCCAACCCGAGTGTAACAGAAAGTTTTCCTGCTGAAATTTTGAAAGTTACTGTGTTTTGCGTTAAATTTGAAAAGTTTATAAAGCTCCACTATTGGATGTCTAAATCTCATTATTGTTACTACGATGGTCAAAGCTAAAACACAGTACTTTATATTTATCTTCACGCAGGAAAACGAAGGCTCACCCTATGTATAGTTTCTTCAAAGGTGTTTGGTTGGGCGGCTGTCATTTGAAAGAAGCGTAGCCGATCATAGTCTCTAGGGTCAACCATGGACCTTAGAGCTGTGTCAGGACCTGGACCGAGGCCTAAGCCACTTTGTAGCACGCTGTCCGGTGTATCCACCTGAAGGAAATTACTTATTAAAATGACACTGTTGTCTTCTACTGCCAACCTTTTGAGAGACATCAACAAAATTTTCACCTAATCCAAATTTGTACATATCAAGTGTTCCAAATTTAAATATTAATAACCAAACGCGTATATTGTGACAAATTCCAACAATTTATGACTGTTTAGATAAAACGTATTAACCATACAGAAGCGCCATATATTTTAAAGCTGGTATTAAAATGTCAACATAGTCGATATTTTAGAAAACGAGCGAACTTTAAAAGTTAAACAAAATTTTGACCATTTATCAAACCCGACGTTTTCGACATCGACATTTTTCGGGAATATAACCACGAATATCTGGAACTCTTTTGCAATGTTAAAATTTTCAAGCGGTGAAGATTACATTTCAGCCGTTTTACTGATTTCAAAAGGGGGTTCTGTAATCGACCAATTTCAGTACATATGCATTTAAAAATCTAAACAAAAAACGAATTGACTTTTCATTTCGAACACTTGGCTCTTTTAACTTTTTTCATTATATTTTTCTTATTTATTGGTAATTCATACTATTACTTCTTAAGAAAAAATCTCATACTTTCGGCTTAGGTGTTCTCAGAATTTTTGTGTTCTTAACCGATATTGTATGCCACTACCATAAGAGTATTTTTACACTAAAAATATTTCGTTCATGCGATTTGATTTTGTTATGTAGGCCATTATCAGATTCCTTAACAAGGAAGTTAACGGCCAGCATTGTGAGGATATATGATTAATTGATTTGCCCCAAAATCCCATTGTGATGCAGATTCACTTTTGCGTCAAGTGCGTGATTAATGAAACTGATCCGGATGAAGTGCTATTTTTTATGTAAAGTTACTTAGTAATTAAGTTACGATTACTTCCTACGTTAAGCTCCGTTTAAAAATAATTTAAAATCCATAAACCTGATAAAATAACAATGTGCCATTATTGCGATTACTACTTTATTAAGATTTTAGTATCTGTAATATTAACTTATGTATAAAATAAATCAGTGGCGCTACAACCTCTTTAAGTCTTGGCCTCCGATTTCTGAATCTGTTTCATGATAATTTTTTTTAAATGTTGAGTCATACACATATTAAAATATATAAAATAAAAAAAATTAACCAATGGCGCTACAACCATTTTAGGCCAGGGACTCAGACTCTGTATCTGTTTCATGATCATTTGGCAATGTAATAGGCAAGTAGGTGATCAGCCAGTGCCTGACACACGCCGTCGACTTTTTGGGTCTAGGACATGTCGATTTCCTCAGGACGTTTTTCTTCACCGTTCGAGCAAATGTTGAATGCGCACATAGAAAGAAATTCCATTGGTGCACAGCTGAGAATCAAACCTACGACCTAACCGACGTATGAGAGTCGCATGCTGAAGCCACTAGGTACCACTGCTCACTAACTTATGTATAGGTCTTTATTATTATTATTTTATTTATATTTTATGTTACAATTGATGAACATGTAGCGGTTTGCTTCTGTGTGCAAAGTCCCAAATCTAATTCAATTATTATTTTTGCTTTATAACAGTAGTTGCAACCTGCTAGAATTATTATTTCTGACTCAAAGCAAGGACATTCCAGTACAGCTTTGACGGCTCATTGGTCTAGTGGTTAGTACCCCTGACTGCGAAACCATGGGTCCCGGGTTCGATCCCCGGCTGAGACAAACATCGATGTGATGAGCATTTGGTGTTATGCTTAGGTCTTGGGGGTTTAAAATATGTATTTATATGTATATCTATCTATAATATGTATGTATATTCCTTTGTCTAGTACCCATAACACAAGCTTCACCAGCTTAGCATGGGACTAGGTCAATTGGTGTGAATTGTCCAATCTAACAAATAATAACAATAACAGCTATGAGTTTTTAATTTGTTGATGTATAATAAATATATAAGCCTACCACGCTTAAAAATTGATAAAAACTGCCAAAAAACTCAGGTTGATATCGAAACCATGTAACCAACTACAAAAACATCAAATACGTAATGAAAATATTTACGAAGTAGGTCAGTTTGTCATACGAGAAAAAAGTTTAACATAAAGTGAATCACATGCGTAAACTCGAGATGTAGACAAAATCAAGTCAAAGTAATGACAAATATTTGTTTCCATATGAAACTTCAGTGTGTTTACTTAACATTGATTAGTTTTACGAAAATTACATACCAATTTAGACATGTTTGTTGACATGAAATCAAGGTGTATATTATATGTAGACAAAGCTATACAGTGTATAGAATAAATGTCCTTTTCTGAACAAATTATTCCTTAGTATTAAATTACTAACTTAAAACGAAGCTTTTAGTCAAGTTTAAACTTTGTTGACTTTATATTTCTGAATACGTTTCAAGATAATACGTTAAACTTTGGAACATGCAATATGATTGAAGGATTAATCTTCGTCAGAACTTCAACTTCAACACCGATTCCTGTTTGCAATAAAAGCACTACCACGCTAATACGTCTACATCGCAATTGGGGTGTGTCGTTAGAAAGAGGATGTACACAGGGTTTACAGTAGAGGGGCTGGTCGAGGCTCAATTACCTTAAGTAAAGACAGTTCACATTGCCATAAGATTATAAGATAGCAATGTGAACTGCCACACACCCATACACACACACTCACATACACACACCTATACAACTTTATTTCTACTAACTTCTAACTAGTTGACTGTTTTGTTTTGTTTTTCTTTCCTTATTTAAAACGTTAAATTTGTTTGCCTACCCATATATGTATGTACTTTTTGTAAACACTCAATATGACTTGGCTGTGGAATGGAAGCCTGGTTATCCATATCACAGGTTCTTGCCTAGTTTGGAAACCAGTCTCCCAATGCCTTCTCAACTGTTATCTTATTGTTTGTTGTAAATGTTATATGGGAGAAAATATATTATTATTATTATTACCAAGACCTGTATAAATATATGCTAGTAAACGCAAACCACACTTCGCACAAAGAAAGTAATCTGCGTCAAAACATGGCTTTGAAAATATTACTACTGTAAATATGATAAATGCGAGGTAACTTTTGTAGTTGCAATTTAATATCGCCTTCATTTTGCCGTCCCAGATTTCCTTTGTTACCTTTTGTTGAGTGATAACCGCGAGATTTACTTATTAAATGCGTTGGAAAAATTCTAAAGTCGGGTTTAATTTATTCGTTCATGTTAAATAATCATTTGTGAAAGTTGTTTATTTTGAGGTTGAATTATGTCCATCCGACTAGAAATAATGCAGAGAAAAACTTTTTGCATCTTATTATTTAAATTTATTAGTGGAAGAATATTTGTACGCGCTTAAAATGATTGTTAAAATAATATAGTGCTAGGAAATGTATTGCGCCACACAATTAAAAGCGTATCTTATTGTCCACTTCAAGGTGCTATTGATACTAGTGATTTTGTGTATTCATGAAAAAAATTAATTGTCTAAAGTAGTTTGCTTAAAGCTTTGAGATAAACTTTATGATAATAGGAAGGTCATATGTTATCTACACATATAAAAATGTGATGTTGGTTTATGTACGCTTCAAAAACTCAAAAAGTTCTTATATATATATATTTTTTTTTCCACAAGTATTGCAAAATTAAACTTATATGAAATGTATTCTATGATTTCTTTGTTCAGAAATATAATGAAATATAAAACTTGTTTGCTAATGTAAAATAATAAATTTTCCTATTTAAAATATCTAACTTCAGTCCTAAGAGCGTTCAGAAATGTAATTTAAATATAAAATCTTAATACTAAATATTAGTTTCCGTAATTATATAAATTATAACGTCAATAAATTTATATCTCAAATTCAAGTTTCCCATCCACAAGATTTAAAAATCTTTGTCGAAATTCACATTTACTACGGTCTAACCAATTGCAACAACTTTTTTTAGATTCTACACTCATTTAGTTTTATAAACAATAAAAATATAACCCGAATAAATGACAAACAACTTAGCCAATTTGTTAAAGACACTGGAAGGAACTAGCGTTTAAGTTACAGGCTAGGCCTAGTTTAAACGCTAGTGCACATAGAATTATTTTATGTACGAGGTTAACCAAACTTAATAGTGAGAACACAACGATTATTGTATGTTTATAACATTTAGAATGTAAGTACAAAATGTAATTGTTTTTTTCGTCAAATAAAGTGATTTTTATTATTATTTTTGTTTTTGACATTTTGGTAACGCAGATTGTGTAGTTCTGTAAAAATTATACGAAAGATGATGAATCCTCTGCAAACGATGATTGAGTCAATGAATAAATTTAAGTTCACGTCTCACTAAATATGTAGGTAGGTAGGTACTTGAGATTCATAGAACTGAAGGAATGCCAACAAAACGGCTGTAAAAGCAGACAATAGGGTTATCTATAGTTAAGTATTTACGATATACATAATACCGGGAGCCACGCAGAGCCAATATAAAGTTTTATTACCGATACCGTCGATCTACATCCCTATAATGCCTTAACAACGTCCCGCAAGACGGGGCAAGGTGCCAATGCGAAAATTTAACTTGAACATTCTAGTATAATAAAACTTTTTCGTATAATAGTCACATTGTGTGTGTCAATAAACGCGATTGCCAAGTATGGGATGGTGCCTTCTTAGCAAATTTGTGGACGATAACGTTTTATTGCGGTTTCGTATGTATGATGTCGAGAATTTATAAGCTATTCAAAAATATATGCGTAACTTATAATATTTTACCTCGCCAACACAAGAGAAATATTTATCTGTTTAATTGTTATTATAGACCGTTTTACACACGGTCTTTTACCTTTAAAAAAAATCAGTGGCGCTACAACCTCTTTAGGTCTGGGCCTCAGATTTCTGAATTTGTTTTATGATCATCTTTCAATCTAATAGGCAAGGTGATCAGCCACCAGTGCCTGACGCACGCCGTCGACTTTAAGGGTCTAAGGACATGTCGGTTTCCTCACGATATTTTCCTTTACCGTTCGAGCGAATGTTAAATGCGCACATAGAAAGTCCATTGGTGCACAGCCGGGGATCGAACCTACGACCTCAGGAATGAGAGTCCCACGCTGAAGCCACTGGGCCAACACTGCTCTATGTCAAAACAATTTGGTTGGTTTACGGTGGCGTAAACGATATTAAGATTTAGAATCGCGTAACTCGGCTTTCGTCTTACTACATAGGGTGTTTTTTGTGTACCGTAACTAATTTAAGACAGACAATCGGATACACATAAAGCATTCCCCTAATCCTCTAATCACAGCTGGACAAGTCCCGCCAATGGTCGAAAAAAGCTACTTCTGACAGAGCTAATCCTAAGTGCAACTTGGCCGATAAGGATTATGCTCGCGCCCTAATGGCCTCCATCCCTTCTCTCAACAAACGGCTATAACTCAGGCGTCTTGGCTCAACCGACTTAACTTTGGCAGCCGTCATTTCTCACTGCGTTGACGTACCCGGAGATTAATAAATACGGGAGGAAAAATGTTGCTTAATTTGGGAGAGATGAGTTGCGTGAAGTTCGTCATATTTATGACGTTTCATTGTTATGCATGATATACGGATCATCTTAATGCTGCAAGTTTTGTTCGAAGTTCAAAGTTTAGCTTGTCTGAAACTCTATGAATAAAATTTCAACACAAATACAATATGTTAAAGCAATGCATTCGGTATGCTGAGACCACCTTTTTGTTAAATTAATTAAGATATTGTTGGATCTGGCTTCCGGCTTTACACGGATATGTAAGTTTTGTTCCTGAAGGTTAAGATTATAATAGTGAATAATGTTTGAAATCGATTTGATGGTATGTCGTACGGTATTCTACTGTGGGGTGCTGCTGCAGAGGTTCAATCCATATTTGTGCTGCAGAAGCGGGCTGTTCGGGGTATTTGTTGTGTTTCTCCGAGGGAGTCGGTACGGAATAAGTTTAAGGAATTAAATATTATGACACTATCTAGTCAATATATTCTTGAAGCCTTGTTGTATGTCCAAAAAAATATAAACGATTTTAAAACAAATGGTGACTTTCACCGGTATAATACGCAAAATAGAACTAATTTGAGTGTAAGACCAACCAGGCTCCAAAAGATAAATCACTCCTTATATGGAAATTGTATTCGTTTTTACAACAAACTCCCAAGCGAAATTAGAGTATTATCACTAAATAAATTCAAAGCCCTCGTTAAACGAAAATTAATCAACAAAGCTTTTTATAAATTTGAGGACTACTTAAATGATCCTAATCCTTGGGATTGAATTGCTCCAGTTCAAACAATTTGTATGACAATACTTGGCGATTAAAAAGAGTGGCGGAAAGTTTCTTGCCAGTTCTTCTTACCCGCTCTACGCCCTTGACTTGCGAACTGGTAGTAAATATAAATTTACGATTAATTTAACTTGACGATTCAAAAGTGTACTTGGTTACCCATTTGAATAAAGATATTTTGAGTTTGAGTTTGAGTTTTAATAAATCCTATACAAACATAGTAATACAAATCTTTCCTCTTCATTAGTATAGACATAGACATAACATTTATTACTAACGAAATACACACATAGAAACACACGTAATAATAATCAAAGAATAAAAAAAATAAAAAAAAATTAAGGAATAAGGTACATTTTAAGTGTAATGTGAGTGTGTTGTAGTTGTAACTGGCCCAGGCTCAAGCATTATGCTGTGGAGCAGACGTGTTCCACAGCGCTGGTCATTCTGCCAGAGACCACAACAGTTATTTTGCACCTCAGACGCAAAAAAAGAAAAAATAATGTAATAATATTAACAATAGTAAAAATGTACAGTGTATTACAAGTTAATTGAGAGCTAAATTATATTTATGTAACTCTGACCAAAATAAATGACTTTCCGTCCTTAGAACATAAATTGTCTACATGAAAATACCTAGTACGAGTATCATGTACGCGACAGTACCTGCCGCCTCAAAATTCGCAAACCATGCTTATCAGATGTCGTGCGGTACCCTTTCATTGTACGACCTTACGCTTCATTCCAGACTCTCATTACCCTTACCCAAATCATAGTCGGCTTAGGATTCCTTCTAATAAAAATATTCATATTGTTAATACATTTATGAACATACTTCGTTTTATCAAAAACCAACCATGATTGGCGTAAAACGAAACATTGAGTTATGTTATCTTAATATATAAAACAAAGTCTATAAATATAGCTCGAAAGTTAACGGAAAAAAGAATTAAATACAAAACGTTCATAGGTTTCGTAACTGTCACGTTAGGTGGTACGAAGTTTGCCGGGTCAACTACTTAACCGTTAAATATAAATGTTATTGAAATTGATTTGAGGTAGATAATGTACATCTCATAGTTATAATTTTCAATCAAGTCACATTATTCTAAGCAATCAAGGTATACAGTATTTTCAATTTTTTTTAAATATTTTTTTTCTTTTTCACCTCAAATCAATTTGTACGTGATAAATATACGATTTTGTCTTTTCCGAGGAGCTATGTTTAAACTAGCAATATTATAGAAATCAATATTTATTGGTCATTTTTATTAAGACCCTAATCAATATAAAATAATATTAATATTTTACGCACTGGCGAGGCCTTTGGTATTGAGTGTCACTGGGCGGTATCACCATCAGGTGAGCCCGTTTACTCTCTGGAACCCGGTATGGAGATTTCTCGTCGATCTTTGCCAGTTTTTTCACGCGTTCGCTACCCCATGCACTATTATATTCGTCGCCGGCTTCTTTGACAAGCACTCGGCAATTAGTATGACGCTATGTGAGTGTCTTATATGATGGGACCAATATTTTGCGAAAATATCTACATATCTTTTGATATGGCAAATTATCTGTCTAACTGATATAACTACCAAAGAGATCAAAAAAAGAATAGCAAATGGATGGTAAAATATTGGTCATTGAGGGAGATCATGAAAACACAGATTTCAGCAAAAAAATAAAGAGAAAAGTCCGCGAAACTTGGGCACTCTCTAACCAGCACAGGGATATGCTAGCACATTGTCAAAAAGCCATGGAAAGAAGCATGCTGAGCATAAGAACAAAATAAACACAGACATAAGAGCTAGAATAGGTGTGACAGAAATTCTCACTAAGACCAAATGAAATGGAGACAGACGGATGGATCATATCCTACGGAGCTCCCATGAGAAATGGAGCAAAATATTGACGGAATGGTGGTAAAGACGGAAAACGAAGAAGAGGCCAACCACGCAGGAGATGGGAGGACGCACTGAAACTAACAGCAGGCTACAACTGGAGTCGCAAAAGATAGAGAACAGTGGAAAGGGTTAGAGGGAGCCTTTGCCAAGAGGCACACCGAACTCCGAGATATACTGTGAATATATATTAAAGTTCATATATATAAAATCACAGAGTTTCGGAATTTAAAGCCTATATTATTATTATTATTATTATATCTACATATATTTTACAAATACACCTTGTTATTAGCATTTGCAAGCGTTAGAACCATTTTCTCTTCACTGAAATTTTGTAGGGTCAAATCCGGTATGCTTGTTCATCTTTTGAGCTGTCACTTTGCCCTTTTAGATTATATGCTCTATTGTACAATGCATTATCTGATTTTAATTATATAATTCATCAATTAGAAACGCATTGTACAATATTAGAACATGCTGTATGTGCATCTATACATCTATTTCACACCTTGCAAATATTCTTACCATACACCAAAACCGTGATAAAGCTATCACAAGTTTTTTGATAATGCCGCAATGTATAGTAGAATTATTATAAACTTTTGGCCAAAGCTCCACTTGAGAATTTTGTCTGATTTAAACAAAAACATACCCGCTGAGGCGGCAACGTTTGCCGTGGACTGTGTGTGTGCTTTGGAGAACAGGAACCATGTTTTTCTTTTCTATGGGATTTTAATCCGCGTAGCAGTCTTGAAAATGTGGTCACCTTTTTCTTAGCTGTACCGAGGCAGTTATCTGAAACATGTACACATCATTTAATGATAGAGAATTAATGAACCTAATTATAAGGGTAAATCGGTGGATGCCAATTATCTAAGCTGTTAACTACATAGCTTTATTTCGTCTAAGTAGCCTTAACAACCCTAGTCATAGTTGTTTGACTATATCAAATTATACAATTATAATTTTATATATAAGAGTAAAACTAAACTATTAACTTAAATTCCGATTAATTAAACAGCGGTAAATGGGCAGAACCTTTTAATCTTGGGACTTGGTCTACGGTGAATTAATTAACATATTTAAAATGTATACTACTTATACTCGTATACGTATATATCATTGTTATATGTTGGAAATAACGCTATATAAGGCCGCCCGTTGTCCTTCCAATAATTAAAAATTTCTCATTGTATTATTAAAGCGACGAAGTGTTAAATGAATAGTAGATTGTTTATAAAATTAATTACAAAATAAACAGCACCATCAAATCGGTTTTACTTTTAAAAGGAAAAACAAATACATAGTTTTAAGCAGCCTTATCTGAAAAATATGAAAATTTGCCTCGTGAACAATTTTATAAAATATAAAATCTTAAATAACTTACCGCTGGGAGGGAATTCATAAAAGTACGCTGAACGAGGACTCAGGCAGCTGAAACAAAAAGTCTTGTTGAAAACTATTGTCTTTTCTTTTATAAATTAAATAGATTTAAATAGTTAAGAAACTTCGTAGCCGGTAGATATTGAACTTCTAAGAAAATAATTTAGCATACTTTAGTCTGAACTTGGAAACTCCTGGAGACTTCAGTTTTAATAAACACTATAATATAAATCAGTGGCGCTACAACCTTTAGATTTTGGCCTCAGATTTCTGAATCTGTTTCATGATCATTTTTCAATCTAATAGGCAAGTAGGTGATTAGCCTCCAGTGCCTGATACACGCCATCGTTTTTTTGTGTTAAGACATGTCGGTTTCCTCACGATGTTTTCTTTCACCATTCGAGAAAAAGTTAAATGCACACATAGAAAGAAAGTCCATTGGTGCACTGCCGGGGATCGAACCTACGACCTCAGGTATGATAGTAGCACGCTGAAGCCACTAGGAACTCACTCAATTTATTTGAGTTCACAAAACAAATCCAAATTAAAATGCATTACCACATCATCCTGAATACAACCAGAGTACGAGCGCATTAAAAACTTCATATTCGTAATTAAATAATGATGCCTGCGAGCAACGCAAAATAAAAGTCCAAAAATGAATTTTGGTATCGGGTTATTAACAATATCAGCGCTAATGACAATTGTGGAAAGGCTCAGCCGGTAATGAGAACGTAAATTGTTAAAGAGGGTTTATTTAATTCACTATAATGTGAGGAATTTTACGTCCTCTGCGTGTCGAGCTTACGTCCATACAATACTTTTACGTAATATAGTTTATACAATCAACACAACTGTAAGAAATATACCTAATGCATACTCAAACTATAACAATTATTTACTTATTTTAATTGTGTAGTGACTGACATGGGTAACTTGTTTATAAATAATGTAAAATTATGAGGGTAGCGTAATTAGCCGTTTTTATTAACAAATTTAAAATTTTAATAACTCCTAGCTATGGTTTTATCACCCGTTGCGAATCTGATAACCTGGACAAGCTGGTTGTCGTCGGTAAGGTGGAAGGCAAGTCACGATTCTCACAGGTCTCCTCATAATAACTGCGCTTAGGGAAGCTATAGACCGAACGAAGTGGTGAGATATCACTAGTAAGGCCCAGGCCACGATGCCATTTTCTTGTAAATACCAGAGCAATAATTGAATGCAATAAATGAAGCGCAATAATTGACGTTCAAGAATTGCGTAAGAAATTATTGTACGTGCTGTTTACATCAATAATAGTTTTGAAAGGAAACTTTTCCCATTGATCAAGAATGTTACGTTTTGTTTAGACCATGCAACTCATTTATTGCGTCGATATAATTGTATGCTACAGGCAAGAAAAACATTGACACGACCTTCAGCAATGAAGAAATGCTGAGAATTGTTAAAATAGTACCTACTTAATAAAAGTTTAGAAGTTATAAAACGCATAAAGCTGAACGCAACTAATATTTAAATTTCGACAAACATGCTAAATACATAAGTCTATAAATAGTGTATCGTATTAAAGTATTAAACCGTGTATTGGGATCAAACTATCCCACAATGGACCATAAATCAACCCAAGTCGTATCGGAACATGCAACCATGCAATGAATATTGATTTTCAGACCAATTTAGGTTGACGAATATAAATTAATGGGAGAATTCCGGTTTCCACAATACACTTGTTTATATGTATAGAGAGATAAACGATATATTCCTCATACGTAAAACAAAATATATAAGAATGTTCAGTGCTATATATCAAACAAATATACACCGGAATTGCTTTTATCAGACTCGTTGTGAGGACACTTGCCTGAATATAAGTTTCTACAGATCAAATATATATTTTGTGTATCATTATATAATAGGCAAGATGATCAGTGCCTGAAGACAGATTTTTCGGTCTATCATAGCGGTGTCCTCATTATGGTCTTTCACTTTGTTAGGAGTGTTGGATGTGCGCACATAGAAAGAACATTCCATTAGTGCACAGCCGGGATTTGAACGCACGATACCGGGCTTGGGAATCACACGCACACGCCACTGGGCCAGTAATGCTCTCATACACAGTGCCTATCTAAACCTTGACATTTAAGTAAAAAGAAGCTAAAACGCAGACAATGAAAAGTTTTGAAGTTACATACCTTGGTAAGATTTTTACGTTCGATATCACAATTGACAAGTGTAATGACGATGGTAAAAAATACCGATGTACCAGATTAGCAGTAGAAACCAGATGTTTTAATGGTCTTAGTCAAAAGAACATAAACTAAAAAAATAATGGTCTACATGGATTATAAAAGCAACGTAAACAATTTCCAAACACAATACATATTTTAAGTTCATCGTGTGCTCGTTATATTTTAGTACCACTTAAAGAAAGCTTAAAGCTTAGAGCAAATAAATATATTTTTTTTCCTTAGATATGTTGAAATGCTATCAATTATAAATTAGCGTTTTTTTTGTTTATCTCGATATTTTGTTGCAAGATATGTGAAAACGAAACATGATTGTGACTTATATATAAATTTTGCCAATTTTGCGAGTGCTTTTGTACAATAACATCATATAATGTTGGTACAATAATAACATATATAATAATGTATAGGGCCGTCACATTTATGCGGTTATTTCTCATACATCAACACAATTGTCATTTAACTTTAGATACTCGAAGTAAAAATTATTTTGCCACGTATTTCTAGGAATCGGTGATGGTATGTGTGGGTTAAACTTTGTATCAAGGAATCAGCATAATTTTCCGTTCAATAAACTTGCTGAAACATTCATTTAATAATGGTATACATAATCTTTTCATTGAAACGTTATTCAATCGTTAACCGCGTTTTAACGGCGCGGTCGGTTAATTACTTTTAACAACGGCTACAACCGGTCCCAATTTAAGTCCGTTCGTAAAACAGATAACACGGACAGAAATGTTGGACTTTAAAAGGTGCTCAATAAAGAAGGTTAAAATTTGAAGTAGTAGTACCTTTTTGTGCAGAGTCGACATAATTCGTGAATGCTGTTTTATTATCTTGTAGTGTTAACGATAAGTTAACTCGTAAGTGTGATAATTTATCACATATCTGCCACGCCCACGAATGTTTTCTTAAAATTGTTCTTGCGGCTACAAAGGCTTACGTATTATATTTCTGTTCGTTTAATTTCCAAATGCTGTGCAAATAAATATATGTAACTAGATGACCCCGAGAACTTTGTTACACCAACATATATTTCTATCAATACTTTTAAAACAAACCAAAGAGATCGGACCTCATACAGCAGACTACATACTAACGCATATTTCTGAAAGAATCTACAAATAAATGACAACCAAGTGACAACTTTTTATTTCTAAAAAGACGTCCACTTTCCCAACTAAGAACAGTTTTTATTGGAAAATGCAGTTGTTGTTTTTAGTATTTTTCTTTAATTGTTATTTATGATTCCCACCATATAACCTTCCCTGAAATCGGTCCAGCCATTCTCGAGTTTTAGCGAGACTAACGAACAGCAATTCATTTTATATATATATAGATTTATGACGCAATGAAAACGTAATAACGCGCCATTTCTCATTTACCGCGTGTCATTAAAATTAAAAAGTCAATTGTCATCCATGTTCATTTGTCATAAACACGGTGCAATGATACCATGGACAACACAAACACGAATGTCAGGACACGATGAATAGAGATCACAGATAACGACAGTTAATTACGTTACACAAAACAGCAGATTAAAAATGAAAATTTTAAGTTTAATTAGTTGAACCATTGTATTTTAAGAGAAATATAATCCTGTGCCTAGCATACCTAAAATTGAATGAAAATATTCAATGTTTTCGATTCACATAATCATTTTTTAGTACCTTTGTTATGTAATTTTAAATGTTTTTTAAACTTCTGGAAGGCTATAAGATCGACATGTTACATCTGTTGTCGCCTTTTATTATTACCTGCTCTGTGATAATGTTTGTCTTTATTATCTGAAGCTTATAAATGATATTCTACATACATATAGCCTACGCAGATCATTTATAAAGATAAGGTAATGTATTAATATGTTATAGCAAATATTTTATTACAAACTCTCTCAAAAAAAAATCCTTAAGACTCTCATATTAATTGTTACGGATTTATAAGTCGTGCCGCAAATATAGTAAGTCTGTTCTGAAATTGCAAACTCATAGCTATTAGAATATTCCAAGTGTTAATTGAGTTACCAAGATCCGTCTAACTTAATATTTGTAATACGAGTTGACGTCTAATAGGAATGTAGTTTAATTTACTAATAACAAACTGTATATTTCTTAGTAAATAATATTTTATTTCTAACCCTACGATTAGCTCATAGGCAAAAATAATTGCAAGGTTCAACGCATTTTCTTCTTCGAACACAAACAAACAATCCTTATATTACTTTTAAGTACACTATTGGTTTTAGTAGATATAGGTGAACTTAAGCTCCTCAGATAATGGAGAAACATAAAACTCCAAATTAATCTATTTAATTTGGAAGCAGTCTATATCGTCAAGACGTTTTTTTTTTAATTTTTTTTTTTTCTTTTTTAGTTATCATATTATATTTTCAAAGGTTTTTAGGTTCAAAGAATGTTATTCTTTACTAATATGATTTTGAATTGCGATAACCGCATGCAATGTATTCTCTCTGTAAACCTAAAATGTCTTAGGGTTGCCTGGAAGAAAACGCTTGTTAGCGATAAGGCCGCCCTTAACTTATGTAACCTACTTACTTTTTCTTTTTTTTTCTTTCTATATGTATAATTATGTGTATTATGGCAATGAAGGGTAAATAAATAAATGTCTGACTGTAGACAAATCTGTAAGAGGACTCATGATTCATAAATATTAAGTACTATTACTATGGTTGAGGTAAGGTAATGACTATTCTCTATTCTCGACGCCCACATTTGTAGAAAAGATAATAAATAGTGAGTGGTATCATGTGAATATGATATTTATGACACACGGGACTCACACCCACTGATGAAATGTAGCACCTTTTATTCATATGATGCACTGTGAATTTAAATTGTTTCTTATTGTTAACTGTCATTGAATTAATGATATATTTTAGTGAGAAACTGTATAAAATATTTGAATTTTTTTGTCCAATT